>JAFIRS010001637.1:0-319824 GCA_018342105.1 Gonioctena quinquepunctata
TTTCCATGGAACAAGAAAAAATCGCTCTGAGTGGAGAGGACGATAAGAGATTCTTGTGTCCTGGATCACACCTGACGCTACCTTGGGGACATTACTCCATCCATGATCAAGAGTTGATGGACATCGATTGATTTCGCTGAGGGTTGCAGCGGTAGCAGCGGCAGAGTCGAGAACACCTCATATTCTCGGAATTTATTATATATTATTATTTACTATTACTATATATTATTATATTTTTTTTATATTTCAATAAAATATGTATACAAAAAATGTTTTATTTCTTCATCTCCTACATAGTATAGTGTTTGTGAAAGTGGTAGAGGTTGGTTCAATAACAAAGAAAAGGTGTGCTCACCTACAAATTTCCAATGATTTTGAAGCACGTTAGACGTTTTTCACAGACGTTTTCAACGTTTTTTCTATGTGAGTATAGTCGTTTTAACGTTTCTCAACGCATGTTAGTCGTTTTTCGATGCTTGCAGAGAAACTTAGAAAATATGATGAATCATTATGTTAGCAAAGTTTGGTTAGGTTAGGTTGATTAAAAAAATATACGTCACTTTAATGTTTGCAGAAGAAACTAATACTCATATAACAACAATGTTAGCAGAGTTTGGTAAGGTTAGGTTAATTAAAAAAATATACGTCACTTGAATGTTTGCAGAAGAAACTAATACTCATATAACAACAATGTTAGCAGAGTTTGGTTAGGTTGGGTTAATAAAAAACATCAAACCCACTTAGATTTACAACATCCAACAAAACAACCGTAAACGAAAAACCTCATCTAAATTCACATCATAGATTACACAAAAACATCAAACCCACTTAGATTTACAACATCCAACAAAACAACCGTAATCGAAGCCACTAACTAGACAAACATCATACAAAAAAATATTATATTAAAAACCAAAAACCCAAAAATTTTCCTTGAGATTAACCATAAAAATTCAGAAAATCTATGGAAAAAATCCTTAGATCTGGGGAAAAAGTTAATCATCCTTGAGAAATCCATCAGGTTGACTCCTAAAATACAGTAGATATAGGAAAAAAATCAATGGTAATATAGACCTCAAACATTTAAAATGGGTGTTCCCCAAGGATATGATTTGAGGTTAGGGGTGAATATTCAAGTGATAGTAGATAAAGTCCCCCTTGTCGAAACATTATGATCTAATGTAAACAACCAGAGTGATTCAAAACGTCGAGAACCTGATGATGATCTAATAAAGGTTGAACTGAAGATGAATCGAAACGTCGAGAACCCGATGAAGATTCGAAACGTCGAGAACCTGATGATGGTCTAATAAAGGTTGAACTGAAGATGAAACGAAACGTCGAGAACCCGATGAAGATTCGAAACGTCGAGAACCTGATGAATGATGGTCTGATAAAGGTTGAACTGAAGATGAATCGAAACGTCGAGAACCCGATGAAGATTCGAAACGTCGAGAACCTGATGATGGTCTCATAAAGATCGAAACCGGTAAAAGGTCGCAAAATGACCACGTTGGACCTTAGATTTTCTTATGGGGATTTACATGGGAAAAAGTGCCAAAATGGCCCCGTACCCGTGTAGCTATATCTACTTATATACATATTACCACAAACATGAGGAGATCCCTCGACTGTCTTCCATCTCCATCATCATATCAACACCGGCCTCCATTATGCTGTAGTGTCATCGGAACTACAAATGTGTGCCAAGTTTCAACAGTCGGTTTACAGGTGTAAAATCAATAAATCATCTCCTAGTTTTCTACCCTTAGGGGTGTAATTTTTTTCAAATTCATTAAAAAAGAATCATCAAAAACGGAATACTCTGTGAAAAGTTATGCGTGGTCATACATAAAATAAAAATGAGTTCAAAAACTAAAACCCGACTACTGAAAAATCACGCTCTAAAAATTATGAAACAAGAAATTATTCTCATTTCAAATTGTTATGTTCATACTATTCAATATGTATCGTCTATTAAATAAACAACACGAAATATATTTTAAAGTATTCAATACATATTCATAGCGATGTTCAGAGGATAGCCGTGGTCATATGCCACTTTGCCCTAAAGCTTGTGATCGCTTACTACTGTTTGGATGTATTGTTTTGTTGGGTAGGTTGCATATGACCACGGCTAACTTCTGAACACCACTATCAATATGTATTGAATACATTAAAATATATTAGGTGTAAGTTGTTTATTCAATAGACGATAAATATCAGATGAGCATATTTTCTTATTTTCATAATATTTATAGCGAGATTGTTCAGTAGTCAGGCTTTAGTTTTTGAACTTATTTTCATTTCATACTTTTTAGAGTGTGATTTTTCAGTAGTTGAGTTTGAACTTACTTTTTATTTGAATTAGTTTGGGATTATGATTTAAGTATTTGCAGAGCCGCATTATATTTTTTTTTTCGTTTAGGATTCATTGTTTTACATGTACCTTGGTAATATACCGCGTGGAGGTTCTCCCAGCTTAAGTCATCATTATTATAGACGTTTTTTTTTTTATATATAATTTTTACATGAGTACCATAGTCCATAATGAAATACGTATTCATTATATATGTATTTTGGGTAGGTTTGGAGAGGAAATATGTTTGGCTCATATCTGAGGCGTTATTTCAGAAATTATTTCCAATTATCAGGTGCATGAAAGCAAAGCCGCGAGCAACAGCTAACAATATATACATATATATATATATATATATATATATATATATATATATATATATATATACAGTGTGACACATTTAAAATGGAACCACCCCTGTAGAATACGCATTTTTCAGTCAATCTCAAAAATATTTTTTTCTAATATTGAGCATAAAAACTGTATATTGACACAAATTTTCATAACTTCAGTTTCATTTCCAAGGCACTCTATGGTTTTTTTTCTTCGTCAAAAACGGCAAAAAATTATTGGGCAATTTTTTTTCCAAATTTGACTACACCACTAGATTAGTAGTCGTTATAAATGACAACCAACGGAATTTCATAAAAAAATATTGGTTAACAACGAAGTTACAACAACTTCAATTTTGGAAACAAAGTACTTGATTATAATTTTTATTTAGATTGCAGACATATTTGAAATCTGGCAACACTGCCGATACAAAGTTGAGCACAAGTGAATTTGTACAGCGAAAATCCGAAGTCAATAGCTCAATCCATTCAACAGTTATAACTACTGAAAGTATGGTAATGTTAGCGATTTGTGGTGTACTAAATCACAGCCTACTGTTGATTTAGTACCTATACCTAATGTATTAGTTCACCTCTCCTCAAATTATTGATACCTTCTCTAGAAGCTTGTTTCAGTTGAGTTTCGCAGAATAAAAAAAGAAAATTTTTCTGTCCTGCTTTCTGTTTTATTATTGATACTTTAAAACTTGATTCGGTTCATTTCGTTTTTATCGGCTATTGAAAACTGCATAACTTGAGAATGAATTTTTAATTTTCTGTTATTTTCGAATACACTTATAACCTAAACTAAAATAAATGATTTTAAGCGGATATAATTCACAAATCCAGTGGCGTAGTTATATTTTTTTTACAAAATCGCTTCCACCAGAAATCGCTCACATTACCATACTTTCAGGAGTTATAACTGTAGAACGGAATGAGCTATTGACTTCGGATTCTCGCTGTACAAATTCACTGGTGTTCTACTTTGTATCGGCATTATTGCCAGATTCTAAATATGTCTATAATCTAAATGAAAATTAATATCAAATACTTTGTTTCCAAAATTAAATATCTTGTAACTTCGTTGTTAACCAGTATTTTTCTATGAAATTTTCATGGTTTCCATTTATTACGACTACGAATCCAGTGGTGTAGTCAAATTTCAAAACAAAAATTGCCTAATGAGCTTTTGCCGTTTTTAACGGAGAAAAAAAACCATAGAGTGCCTTGTAAATGGAACTAAAGTTATGAAAATTTGTATCAAGATACAGTTTTTAATGCTTGATTAGAAAAAAAATTTGAGAATTACTGAAAAATGCGTATTTTACAGGGGTGGTTCCATTTTAAATGGGTCACACTGTATATATATATATATATTTATATATATATATATGTATATATATATGTATATATATATATATATATATATATATATATATATATATATATATATATATATATAATATATATAATATATATATTTATATTAAAGTAAAGAGTTAAATAATAATAATAATAATGAAAAAATAATAAAATATTCGTATTTGGTAATCTGTGCTATATTATTTTCAGTTTTTCTGAAGATTCTACCATTTTTCTAAAACCTTGTATAATAATAATCGATACCTATGTTTGAAATAAACATGTTTTCAACATTACAATCAATTGGCATAATTTTAAAAGTTTTTGGAAGTAAAATTTATGAATATATTTTGATCACAAGCAGATAACAAAATATATAAAGTTCAAACATCCTGTATATGAAATTGGATCTGAACACAACAGCTAATGAGATGCCAGGTGACATCTTGATGCAAAATTAGTTATTTTGAAAATAAAGAAAAGCAGAAACGTCAAAAGAATAATTATACATGTATTGTATTTAGATTATAAGGTATTTAACGAAATAGAAAAACTCAAAGTCATCTCCACAATTTAAATTTAAATTGAATTGTGGAGATGACTTTCAGTTTTTCTACTTCGTGAAATCATACCACTCCACTTTGAGATACAATGAACTTCTACCAAAGGTGATTATAAGGTAGTTAGAAAAGTTTCATATACAGTGTGACCCATTTAAAATGGAACCACCCCTGTAGAATACGCATTTTTCAATCAATCTAAAAAAAACTTTTTCAATATTAAGCATCAAAAATTGTATTTTGACACGAATTTTCATAACTTTAGTTTTATTTCCAAGGCACTCTATGGTTTTTTTCTTTGTCAAAAACGGCAAAAATTTATTAGGCAATTCTTGTTTTCAAATTTGACTACACCACTAGATTTGTAGTCGCTATAAATGAAAACCATCAAAATTTCATAGAAAAATATTAGTTAACAACGAAGTTACAACAACTTTAATGTTGGAAACAAAGTATTTGATTATAATTTTTATTTAGTTTATATACATATTGAAAATCTGGCAACACTGCCGATACAAAGTGGTGAACTTGTACAGTGAAAATCCGAAGTCAATAGCTCATTCTGTTCTACACTTATAACTCCTGAAAGTATGGTAATGTGAGCGATTTGAGGTTGAAACGATTTTGTAATAAAAATCTGACTACGCCACAAATAAGAAATAGTGTAAAAAATATTCGGAAGAGATACGATAAATGTGTTGAACTAAATGGAGGTTTGGTAGAAGCCACAAAAATTCGAATATTTAATTTTACAGTAGTGTTTATTTTAATTTTTGCTTAATGACGTTTTATTGTTGAATAAATACTTTAAAACTTGTTTCTGTTCATTTCGTTTTTATCGGCTATGGAAGAATGTACTACTGTATAACTTGAAAATTAATTTTAAAATTTTCCGTTCTTCTCGAATACACTTATAAGCTATACTTGAATAAATTATTTTAAGGGAATATAATTTACAAATCCAGTGGCCTAGTCAGATTTTTATTACAAAATCGCTTCCACTACAAATCGCTCACATTACCATTCTTATAACTGTAGAACGAAATGAGCTATTGACTTAAGATTTTCACTGTTCAAGTTCACTGGTGTTCTACTTTGTATCAACGGTGTTTCCAGATCTTAAATATGTCTATAATCTAAATAAAAATTATTATCAAATACTTTGTTTCCAAAATTGAAGTTGTTGTAACTTCGTTGTTAACCAATATTTTTTTATGAAATTTCGATGGTTTTTATTTATAACGACTACAAATCCAGTGGTGTAGTCGAACTTGAAAACAAAAATTGCCTAATAAATTTTTGCCGATTTTGACAAAGAAAGAAAACCATAGTGTGCCTTGGAAATGAAACTGAAGTTATGAACATTTGTGTCAAGATACAGTTTTCGATGCTCAATATTAGAAAAAAATTTGTTTTGAGATTGATTGAAAAATGCGTATTCTACAGGGGTGGTTCCATTTTAAATGGGTCACACTGTATATAAAAACTGTCAAAGATGTGAAAAATAATGATAAGTGCTATAAATAGTGTGTCAAAATCGAAAACTCGAGAAGAAAAACAAAATGTGTGGGTATCAAGGGGAGAGATTCAACAAGCGAAGAGATGGTGGAAAAAATAATTTTGGGAAGAACCACGTTGAAAATTTAAATTTGGAACAAATAAACCATTTGGAATAGAAAATCAGTTATTAGCCAAGAAAACATTAGAAAAATATGAAAAACACTACCAGATAAAAAAATCACAAATGAAGAGTTAACATTACCTTTGTTTCATTGGAAATACGAGAGCAGCATCAGTTCCCAAGAACGGGAGAGAATCCGAAACGCTGAGCAGCTTGGTACAGGAGGTCCCAGGTATTTGTTGAAACCATAAAAGTTGCCACAGTGCAAATAAGAACTTTGAAAGAATTTTCATAGAACTCTTCACGAATGACTATAAAATAACACATAACCCACAAAACGAGGTTGAATTAACTTTATTATTCTATAATTTCGTTTTTTTCTGTATATACTTGTTTCTGAAGCACTAATTAGTTTATTTATCGCAGACTAGGTAGTAATAAGCTTTTCCTGAATAAAGGAAATTATTATTTTGATGAAATTCTAGTTTATTTTCAAAGTTTCATCAACAATGAATTGCTAATTTCTGAAATTGACTTCAAGAGGGCTCCACAGTAGAACTAACTTCTGAGATCCATAGGCGTACCGATTGAGTTAGCTGAAGGTGGAGAAAATAAGGTGAAGGAAAGAAGTGAATAGCATAGCCGGAAATATTGAATATTTATATGGGTATTTATTCATTAATACATATTGAATAAATCCTTAAAAATAACGGAATTAGCTTATAGAATTTGGAAAATAACTACAAAAAAGAATTTGTAAAACAAAACAAAAGAAAACAAAATTTATCTATTTTTGTTAAGTTGTTTGATTGTGGAAAGTATATAAACAGATATAAAATAAAAATAAAAACGACCGACCGCAATCAACGCATCATGACAATATATATATATATATATATATATATATATATATATATATATATATATATATATATATATATATATATATGGTTGGTTGGTTGGTTGGTTTGAGGCTGACGAGCCAGAGACAGGGTTGGCACTTAGCTTCCCTTGACACTGCGACCAGCTGGGGTCTATTGTATCACTCTGTCGTCAGTGGTTCCTCATTCAAACAGGTTTGTGCCTTTAATTAGGTTAAGAAGCCTGTTGATAAGGTTCTTCGGATTCATGCCTGTTTCCGGGCTGGTCTCTCCAAAGGTTCTGTGTCGCCTACTACTTAGGGCGTCACAGTCGAAGATGATATGAGAGGCTGTTTCCTCCTCTTCATCACACAGCCTACACTCCACGGTTTCCCTGCGTACTCCCATGGTGTTTAGGTGTTTTCTTAGGCCGCAGTGTCCAGTCAACAGACCTATTCTTATACGAGCCTTCGTTCTGTTCAGGTTCAGAAGATCAGCCGTCAGGGTCCGGTTTGGATGCCCTACCATGACTTTGCTGTGTATTTGCCCGACAGTTTGATCCCAATATTGTTGGTGTCTTCTTTTTATCCACTCGTCGATCAGGGTCCTTCATCGGTTTTTGCTAATCCCGTGTGCAGGTTCTGGCCCTGTGAATAGCGTTTCAGATGCTTGTCTAGCTAGCTGGTCCGCTTTGACGTTGCCTTCAATGCCTCTATGACCTGGCACCCACATCAAGGTGACCTTGTTGTGTTTTGCCAGCTCGATGAGGTTCTGGAGGCAGTCCCAGACCAGTTTGGACTTTATCTGTGTAGAGTTGAGTGCTTTGATAGCACTTTGACAGTCAGATAGAATGTAGATGTGTTTTTCCTATAACCACTTTCTAGATTCTTCTGAATGCATACCATGATAGCATGTGTTTCAGCTTGGAATATCGTGGAGCATTTACCAAGTGGTATTATGTAATCCTTCTTGGCCTTACCCCATGTATTCCTGCTCCCGTTCCTTCAACTGTCTTTGAACCGTCTGTATACCAGACTATGTCCGCAGTTGATTGTGATTCTATACTCGGGGCCCATCCAGATTCATCAATTCGTGTTTCGAATGGTTTTCGAATGAGTATAGGGTTGCATGTAATCTGAAATCATTTCGAGTTCTTCGATGTTGATTACATGAGTGATTCTGGTATGTCCAGTTGTTCGGGTTCTCCAGTTTTTCGTTTGTTTCAGTCTGTATGCACTCATCCTGGCCTCTCCAATGACATGTAAGTCAAGGGGTTCGAGGTTTAGGATGATTTCCATTGCAGCTGTTGGAGTGCTGTTCATTGCACCCGTGATGCAGAGACAGGCAAGCCTCTGGATTTTCCCAAGGTTGATTTTTGCCTGTCTTTGATTTGTTTTTGGCCACCATAAGAGTGAGCCATAAGTTATTCTTGGTCTTATTACCGCTGTGTAAAGCCAGTGCATGGCTTTCGGTTTAAGACGCCCTAGATATTTCACCTGCTCTACTACTTTTTGTTGGTTACATGTTGAAGATGCGGGTTCCAGGTTAGTTTCTTGTCAAGAATCAGCCCTAGATATTTCACCTGCTCTACTACTTGTAATGTTTCACCGAATAGTCTAGGAGGTATGAGATCTCCCATGTTTCTTCTCCGGGTGAAGGGAATTAGTGTTGTTATATATATATATATATATATATATATATATATACATATATATTTGGAATATACTAATTAGGCACGGCATCATATTTTTTTTTCAGTTCGTGACTTTATATCCTCTAGAGGGCGCCATATTCAATTTGATGTGACATCAATAACCAGCGGACGATCAAGACGCCTCCAACGATATATCATTTGTAAAATTATGTTAAGTAGTTCAGAAGTTATAAGGGAACAGATGTACATACATACCGGTCAAAATCATAACCCTCCTTTTTGCTTCGCCGTAGTCGGTTGTTAAAACATATACGCGTCGACTAGAGAACCTCCTCCTTTTTTTTTCGTCGGTTAAAAACCAAACACTTCCATTACAAACCCCAACGACTGTTATACCCAAGCAAGGTCATTCTTGGTTCTCTAATATGATCCCGTTTACCATTGTCATATGATCTCACATAAAATAATGTTCTCAGAATATTTTTTTGAATTCATGGTATTAATTTTTTGTGAACATTGTCAAAACATCACGGAAAAGATGACACAGACGAACAAAAACTTCTTACCTCTACTTTCCTGTTATTTTGAAACAATTTAATGTTTTGAAAAACATAAACGTGCCTACATTACATTTTCAAAATGTAATAAATATGTAGAAATCTTTGTCGAATTGGTTGTTGAATGAATATGATAAAGAAAGAAGGGTAATTGGGTCAAATGAATATAACGAGGAATATTTTGAGGATTTCTGACTATTTTAAAACTTCGATGTAATTTTTAATCTCGGTATATTCACTCCAGATTCCTGTTCATCCAGACATGGTACTCAATCTTTTGATTTTTTTGTGGAATTGAAAGTTTAATTTAGTTTTACCAATGGATATCCAGGAAACAATAGCGTCAGTACTAGAAGATAGGTAATATGAGATCTATATAGAAAATTGTCTACGAGAAAATAGTTATTTTATCAACTAGTGTATTGATAGTGGCGAATAATGATCGACATATTTTAACGCGAGAGCAAAGCGAGCGCGTTAATGTTCGAGATCATTTATGGCCATTTCAATATACGTGTTGATTACAAAAAAAATCCGTCGGCAACGTTCCTGGGGTCAACGTGAAATTTTGGATATCCATTTCCTTCAACTAGGAGGAAACTTACAATATTTGAATAAGAAAATACATAAATTTGACAGCGCAAAGGTAAAATGATTTGGAATTTGAATAATATTCGAATTCGTGTATCTTCAGTTGGCTGTAGCACAACTATGCATTGATGGAGAAATCGGCCATTTACAGGTTATTAATAGTCGATTTGGGTGTATGTTTGGTTGCATATATCACAATCATGCAGTTAAAGATAAATTGAAGAATAATAGGGGTCATTAACGATGGATTCCGTGTAGATTAAACAGACTCGATAGAGGTCGCCGAAAATAGTTATTTAATCAACTAGTGTATTAATGGTGCCGATTTATGATCGAGATATTTTATATATGTTCGAAATCATGAATCGACATTCTAATATACGAGTTGATTACAAAACATTCCCGTCGACTTCGTTCCTAGCGTCAACGTGGAATTTTTTATTTTCATTTGATTCGACTAGGAGAAAACTTACAATATTTGGATTTTAAAATACATAAATTTGACAGGTGAAGGTAATATGATTTGACATTTGAATAGTATTTGAATTCGGGTATGTTTAGTAACCTATACCACAATGATGCATTAAATAGAGAAATCGACCATTAATAGGTTATTAATGGTCGATTTCGGTGTATGTTTGGCTGCATATATCACAATTATTTATCAATAGAACAATTGAATGTGTAGATTAAACAGACCCGTTGATACGAGGTCGCCGGATTATCAATGTAACAAAAAAGTTCAAGAAAAAAGTCTATGAAAAGTGAAAATGAAAGTAGTTTGAGTTATGAAACCAAACATAACCCTTCCAGTTTTGAAGTAGGCTCTGAAAAAGCGGAGTATTTTGGAAATAGGTCTAGGTGCTTTATCAAAATTGAATAGAAAAATTTGCTTCTGGTTCGAACAAGATTCAGTTTATAAAAAAATAAACAGTTACAATTCGAAGTCAATTAAATTTGTATTTTTTTATGGAACGTGGATATTTTCAAATAGGAGTGGGCCAAAATCGTAAGAAGCTTAGAAAAACGGTATGTAGTCTTTGAAACGTGTCGCACGCGCATTAATCCAGTGTTTCCTGATTATTGCTACCATGCTATCATTGAAAAATATTTCGTACAAAGGGACAAAATGTCCCAAAATCACAAATTGGATTCCTTACACAATAATTTGGGTTCAAGTCCTAATAACTCGAGAGAATATTTCGGGTTGAAAACGAATCTCCATGAAAATTAATCAACCGCATTATCAAAGTGCATGCTGTAAATTACTCTTGCTCACAGAGCCCTATGGAGGGTGAATAGTTTTTCATTAAATTTTAATCAGAGCTTGCCAGAGGAATGCCTTTGATGTTCACAAACTTCCAAGGAAAACTTTCACCTATGTTGTTCTGTTATGGTTTTGAGGTGACAGTATGTTGGGAATTATTCATCATTCTATATAAATTGTTATAAGAACGAATTTGTAGTATTTCCTATTGCCAAAAAATCGGCGAAAATTACCGCTTCATATCTTTGAAGAACCGTTCATCTGGAAGTATTTGAGAGCGCTGTTTCGACTTTTTTTTCCCTAGCGGAAAGCATTATCAGATATTGTATCGTCTTGTGGGGTGGAACAAATGAGTCAATTATAAAAAATGTTCAAACAACCCAAAACACTATACTAAAAATTGTATTTAAGAATGTTATACGTTACTCCACAATTACATTATATAATACAACTGAACTTTTCAATATTGGAAATATCTTTGTCTTCAATGCCTTGGTGTGGACATTCAGAGAAAAAACAAATGTGAAAAATAGTAATGCACGGATCGCCAGATTCACCAAACAACAATCAGTTACCCTACCCATTTGAAAAAAACTCACACTCAGATTACAATATTTTCCTATGGTCCAAATTTATTCAATATGCTTCCAAATCATCCCAAGTATATTATAGTAAATATAAATCGCTTCAAAGAAGAAGTCAAAAACCGTATGCTCTCGAATAAAAATATGTTACTTACAATATTTCAGAGATGATGAACTCTCTTCGACTCACACTTCAATCTCCACCATCCCCATCAAATTATATATGAATGTATATATAAAATTCTTTTTTTCCCACCTTCTCAACACAAAATTGTACTTATAAATGCCTGTAGATGTATCGATATATGAATAAATCGAATCGAAATATTTTGGGTGCAGTACTGCCTAGAGCGAAACTCCTGCACAAAACGGACAAAGTCTCTGATTTCGGAAAGCTGGACAAGTGCGTCATGAAGGAAGGTCCAATGTACCCAGAGAAAGACGTGAGTAGGGCATATACAAATGTATTAAGTACCAATATTGATGATAAAGACAGCAAATGTGAAGCCAAAATAAATGAAGCATGCCCATCGCTCGGACTCTTTCTAAACGGCAACGTTGAATTGATGAGCATGCGCGAAAGTGGAGGCGTGACATGTATTGGTTGGTGTTCGGTTGCCATAACTACGCGCTGCCAACATGACAAGGAAAGACATATTTAATCCGACTTCACTTTCATTGCATTGCTCTTATGGTCAGTTATCAATACCAGTAGTTAATGAATATATAGAGTAGGGCTATAACTTTTATGGACAGTCAGTCGACAGTCTTATTTTTCACGCGGTTCTTCCAATAGTACTGGACAATACTTTCATTCTCAACATCACGAACTCTATTTTCCCCTAGAAATTTGGTGGAATATCTCACACACAACAAACTTCATTGGTTATTCATGCCGATTTCATCAATTCTAATGATTTGGTAAATAGGGCTGTCTGCGCAAACCTCGGAAGATAATCTTCACTGACAGCGAACAGATATATCGCATCGGAATCCCATGTTTAAGCCTAATTGTGGACTGACGCTAATGGACAGTGCTGTCAGTGTCCGTTATTCTTAATCAGATTACGGATATTTATCATGGTGATGGAGTGCTGGCAAAACGACGATCACATCAATTCATCTCTTGCATCATATGTCATATGTTATCCGTGAATTTCTGCATGAAATCGCTGGTAACGGTGCCACAGATATCAATTAAACTTTCCACGTTCCGTATGCATCGTATACACTGCAATTAATAACAAATATGGAAATAGCACCATATAACAACGAATATTTCAGATAGAATTAACGTCGTTAAGAATTTTGGCGGCCAGTCTGATAAATGTGAATTTTGGGTCATAATCACAAGAAATTCACTACATGAGGAGAAAAGGATTATTTTTCCCAATACTAATTCTTTCATGAATAGGTACATTTTTTACTGAGAAACGATATATTTTCAGTAATAATAACCCAAGGACATTGATAATTGTTCAAAAACAATTTATAACAGATTTCGAAAGCTTGGAAACAGACCAACGCCGTACGCGGAGGACTGTTGCCAATTCGCTGTGTGCATTTCCGCCTGCATTTCGAGAGTCTTGAATTATTCTACAGCTAGATAATAAGCCATGTTTTGATAATTCCTATCAAAATGAAGTTGAAAACTTGGAGACATGTGTTATAATGTCGATATTTGAATGAAATTTATAATATTTATAAGTCAACATGTGAGAAATGTTGGAGAACTGAGAATTAACGGCCAAAGTTATTGAACGACCCCATATTATAAGACAAACTTCAGCCCCACACACCACAAAACATTTTTAAATGGAAATAAACTGAACTGTGTCTTATTCATAAATTTTCCCCGCGAGTGTGTGATTGCATTTATTCAGCATTATTTTTCAATAGGAATAAAATAATTTCCTTCGGTCACTTAAGAAATGCTCAGCCAACTTAATATTTTTCAGATATCTAATAATAATGAATTCTGAAAATTGAACCCAGGAATCAATAATAGTACCATTAATGAGCTCCAATCCAATTTTCCTAATCGCAAAATGCCAAAAGCAACTTATTATTTTTGCGTCAAATACCAAAAATACCATAAACCAAATCCAATTTTAATTTTGAATGTTCCTTACTCATTTTGGTGAGGACATCGTACTGGATAATATTTTGCATGCTGTGGTGAATAACGGTTTATATATCATGAAAACAGTGTGTAATGTAATCCAACTTCTTGCACAACTGCTAACAGTTGATGAATAAGAATACTTGTCCACGGAAATGTTTACGATAAGTCCTTAATAAGCCAGAAAAATAATGTATTACCCACCAAAGCTTCGCTGTTTGGCGGTTCTGTAGAAGAATGGACATTATTTTACTCTATTTTTCTTTATTGAAAAAAAATATCTCTAACGTGAGTATATTGACTTTTCATCAACCAAAGACTTTTTATAGAAGAATATACCACCACATTGTCCCCATTGTAAAATTGATAGATTTGTTTTCTATTTTTACAAAAATATTTACCTGAAATGTCCCCAGTTTGTACACCCAACTAGTTTATATAATAAAATTTTCTATACTCACTTATGTCATCTTACAACTTTTCATTAACTTCTGAGGATTAGTCAAACAACTAAGAAAGCGGGTAAAAACAAAACAATTTTTACTTCTCAAATCATCTCCAAAAATGGTCAATATATATTATATGGTATGTACATATAATATCTACATATCATATGGGCTGCTGGAATCAGTGTTATAATATCAGAAGAACATTTCGACCCATGAGGCAATTAATTATAGAGGATCCCTATAATAGAAAAATATAAAGCACTTATATCTATTTCAGTCACCAATTGTCCTCCGAAATGAGGCTCGGCTGCGGCTCCACAAATGCGCAGTCTTTTTGAATAACTCTTCTCAACTCATAAAATGTCCCTTCTTGAACTGAGTATAACATTTTCCTCAAACTGTCTTTTCGAAAGAGAAAGAGAACTCTTTTTAAATAACCCAATCACTGTCTCTTCAAATGAAACTCTTCAATGAGGTTAATACTTATATTATCATAAAAATCAAATGTGATACAGAACAATAACAATCACACGTAATCCAAATAGAACATTAAACAAAAAAACAAAAATCCGTATTAAATAACCCAATCACTGTCTCCTCAAATGAAACTCTCCAATGGGGTTAATACTTATATTGACATAAAAATCAAATGTGATACAGAACAATAACAATCACACGTAATCCAAATGAAACATTAAACCAAATAATATATAACTTCCCAACAGAAAAAAAATAAAACTGAAACAAAACATTAAAAGTCAAAACGAATCCAAATAAACATTGAGCCCAAATACATTCCAGGTGAAAGCTGCTGTACCTCAGCCTTTCACCGCTGATTATCATAAAATATTGAGTTTCTCATAGAAAATTGAAAAAAATTCCGTATTAAATAACCCAATCACTGTCTCCTCAAAAAAAACTCTCCAATGGGGTTATTACTTATAGGTATTGACATAAAAATCAAATGTGATACAGAACAATAACAATCACACTTTATTATATAACTTCCCAACAGAAAAAAAAATAAAACTGAAACAAAACAATAAAAGTCAAAACGAATTCAAATAAAAACTTTTTAACGAAAAATTAAACCGACGAAAAAATCTGAAAAGCAAAAAATAAAATAAATCTTCTCAGTCTAAATAATAATTGAGCTCCTGAACTAATGTGAGTAACTGATTTTGAGTCGACGCCAAACAAACAATTATCGAAGATCATTATACTTCTTTGAAAGAAGTAATCAAAACGCAGCCGTGTATCTCGCTGCCATCATTTTACGTTTTACCTAATTCAATTGCTAGTTTGTTTGGCGCCGACTCATGATCAGTTACTTACATTAGTTAAGGAGCTCAATTATCCTTTAGACTAAGAAGGTTTATTTTATTTTTTGCTTTTCAGTTGATTTTTTCGTCGGTTTAATTTTTTGTTAAAAAGTTTTTATTTTTCAATTTTTTGTTGCTGAAATCTACTGATTACTACCTACTTAATTTTTGATTACTTCCAAAATACTTACTTACCTAGCTCACTTCAACTATTAACTATCAAATAATATGATTTTATATCTTAACTATTTATTGTTATATAATATAAATTAATTTTGAATGTTCTGGTTGGTTGATTTCATCACTTTGTATATTATTCCATCCTTTCATAGAATGTAATCATTTTGACGGATGTAGGAGGGTTTGTCAATGTCAACTACATATGTGTGCCAAAGTTCACAAGTGAAAATTCAATCATCCCCTGTTTGTCTACCCATAGGGTAGATCATTCCATTCCAAATTTAAATATGATCAACTATGAGGTATATCTTTAAAAAAAAAAAACTTTCAAATCGGAAAACCCACTACAAAGTTATGCCTGATAGAATCGGTTAACGGACCAAAATTCAGAGGGTGAACGATCAATATTTTTCATTTTGCTACCCTTAGGGATGGATTTTCATGTTCAAATTGGAATGGGACCACCTTCGAAGTACACCCTATCCAATGGAAAGAGAATCATCGGAATCGAACCGCTCTGTAAAAAGTTGTGCGTGATCATACATAAAAAAATAATAAAAAAATATACGCGTCGAATAGAGAACCTCCTCCTTTTTGGTTTCGTCGGTTAATAAACATTGAGCCCAAATACATTCCAAGTAAAAGCTGCTATACCTAAGTTTTTTACCGCTGATTATCATAAAATATTGAGTTACTCATATATAATGAAAAAAAAATCCGTATTGCCAAATAGCCAACAAAATTGTTATAAAATATTCACCCCCCGTATTCTCTATAATAAAAATTATTCTCAGCCAAACTCTTTCACTTCATCATGTTCAAAGTACAGATATCCCTGAGTTCACCACTCGTGATCTGCATAAAAGCCTCGCCCTACTGTTATTTTGTTTTGAACTTCTACTAGCATACGACTCACCCTATGCACATCACTCCTTCCCATCCATGGCTAAAATTTTCCCCATTTCCAAATAATCCCAAAGGTACGTCCGTATTATTTTCTTACAACTCCCCTCAACATTCGACAGTCGCCACAATTCCCGTCATTCACATTATTATAAATCTTAGCCTCCCCTGAAAAAGTCACTCAACGAAAAATTCCGATATATACTTCCGATTCTCCCAAAAATTTCTATTAATCTTGCCCGCCACCATCGCGGAGGCCCACGCCCACGCCTCGGGGGTACGCGTGAAGCGACGCCAACTTGGTACTTCATTTTTTATTCGCGAACTTGGTTCTTCATTTTTAAACCGCGACTTCTCTAAGTGGCCAAATAATCGCTCCCGACGCATAGGAATACAATTCAGAGTTCGAGCACGTCGTTCTGAAATACACTTACAGATTGTATCAATGATCCCCTGTTGAGATGTCTAGTCTAATCATCCGTCGATTATATTGGTACAAAGTAGCAATTCTGGCTGGCCCCAATTCCGATACGAATATAATATCCGTACTCTCACAAAGAA
Organism: Gonioctena quinquepunctata; assembly: GCA_018342105.1. Taxonomy (NCBI): domain Eukaryota; kingdom Metazoa; phylum Arthropoda; class Insecta; order Coleoptera; family Chrysomelidae; genus Gonioctena; species Gonioctena quinquepunctata. The sequence goes on from JAFIRS010001637.1 coordinate 17,288, forward strand.
ATTTAAAATTATATCTGACATTCTTTCCTTATTAAATATTTTTAAAGAACTTATTCAATTTAAAATTAGAACATAGCTTACCTTGGGACCAAACTAAAGTATAATAAAATCCTATGCAGTTTGTTACATTTTGAACCACTGTGATAAATTATCGAATGGCAATTCACACCCGGCATTCACACATTGTTGTTCACAAAAATGGCCTCAGATCAATCTTGTTAATGCTATTTATGAAGAGGCTCCTTTAATGTTATCAGCTCTCCAAATAATGCAGGCTATTTTGAAGCAAAACTCGATATATCACAAAACGATGAACACAATGGCTGGTGTATTAGCGAATTGAAAGGAAATTTATAGTACGATAACTTACTTCGAATATGTTATAAATTGCTCCTCCGTTTACGGCAATTCAGGAAGACTAGAAGATATATCATTGGAACGCTTGCACCATGGGGTAATATTCCCGTGAATAATTCCGTAAGTATAATGGTTATGTATTTATTGCAATTACTTCGCTATCTCTGGAATTGTATTCGTGTGTCGAAACTTGTAGTTTACACGTGTTCCCTAATGGATTCGCTGAAACTAATTTCACAGGGATGCTGATGCACGATGGATTAGTGTTCATGCAGTCTTGGGTATTCCAGAATATAATCGGAGATGAGGATTGGGAAACACGACGTGAGTATAATGAACCGACGAGTTTTCTATATGCACTTCCACAATTATAACGAATTTTTTATTTGTTTGGGAGAAATTGATTGCATTTTATGGGATATATTAATTCAATCATAGGCCTCATAATCTATAATCGAGAAAGGTTTAACTTAACATATTTTTTATGGCAGTCTTCTGTTGTTTGCCAATGTTTCATAAATCTACGAAAAGAAAAAAATATACTGATAATATTGTTGTAATTTGATTCCAAATCTCGCCAAACCTACCTAATATTTATGTGTATATATATATTTATATATAAATATATATATACATATAAATATATATTTATACATATTGATATATATATACATATTTATATATATATATATATATATATATTAATATATATAATTACATAAATAAAATATGTAAATGGCTAGTCGGAGCCATACTGGTGATTCCTGCATGCAAAACACAAGATAAATGACGTATGAAGGTCAGTGGCGGCGCAATCTACGATTGTATTGAAATTATAAAAAATTAATTGTGTTTGCTTGGAAATACATTCAAATATATTGAATTCAAAACTGATTGTTTGAGGAGTGAATTTCATAAACTTCTGCAGACGGAAGAACTCAACTCAAGTCCAAGAACTAACACCTATGAACTTTTACTCATAAAAAAAACATCAAAACTAAACTTCTACCTACCTATTTCGAATAAATTGTCGAAAACGCCACACATCGATTACTCAAAGATCTGAACGTGACGTATCATAATGCGGAATATATCCGATCCATCACCCTCATCTAGGTCTGATTTCAGATTCAGAACGGCTCCGCGAGGTCCCATTAAGATGGACGCGAGTGATAAACAGAACATTATCGGTAAGTTTAACTGGAGTTAACTGCTCATAAACAGGACCGGTAGTTATTATGGGACGTGATCGGCTTGTTTGGTCCTCGGCCGAGTCGAATGAAATGCCTTTGTCTCAATTATCTAACACTGAACATTGGTTGTGAGTTTTTTATTGGATAATTTTATTTGGAGTTGAGAGGGCTTCGAATCGATTATTGCTCATTCTGTTTCTGTCAATCGGAGAGGTATCAAGGAATATGTTTGATCGATTCCACTCTTGACTGAAAAATTAAGAAATGCAATATTGATGTAAACTATAACCTGCATCAAAATTAGTGCACAATTCTTCAAAAACCTACAAGTTTTCTGGCGGACTCTGAACTGATAGGATAGGAGTGCTCCAAATTATGTTCTCGAGACTTTGAAGGCCGCTAATAATAACAATTAGGTATTTGTATTCGACAAAATATATTGAGATCAGACTAAATCTACGTTGAATTATTCTCAGGGAAATGGGACAGTAGCTTCGTCAGCAGAATCCGATATTTGATGCATACTTCATATTCAACCACTACAAACACATATACGGTCATCGTGACGATGATATGAGAGATTGTCCGAGCATGTACTCAAAACAGTTTGGAGGCAGTTGATTTTTTCCGTACCAGGTTTGGAAAAGTGCGGACTTTAATGATCTGAAAAGTTTTCCAGCCTAGCGCCTAGCGATTTGGAAAAAAATATCAAAAAACATATTTTTGTGGGAAATGGGGCTGAGTAAGAAAGGTTTCTATATAAATTTCCTCAAATGTCATAGTTTAGCTATTAAGCTAAGCAGCCTAGCGGGCGGGAAGTAGATGGGCTGAATAATATGTCATTTCTCTTTCAAAAATGGTCTAATTTTGGATATTATGATACTACAACATGAACTTGATTAATAATGTCAAAACTTTCTGAAAATCAACTCATTAAATTAATTCTTTGGTGAATGTTGAAAATGATTGAAATTTATCAACTTTTTGCAGAATATGCTCGAATAATAAGTTAGTTTAAAGATAACTATGTTCATTTGCCCATTGAGATATTGATTAAAAAAGGTAGCATTTTCAATGTTTCTAACATTTGGCTAGTTAGAAGAGTTCAGTGAAAAATTAGATAAAAGAGCCCGAATCTCGACAAAAAAAGCACGCATTTTCATAAGGTAAACGAGGTTTTCGAGAAGTATCTTCTTTTTGAATATATCGGTATACAGTATGGTATTTCTCAAAATGTTTAATAGTACTTGATTCAACACGACATGAGTGAAAATGGGTGTTTCGACAGTATAGCTATAAATTCTTAAACTCGTGGAGAGTTGAAGGAACATTCTGCATGTATTAGAATTATCCATATAAATACGCGTAAAATGGACCCAGAAGAATGGGGTTGGAAAATGACCCCCACATCACTAAATCTGATATTGATGAAACAAGGTTAGAATGAAGAAATTCGATATGAGTGAAAACCACGAGTATCGATTTTTTTTGTCATTCTAACCCAGTAACTGACTATATTTTCTCCTCGACCAGAATGTATAAATCAAAAACAATTAAATTAAATATGAACAAAACAAATTATTTATTGAGTCATTTGTATTATATTGTATCAATATTAATATTCATAGTGTTGGTACAATTACTTAAATAAAAAATTGGTGCATTGGAAATATATTTCCCGTAATATTTTTCAAAACAGATGGATTTATAGAGGCAGACTTGACAGTTGTGTAGCAGGAAGAATTTGAGGTTGGGGGACGGTTACTGACGAATTAGATCCAGTAATTGAAGAAACTAATTGATTTGGGACAATTTATTCAATTTTGTAGATAATTTTCTATATATTATTCTGCTACTCGAGAAGACTTCCAGCCTCCATGCCTTTTTAATGTTATATCCGCACCAGCATTTACCAACGTAGTCGCTGAGGTACGACGGAAACTGTTGCCAGTATACTCTTGTGGGTTGTCTGAATTCAGAAATGTAGCTATTCGTTTGGGCATATTGCTCGGTTTATTTATCCCCATTACGTGTCTTGTACATTTATTTTTTTGGAAATTCATAAAAAAATGTATCAAGGAACATTGGTCTCAGAGCACAGGGTTTCTATACAATACAAGCTGGTACCCGCGACTTCGTCCGCGTGAAATTTTCATTTTTTTTGTGTTGTCGCTTCTAGCTGATTCCTGTGGCTTTGCCCGCTTCCCGTTATCATGCTATCCCGTTATCCTGTTATTTCGTTATCCCATTATACCGTAATCCCGGTATCCCATTATCTCGTTTGGACATAATTTCCAAATGAGGTTCATCCCGATATATTTATTTGTAACCGAGAGCCAAAACACCAATTTTCATGACCCCAACATGAAAACTAACGGAATCCCCCGTACAAAATTCATTCCCAATTCTCCACTCTAGGGCGAAAAACATTGGAATACGTATTCCGTCATTTGTTATAAAGACCTCAAACACCAATTTTTATGACCTTAACTTCATACAAATTTTCACCCCCCATTCCACCCATTTGGCGCTTTAATTTTTATAAACACTGAAATACATACTTTTTAATTTGTAATGAAGACCTCAAATACTATTTTTTATGACCCTAACTTGAAAACTAACAAAACCCCCATACAAACTTTCACCGCCCCCATTTCAACCCCTTGGGGGTGGTATAATTTGTAGAAACTGAACTGAACTGAAACACGTACATCTTCATCAGTAACAGAAACTTTAGATACCAATTTTTATGACCCTAACTCAAAAACTAACGAAACCCCCATACAAACTTAACCCCCCATTCCACCCCTTTGTGGGTTTAATTTCTGAAAATAACGAAACACGAATAACTTTATTTGTGAAAAAGACCTCATATAGGTACCAATATTTGATGACTTTTAAATGTCAAAAGTAAGCAATTTTTGACCAGAGTGCAAAAAAGTACAGACCTACGTTGTTTAAATAATACACAATACTCATCATTCTCATTTCAATCGTTTTTGATAAACATATTACAATCATATTACATCCATACTAATTTTTTACAAGATTTATATTATAAGTATAATTGCTGTTATTCTGTATGTTGATTCCAAAAGATGATTTTGGTAATACTAAATCAAATGGCTTGGCTTGTATAATGTTACAAGTATTATTGTTCTCGACTTCAACATTTCCACTTTTCTTGATATCATAACTAAAAAACTAATGGAACCCCTATACAAACTTCCAATTCCCATTCTACCCCCCACTGCAACACTTCAGCAGTTGCATTTCCAAAACACTGAAACACGTATTTCTTCATTCGTAACAAAGGCCTCAAATACCAATTTTCATTGAAAAGTAATGATACTTCTATACAAACTTCCAACTCCTCTTTCAACCCCTTCAGGGAGGAATGCCCGAAAATCCTGAAACACGTGTTTTTTTATCTGAAAATAAAAACCTAAATACCAATTTCCACTTCACTTCACCCCCCTTCTCACCCCCATTTCAACCCTTTAGGGATGCAATATTAGTGGGTACTACGTCATCATAGGGATACGCTGTGAAAATTTGAGATCTTTAGGTTCATCGTAAGATGTCTAAAAACCATGGTGTATTCACTTTAACCTGTAAAGATTGGGACAAACTGGAAGACACCAGCCCACTTGATAAAGAATTGTAAAGTTTCAGATGGCGCCGACGTCGTTTCTCGTTATAATTCAGTAAACTGCAATTACAGATCACACATGGTGTATTTCTGTGTCTGTGTCTGATCCGTTCTGTGATTTCGCTTAGTGCTGTTTGTTAAATCACCTGCTCTTCTTCCGAATCTATGTTTGAGTGATTGGAATATTTTAAAATTAAGAAAAAATACAAATATCAACATCAAATATTGAAAAATGGCATATGTGATGATTCATGATCAATTGCAATTTGCCGTATAAATTTGGAACGTTCATGCGGGGGTGTTTTTCGATTTACAAATCGCAAAAAATGCATTTACTCGGACGAGCTTTCACCAGTGCCGGATTTAGGGAGGGGATATGGGAATATCAGCCCCCGGCGGTAAACTTCAAAAGGCGGCAAAGGGCAAAGAAAAAGCGAGCAGCAATCTTGAAGCAAATAGCGACGGTGGCGACCGCCGCATAGAAAGGACACTGTTTTGTGAAAATTATATTCACTTTGATCTCGAGCGGCAGCGGTGCGTCGGTCGCATCAATACAGGCGGCTGCGGTACATACAAGAAAAAAAAAGCCGCAAGCCGGCCGGAAAAATTGTTGTTAGGTTCAAGTTCGTGAAGTATAGTATTTCTAATCCCAATTGGAAGGACATAAAAAGTTTCGAGAAGGAATTCTCTTTGCACTTGCCGCATTGACATAGGCATTCCAATATTATTTTTCAGAGGTATTTCTTCAGTTACTTATTCTTACAATCATAGCAATTGATCACCCCATATTGAAGTAGACACATGTTATCTCAACTGGATTTTATTATTTGTTTCGAAAGGTCTCCAGAAAGCCATAATGAAAAAATTATTTTCAATGGATAATTCCTAACCTCACGGCACGGCACTGATTAAGGAATATTGTGAAATGAGGATATTATGCAGCTGGAGATAACATATGTCCAATCCAGCTAGCCAAGCTTTCATTACTCAAATATATTTGATGGCGCCTTCTAATAATCTGGGCAACTAGAGACACGCGCGAGAACTTCTGTATGATTGTACCAGGAACGCTTTGAAAGTAAAAACACTGGTAGAATATAAATTTCCCATTTGCCGGGCAGTGCATATGAACACTCCTCGTAGTGCTCTTATTTTATTGCCGTTCCAATTGGGATTAGAACAACTATAAATAAAATGTATTTCTTTATATGTGATAATTTCATGTTATAGTCATATGTTTCAAATTAATCCTTTTTGAATTCCTCGTTCAATTTGTGACAAGAAATCTCTATAGGGTTTTTTTCGTATGGAGCGCCGCTTTTATGCCAAAAATCAAACATCTTAATGTGTATTTGTCATTACTTTAATACATTATCTAGTAGCGATGCTAGTAGGCTACTTACTGTCAACATTCTGTTAAATACGAATATTTCAACGAAATATCAAATTGGCGTTTCTCCATTTTTAAGCTTTAAGTTTGTTATAATATTATAAGTATTTATTTTTTCTTTTATCGAAAAAATAAAAAATTATACAAATGCGGAATTGTCAGACATGCATTTTGTCTATGGTCGAAGTAATGGAAATAGTCGGCAAGCTCGACGATTGTATGCTGAGTTGTATCCAGCACGTAGGGTACCCCATCACACAATATTTGCTCGTCTTCACCAACTTTTGCCCGAAAATAGTACATTTGAGAAACAAACGGCTGACTGCGGGCGCCCTCGAAAAGTACGAACTGTGCAACTAGAAGAAGCAGTTTTTGAGTTAATTGCGGAGTCACCCGAAACAAGTACTCGAGAAATTGCTAACATACTACAAGCAACTCACTGTATTTAAAATTCTTAAAGAACAGCAATTGTATCCATTTCATATTCAACGTGTGCAAGCTCTACTATTTTTGCCATTGGATTCTCCATCAAATCGCTGAAGTTCCAAATTTTTTAAATGGCGTTTTGTTTACTGACGAGGCTAATTTTGGAGGACAGTGTATACGAAATTTATGCCTCTCATCCCCATATCCTCTAGAGTTTTGAGTAATATAGAATGCTTTTCTCAAATCTATGAAGATACGAATTAATAGTCTGGACTCATCCAAACCATGGTATATGTTTTTTGTCAATACTTTCATGGGATCTTTAGTGGACATGTTTTCTCTGAAGCCATACTGTGATTTTGACATTACGTTGTACTTTTCGAAGAACGTATTCAACCCTCCCTGTATAATCTTCTGCAAAATTTTGGATAGACATGTTATTAAGGTAATAGGCCTATAATTAGGAACATCGTTATTTTCCATTTTTATGAATCGGCATCACCACTGCCATTGTGAATGCCGAGGGAAAATATCCCTGTTCCAGAGATTTATCAACTATGTGAGTAAGTTGTTTTGTTATATAGTTGGAGATAAGTTTGAGGGTTTCTGCTTTGATATCATCAATGCCGGGGGATTTTTTATTTTTGAGGTGTGATATTATTTCCTTAATTTCATTTTGTGTTGCAGGGTGTAGAAAAATCGATTGCTCACATATAGTTTTTCTTTCAGTATAATATGAACTTCTGTTTATATTTTCAGCTAGCTTTTCACCTACAGATATGAAGTATTTGTTGAAATTGTATGCTATTTGCATACTGACACTGATTTGTACATTATTCTTCGTTATAATTGGTTATAATTTTATTGGTGATGGTTCTTCGGTAGTCAATACTTTATTCACTTGGAATCGTTTCCTACTTCTTCCAGACGATCTCTATTGACGATAGAAAATAAGCGATACGCCCCCTACCGGCCTTCTTAAGAACTCGAGAATCACGGACAAAGTTTGTTTACAAATATTTCCCGTGCTGTTGGATGAGCCATAATTTGCGATTAATTGAGGATCTGACCTCATTCTGCCAATTAACGTCGAATATTTCCATACTCTTGGATTTCTAGTTCCTGTACGGGAGTTTTTTCCTCGTGATAGTCTCTGCCGAACATTTTGAGTAGTCAATGAGTAATAAATCTTCGTCAATATTGGGAATATCGACATACTTATACGAAAGACAAATCATTTCTTTCAGGGGCACATTATTATATTTGTCTCTTGCAGAATGTTTCTGGGTATCACAAGCACACTTCACGTCATTTTGAGAAATCAGTTCCAGCTCTCCCAAATTTTCCCTGAAACAAAAACTATTAGGATCACGATTGGGCAATTCAAATATTGTTACCTTGGCTGATAAGTGCTTGCATTTCCCACTATTTCCTGCTCTGCAAGAACAATTAAATGTGGCTCTTCCATCTTGGATGATGAAGTTTCCATCAATCTGATGTGGTTTTGAGGAGAGAGCACTAGTCTGAAGGCAAAGGGCATACATTTTGATATTGTCACGATCATAGTTCATCCTTCCACATGAAATTATATGTCCTGAGTTTAAAACTGCTTCTTCCTCATTTGGATAATTTTCAACCTACGTTACATATTTTTTTTGGAACGAAGTTCCTTATCGCGCGTTGCGAAAGGGGGCTAGACGGAATGAATTAAGACCAAAAGTTGTAACGACACTTTCTGCTGTAGTTGTAAGCCGTGCGGCGTGCGCGTGTTTCTCTGTCTGTCTCTCTCCTCTCTCTCTCTCTCTCTCTCATAGAAAGCAAGCCAGTTATTTTCGTTCCGTCTTTCTATTTCGCATTGAACAGTGTGGTGTTGCGACGATTATTTTTGTTGAGTGTATACAGGTTTTTTGTACATAATAAATAATAATAAAAAATAATAACAATAATGAATCCTGACAGTGTTTCTGTACAAGTTCCGGATATTGCTGATGGAGTTAGATTAGATGGAGTTAGATTTTATACAGACAATAATGAATGCTTATGTATTTTTAGCAAGTACGCATTATAACCTCTCTTTACTACTGTGCTAACCAAGTCATACGCGTTATAATCTTTCCATTATTGTGTGTTTAGCAAGTGTACGCGTCATAACTTTAATAAATTTAAAAGCAAATTATATTTTAATATTACAATATCAATGCGTATGTACTAAAATTGAGCCTACTGATTAAGTTTATATTACATTATATTTGTTAATAATAAAAAAAAAATTATTATACCTTAAAAAAAAATTATTACAATTCCTTCACTAATTAATCGAAAAGAACTTCGTTCCATCCGGGTGTCCCTTGACACCTCTCAACTTTTTTTTTATTCACAGAATTGACTAGGGATTTGGTCATCCACTTTTCTGTTTCCTCTGTTTGTTATTGATTTTTATATATCTCATACATTTATCTAAGTTGGTTTTTATAATTTAAATAAATTCGTTGCCCATTTTTTTTATGTTATCTAGATTTTTTTAAATTTATTTGTTAATAATAATGAATCTTTTTTTCGACACTTTTACTGTTTCTGAAAACTATTTGTGTTGAAAATGTATAATGATCTGTAATGGATGTTTCGAACGTAATTGGTAAGATTGTGTCATAGTTATGGTATTTTGATTTGATGGATATGTCACATGCCCGAGATCACCTTTCGCCAACGTACTATCAGAAATATTCTGCTGGGTCTCAACACCAACAAAGCCTGTGGATCTGACGGAATCCCGCCGATTGTTCTCAAGAAATGTGCCCCCGAACTAACACCTGTTCTTTGCAAGTTGTTCAACCACTCTTACAATTTGGGGGTATTTCCGTCCAATTGGAAAATTGCAAGAGTACAGCCAGTCCCTAAAAAAGGCAAAAAGGCCCTACCTAGCAACTACAGACCTATCGCACTGCTATCAATTATTTCAAAGGTCATGGAAAAAGCCATCAACATCGAGCTCATGAAATATCTGGAAGACTCAGGAATTGTCAACGATAGGCAATGTGGCTTCCGTCATCAGAGATCAACTGGTTACCTGCTCGCTTACGTCTCACATATATGGCAGCTATCTATTGAAAAGTATGGAGAAACTTTAGCTGTGGCATTAGATATCTCCAAGGCGTTCGATCGAGTTTGGCACCAGGGACTCCTCGCCAAGCTTCCGTCTTATGGCTTGCCCCCTCAGCTGTGTTCTCTGCTTGCTAGTTTTCTCTCAAACAGGTCTCTCCATGTAGTGGTCGATGGAGTTTCATCTGACACTCTACTCTTGAATGCTGGTGTTCCGCAAGGATCTATTCTCGCACCAACAATATTTCTACTTCACATCAACGCCCTGTTGAAAGCAACTTCATGTCCAGTACACAGCTTTGCCGATTATTGTACCCTCCATACCGCTTTCTCTTCCAGGGCCCCTATATCAGCCCGTGAAACCAGAAATGAACGAGGAAGAAATGTTAATAATATAAATATGGACTTAGCAACAATTCTCGAGTGGGGATCTAATAACTTGGTAGAATTCAATGCAAACAAAACACAAGCATGTCTTTTCTCTAAAGAAGCCGATCTCACTGTGCCTAACATAACTTTGTCAGGAGTAACCATACCACTGAAGTCATCCATATCGATGCTTGGTATTACTATCAGCAATAACCTTTCCTGGGAAAATCACGTGAGGTCCATTGCCAAAAGTGCATCCCAAAAACTTGGTTTTTTGTTTCGTGCCAAGAGCTATTTCACCCCCACTCAGCTGCTTATGATCTATAAGGCACAGATCCGACCTGTCCTGGAATACTGTTCCCATATTTGGAGCGCGGCACCTAAACATATCCTGAGGCTATTGGATTCTGTCCAAAAAAGGGCAATTCGTCTCGTCGGTGATGCCTTGCTTACGAACTCGCTCACTTGTCTGGAACACCGTAGAAAAGTTGGCGATTTGTCTCTATTTTATAGATATTTTCATGGGCGATGCTCTTCTGAAATATCAACAATCGTTCCTGCTTTGGCAGTCTCTTCGAAACTAACCCGTCGAGTTCAGTCATCACACCCCTTCGTGGTCACTTTGGAGACCTGCAGAACATCACTTTCCAAAGACTCGTTCATCCAACGAACAGCGAGGCTTTGGAACTCATTGCCTAGGGAGGTGTTCCCCGAGGCATACAACCTCCAGAAATTTAAGAAGAACACCAACTCCTACCTTCTTTCCCTTGGTTCCCACGATGTTCTCTGAACATTACAGGATATGCCTTTTCGTGGGAACCAGAACATAAAAAAAAAAAAACATGTACGGAATAATTTTTGTTCTCTTGTAGGCGTATTTATTGCGTTATTGCGTGTTCAGTCATGGTATCAAGGTAAAATTCAGTGTCAGGAGAAGTATTTAACAAATCAATATTTATATCACCAAATATAATTATGATGAAATGTTTCGTGTTCTCCACTCAAATATCGTTATGAATGAAAACCTAAATATCCTTATGAACGAAAACAAACTATCAAAATTTGAATGTTTTCAGTTCTGAAAGTCATAATTACTGATAAGTCATGGCAAATAAGAATATCATTGTGGATATATGTGAAGAGGCGTGTAAGTTCGACATAGCGATTGATATTTTCGTCAGGAAGAAAATAATGATCTTGAATTGTTAGAGGTATATCCACAAAACTGATGAGACTTATTGCGATGATTTGGTAAGAGTTCATGGCGAACTAACTCCAACCAGAGATAATACTGTCACATTTGCTCACAATCTCATATAACGTTAATGAAAAACAAATAAATGTTTTTCAAAGCTAACAACAAAAGGTTTTTTTTTTCACGGAGGTGTCAGTTGGTCCGATAAATGTTTCATTTAAATGGTATTATTCCGAAAATAACCATGAAAATACACCTCATTAGAAAATAATTGGAAGATAGTGCATACCAGTGTTGCTTTATCTAACCTTTAAATGAGTATAGTGATCATGGCCAATAGGCTGTTGTGTTTTATTTTTTACCGAGTCGTTATGGAAAATATGTATCATCAAGAGGCGATATTTAAAACAATTGACATTCCAGATATCAACTATCCGGCTTAGCTCGCGCAGATATTGCTTGGGCGAGATGAGAGTACAATTTCAAGGTCGAATTTGAATGTAACGTTTTGCGTTGAAAGCGTTTCGTTCTGCCGCAATAAACCGATGGCGTCGCCGAGGGTAGATTTCAAAATTATCGATTCTGAAATTGCTATCAGTCAAGATAACGTACCATGTGTCAGAATGGCAAATTTTTATTGGAAACAAAAACAGCATTTCTATTTTTGTATAAACTTTCAATCAAAAGTTCGGGAAGGATTCGAATCTCCCTAAATGTTTCCTAATTTTTCTATGTAATCTTTTTCAAATCAAAAGAAAGAAGTATAACCAGCATACAAGTATATAGACAGTACTAACTTGGAAATCGAGAAATATTAAAATACAATGATGTTCTCTTTGTCGGCGGAAGAAAAACTCCAATAGTATCTGATTGGCACAAGCTAATGAACCTTTAATACAGGGTAAACAAAATTCATCAATTCTCATGTATGGTACCTAATTTATAGCAATGTTTATTTGTGTATACCTACATCTTAGATTGAAAAATTTCGAATAAAAATTATGGAGCTCGTGAAGCTCTATCAAAAGACATCCACTTTGCCGATATCAGTATGAAAATCAAATTATGATAATTTTCGTCGTTCTTCCAATAGCCGCCATTTTGGAAGTGCTGGACCGATGTGATCCATCTGAAAACTATTTTTTTTTACTGATTTTCGTTCCATTTGGTTGCCAAATATGACCCACCTCATCTTTATGTTCTTGGAATGAGTGCCTTAGTCAGTCTATGTATCTTTTCATTCATAACTACGTTTCGGAATTGTTTATGTCATCTTCAGGTGGATTCTTAAAAATAATGTAAAACATGTGAAGTTTAAAACATAATATGTTACATAACATCAAATATGAATAAAATTCATAGAAACATTCAAAACTATGAATATAATTGTTGTTCATAGTTCATGATTGGAATGAACGTTGTCAATTGTCCGAGATTGTTGGTATCGAGTTTGATTTATCTGTTATTATATATTTTTTTTATTACATTGGAGTGTTCGACATATTTAATTATAGTATGTGGGCTCTATTGTTTTAATTCATGCAAGACTTTTCCATGTAAAAATGTAAAAATACAAAATAACGATAGCAAAATACAAATAACATTTTATATTCAAAATTTAAACATGAAATTTAAAAAAATAAACAAACCCATATCTGACATAAAATACCATGTAAAGATTGCGGGTGCATATATAGGCCAATCCAAACAATACCTACAGAAACGAATTCAAGCCCACAAATACTATAAAACATGAATTCGATTTTGACAAGGTTGAAATTTTGACTAAAGAAAAAATCCAAAAGTTAGAAATTAATATTTTATTAGTGCATTCAACTTTTCCAAACCCATATATCTTTTCTGCAATAATTAACATAATTCAATTTAGGAAGTATTAGTTGCATACTGTGGACAATTACAACACAATGAACTGTAAATGTTGAGATTGCCAATTCAGGAAAATCACTCTTATTGAATCGCGATTTCATACGAGTGAATGATAAAACTGCTGAATTGAATATTACCACCTCTTTGGTGAGGAAAAGGATTGGGTGGAAAAGTTGAAAGTTAGTTAGTTGGTTTTTGGTCTACAAAGGAGAAAGTCCAAGAGATAGTGTGACACTGCCCAGACAAAATGTAAGTAGTTTCTTTTATTGTATTATGTTCGTTTATTTTATTCAATATATGTATTAAATTTATTGCCAAATGTCTCCCTCCATGAGTTGAGCCTTTGATACCAAATCAATATATTTTAGAGTGAAACCCCATAAGGTCGAAATATTGCATTTTGCCCTTAGAGCCTTGCTCTAGTCACACAGGGAAGTTGAACGTGACAATATAGTTGATTTTTTTATAAAATTCCAATAAGAAATGGGAAGCCTCAAGTTGTTTTTTGGAGGGTGAGTCGAGAATTGTATTGTTTTTCAAAACAGTATCAAATATTTATTATATTCGCTTTTTTCAAACAGAATTACTATCCGAAAAAATATTTCAAGTAGAAATTACGATATTTGATGGAAAAGTTAATTATATTGCTGTCGGTCGAAATGTTCCATAAATCAATTTCGAATGATATTATTCGTTCCATGTATGAATTCAAATTGAGAAAATATCCCGGAGACAAGAGGATCCAGGTCAGTATTTAGAAAAAAGCGTGTTGCGGGGGGCACAGAAAGTAAACAATCTTGGATTTGAAATTTGACACCTCCTAGTTGAAGGTTACTAGATATTTATCAAAAAATATTTGACACCTTCCATCTTATTTGAAATGGATGAAGAATTGGTTCACAGATCTCACTGCTGGATTTGCTCATTTGACAGACCTTCTGAAATGCGTGCTCAAAAAGTTAGCAATATAAGTTACTCAGAAGCTTTGACAGCATGCTTGAAGTTTTCCGCCAGGCACCTTGCATGAGTTGAATTTAATAAAATGTTCTTCAGTTCCCAAAAACTTTCAAATCAGGGCTGAAAGATAATATATTCCGTCAAAAAATGGCAAAATCATTTTGCCTGATTAGGTGTAATTTTCCTTTTTTGAGGCAAAAACTTATTGGAGATAGGTGAAGGTAAATACGTTCCTCATTATTTTTATCATACATCATTAGTGCAAAAATGCATGAAAAATTTGGATGGCAAATATAAGCGAAAAAATATGAGATCTTTGTTCAAATAGAAGTGATTGATATTGCAGGAAGGAACCATGAGTGTTCAACGCTACCCAGTTTTGGTATTTGTATATATCTTTTGTTATTTTTCCAATGTGAATAGCCAAGTGGGTGGAAACATTGGTAAGTCTAAACGATAAAAAACATATGTCAAGAAATGAAAGAATTATTTCTAACAAATTATATTCGAAGGTGTTTTTGTACACTTGATCATTGTTAAAAAATCCTACGAGAATGATTGTGAACCAGCATTGAACTGACGATGGTTAATCTGTTGAAAAAAATACATTTTCATATTAAATATATATATATATATATATATATATATATATATATATATTATATATGAAAGTGTAGTTTTTACTAGTTAGATAACTACCCTTTCACATAATTCACAGTTATGGGGTTCTTTCGTTATATATATATATATAAATATAGATATATATATATATATATATATATATATATATATATATATATATATATTAAAATAATATTTAATAAGTACAGAATGAGGCACGAGTGTGAAAATTTGAAGCACGAGCCGGATGCGACCAACTACTCACGTTTGATTTTTTAATAAACATTGATACAAAGAAATATGCAACTATTTGCTTCATTACTCTGAATGCATGAAAATTATCAATTAAAGTTGAATGTGCATTTATTGAAAAGCCTTTTTGGGAAACTTGTGTAATGCTGGATACTTATCTTTTTTCATATTGGCAATTTTTCGGCGTTGAATAGACCAATCAATAGAGATTTTCTGCTGTATTCGCTGTGTGCAAGACTGATAATGCCCTCTAGTGACTAGATAGCTGAAGTTTTCCTGTTTTATTTCCAATACTCACTATGTAACAATTTCAATTTTTTAACAATTTCTAAATAATCTTTCACGATGTAACAATTTTGTGCTCACTGCTAGTTCCAGATGAATCGAAGTTTTTTCTGTCAAAAAAAAAGAAAGTACATGATAAAAAATATGTGTTTTGATACGATAGTTCACCGCATTTGGAGGTTATCCATGTAAAGATATGATATTTTGAATATCATAAAGTAATGCTACTTCTGTGTACTTTTAGGTACGGCAAGTAATGTGCTTGCTCGTAAGTTTATTAAGGTCGCAGGTTCATAAGCTCTTGAGAACATAAAAAAGTGAGGGAGCCTAGTAGTTTAACAAATTAAAAAAAGTACCTATATAACCCTGGCTAGCTTTAACCTGACGAGAAACCACTAAATAACATCAGATCCAACGCAACCCTATTCAATGAAATTCTCAAATAATATAATAGTCTGAAAGGGAATGAGGTTCACAATTGTACCTGAATATGGGATCCCACTTTTACCCTTGCAAGGATGTAAGAATGGTCCCTAAATAATACAAACACGTTCAACACTCTCTAACACGTATAATTGTCCACAAAATATTGGGTATTGCTTATACAGTACAAGTAACGATGTTTACTCTTAGTACTTGAACTGCATTACATTTAACATCAGTTCAGATGTAAGGCCAATTGCCTTTAAAACCGAAACCAGTTCGTGAAAATTAAAACACAAATTGATAATCCTCTGCGAGGTACTTTGTCCTGATAGAATGCCGTGTTTGATAGACAACTTGGAAAGACATCAAAAGTACCTCTGTCCTCCGTTCATAAGGCTGATTAATCAGTTTACAACACCGTCCAGGCGTTCCCGAACTCGCAGTTCAAGTCGCTATTTGCTTTCTATCATCGGCTAACACCGTCCCACGGAACTTGGCCACTTCTAGACGATCAAATAGAAAACAGAAAACATCTCAAATATTTATCGAATGAAAACCTCATGTCCCGGAATTAAAGATTGAAATATCGTGGAATAACAGAACATTTATCTCTTTGCTGCAGTTTTTGTGATGCAGTTTTGCAATCGACTACACAGCAATAGCGAGGGCTCATTGTTATTGAATTTATGATTGTTGTTATACTACCTAACCGTGACCGTTGCCACTAGAATAGTAATAATGTTTATTCATCTGAAGTATGGTACAATATTTTTAAGGGATTTGAGAATAAACGGGAAGACCTCAGAAACTGAAAGTTTTTAGCTTGTGATTAGTGATTACCAGGATCATTACCTACTTCTGCCACCATGGGCGCTGTCATAGTTTCATCTATCCCCTCCAGCCTAATGCACACAGCGAATTGTAATTGGTGACAAAAATACTATGAGGAAACCGACTGTGCCATCATACGAAAGAATAGTTATATCGTGTTATGTTTTTTACTCCCAACTGTCATTGCTAAATTTGTTATGAACATTTGAAAGCATTTTTTTAAATTTCTTATCGTTTTTGACTTGTAATTTGAAAACTAATAAGGCAATCTCGATACTCTCATGGACGAATTGTAGAGAATCTGGATGCAAAAAATGAGCTCTAGCACAACCCGATCGGATTATTAATAACGGAGAAAACCAGGAAAACAAACATTTTTAAAAAAGTCATAACTCCGCCACTTTATAGGTTCCCACGACATAGTAGTGATTAATATGTACTTTGTGTGAAAAACTCAGGCGCTGTCGGATCATTAGTTTTGGCATGATAGGCGAGATCACAAACTTGTAAATTTGCTTCATATGTGCTTGAAGTTGAAATATAGTGATGAAATATTATGTAAGCGTAGTTTTTCCTACAAGATATTGTGTAATATTCGAATAAACGCTGCTCTAAATCCCTCAAATTCAGTTATTGCCGCTTCTTTTGACGTCATATGTCCAGTGATTCGGCATTCACTTGAGTTGCCAGTGTCATTATTTTGTGGAAATTCTGAGGAAATGTTATTCTGTTTCCTCCTAGGAATAGAATATAACGTGTGTCAGCCTATGTTATATTGGAAAGAAGACTCCGTATTTGATAGCCGTTCTTGAATTCGTTATTCTTGAATAATATGTATGTATACCGAGTGCTATGCCTGCCTGCTCACATTATAAAGAAATAGTATGAATAACTCTTGGCAACGCTGTAATTCCTGGCACACTTGGTGATCGACGAGTTGCCAGTGTCACTATTCTGCGGAAGTCAAGAGGAAATGTTATTCTGATTCATTTTATGAATAGAACAGAACTATGTCAGTATTTGATAGCTATTCTTGATTTAGTTATTTTTGAATAATATGTATGCATACCGGTGCTATGTCATTACTTTTTCGGCCTGCTTACATTGTGAAGAAATATCATGAATAACGCCTGGCAACTCAGCGATCGGCAATAGTACTGAACTTCTTTCGTCACATCCTGGCGCGGTTTCCGCACTATTCAAACAGGAACATTTCTTTAAATTTTTTTTTTCGAAAAAACTATTTCGCAAAAACAATTCAAAAAAATCCAATCACTGTTCTCATCGTTCTGGACATTGTGGTATTTTTTCCAAAAATTTGTGATCTCACCTTTTGCAACCTGAATTTTTCAATACATTTATTACAGCAGGCTGGATGCGTCATAGGTGGTCCGATTCCAATTTCTCAGAAAGATTTCGAGAGAAGAAGTATAGTACTACAAAATGTTTATTCTTATTTTGCGTTAAAATGCTGCAAAACAGGTGAAAAATACTTGCAAACATGATAAAAAATGGGCGAGTGCGTGAAAGCGACTGAATAGTGGGGGTAGAGCAGCAGTCGTGGGGAAGCGTATACAGTATCGGAAAGTATTCATCTTGGGTATGGTGTTTTCATGAGAGCGTAAAGAATAGTTTGCCATATGTTGAGAGAGCATTACAATTCCTCCTCGACCCGCTCGAGGAAGGGATATCGACGTCACGACACAGAGATAGGAGAGCCAGGGCGGTCAACTCAGGACGTCAGTATCATACCAGCAGCAGTCGGCATACCAGCAGCAGCGCACACATTCGCGGTGCAATGAAGAAGAATTATTGACGATAATTTCACATCAGATAATTTGAACAAATTAAACTGAATCATTGATTCAATTTAATCTGTCGGACGACAGGTAGATCAATATATCTTTGGTGCCGTGGTGGCCGCGAAAACAAAAGAAAATTCTTAAACATAAACAAAAGCAAACGATATTTCTGTAGGACAATAAAAACAAAAAAAATATTTCTAACAGAAAAACAATAATTTCTTGAATGGAGAGAAAAAAAATATTTACAAGAAAAGACAAACCAAATTAAATATTTTGTGTACGGAATTATTTTATTAAATGCTCGAACAATCCACAATTTTGGGCCGAACAATAGCCGAATCTATTGTACAATTCTGTTCTGGTAGCCGCAAGGGTAACTGGTGTTACCTGAGCACACAACTGAATAATTTTTGCCCTCAGTTCATCTAAATTGGTGGCACGTTCGAACTCATGCCGATATTCCTCCAATTTTAGCATGCCCCAGAAATAAAAATCGAGAGGTGCTACATCTGGTGATCGAGGTGGCCAGTTGATT
Source organism: Gonioctena quinquepunctata (assembly GCA_018342105.1). Classification (NCBI taxonomy): domain Eukaryota; kingdom Metazoa; phylum Arthropoda; class Insecta; order Coleoptera; family Chrysomelidae; genus Gonioctena; species Gonioctena quinquepunctata. The sequence continues at coordinate 36,568 of JAFIRS010001637.1, forward strand.
GTACCTCGCGTACAAAGAAACCGATCGGGAAATAATTGATTAAAAAATGTAACCACCGTGCCTGCATTGTGTGCAGGACAACCATCATGTTGAAACCACACGTCGTTGAAGTAAATCGGAAGAGCGCGAACTGCGGGAATAATTTGATTTTGCAAAATTTGCAAATATTTTGGAGCATTTAAATTCCCTTCGATAAAAAATGGGCCTATGACGTGATCGCCTGAAAGTCCCGTCCACACATTCAATTTGCTTGGGTACTGTGTCCTCACAGCAATTCTCCAATGTTTATTTTTACGAGACCAATAACGTACTACGGAAAGCTTGTGTTTTCGATGAATTGAGAAGGACGATTCATCGGTAAATAACACCTTTTTTAGAAAGTAATCATTTACACGAAATGCCCTATTGCATTTTCCGACCATCGTTTCACAAAACTCCATACGTCTGAAATGGTCTCCAGGCAAAAGTTCCTGTGTGGTCTTGACTTTGAAACAATGATGACCGTTTCTCTTCAAAATATTCCTTACAGTTCTTTCATTCAAATTCACTTTGTCGGCGATCTGTACACTCGAACAAGGTGTCGTTTCTGCCAATGCACACACTAGCGTTTCTCTTATTTCCCGTTCCTCGGGAATTTGTCTAGGATGCGGTGGTGGATTTGTGAGACAACATTTTTTGCAATGTGCTGCCACACACCCAAAATTCTGAAATTCAATTGACAGAACAGTCGCTTCCGTAGGTACAGGTCTATCTTCAAAAGCCACTATGAATAGATTTCCAGTATCTTGTACAAAATTGCCCCCAAAGTACCACTTAACGATCTGTACTTTCCCTGCGGTTGTGTAAATAGGCGGCATGTTTCAAAAGGTAATAATTGTCACGGTCTTTTGTTTTCGCAACCACGGCTCGGCAAGAATGAGTCGCTGTGCGCTGTGTCGCATTGTCACGTGGTCAGTTAATGCGTCGGGTGGAGTAACAGGAGGGGCGCACAGCAGTGCGTCTCTCTTGTTTATGTGGTATTATCATATCATTGCGTTCCTTGTTGCTCGTGTAGATTTCTGTCTCTACCCTAGATAAATTGTTTCCGATACTGTATATAGTGATACAAGCGCTCTGTGCCCATTATGAATCTGCTGCTCTACCTCCCCTCCCGGGCCGCTTCCATGCACTCGCCGGTTTTCGGTCACGTTTGCAAGTATTTCTCACCTATTTCACAGCATTTTAACGCAAAATGAAAATAGTCATTTTGTAGTACTATACTTCAACTCTAACTATCTTCCAGCAAAATTGAAATCGGACCACCTATGACGCATCCAGGTCTGCTGCAATAGACTGCATTAAAAAAATCAGATTGCAATTATGCCACAACTAATAATAAAACAGTGCCTGAGTTTTTCACACATGAAGTACATATCAATCACTATTATCTCGTGGAGAGCCTGCTTCGAAACATGACAAATGGTTTATTCCGGTTTTTCTCTGTTACTATAACTACCGTCTTTCGTATGATGGCACAGACGGTTTCCTGGTAGTATTTTTGTCACGAAGAAATCTCTATTGATTGGTCTGGAAGTCAATGACATTTCACGATTTTCGATTCTCGCAGGTCGATGGTATATTAAAAATGTTGCATTTTTTATTCTATTAGCTATGTCAAGTTCATTTCTCCGTGACTCGTGGCTACGTCCCTCAGTGACGCCATGTACTTGCAGCCGCCGCGTCGTGACGTTCAACACGCCAGTATGGGCTGAGCTAACATTTTTGGAATCAATAGAATGTACAAAAAAGAGAAATGGGAGCTTCTTGACATTTTGTTCCTTTCACCAGAGAAAATGGCTCATCTTGCAAAAGCTTGAAAAAAAATTATAATATTTCGAGCAGAATATTTGTTTAACATCGTGATACATCTTGTTATTTGTTGTGTTCAATTCCTGAATTTTGTAGTTTTGTAGGAGTTTCTGTTGGTGGTGGTCTGAGTTCATCAGGACGTGTAGGAGTTTCTGTTGGTGGTGGTCTGAGTTTATCAGGAGGTGTATCCTATGATCGTCTTCTACAGGTTCGTACCAGTTTTTCAACTTTAATTATTATAAGAATGAAATCGGTCATTGAGGATTATTTTGGATTTTAATAATATATTAAATGAATATCTATTCTTTGTGAGCGCGAAACGTGAGAATAGCTGAACTATTTTTATTGGCTAATTTTTTTTTTAAATGTTTGTAATAGATCAAGGTTGGTAGATACGGTAAAACAAATTAGGATAGTTGCCCGAAAATTAGACAATTCGGGTATTTGAAAAATTTGGCGAAGAAAAAGACTATCGATTCATTTATTACGGTCAGGGTAATATTTTTTTTTTAAAACGACTGGACCGATTTGGTTACTTGTTTTTTTGAATGTTCTCAATACTCCGAATAAGGTTTTCAGGGAAAGAAAGGATTTTTAGAAAAGTTATTGGAAATTTCTTTGTACTGGAAATGTTTTCAGGAATCTTTATATTGAAAATAAATCTCGATTCTTTGTAAGCCCAAAGCGCAAAACGTAGGAACGACTGGACCGATTTGGCTATTTCAAAAAAAAAATTGTAATAGCCCGAGGATGGTTGATACGGAAAATAAATTAGGAAAGTTGCCTGGAAATTGGAAAATTTTATCGAGTAATTTATTACCAAAGAGGAAATAGCTAAGCGCTTACACTGGCGTCTACCAAGCAGAAGGAACAAATCACGGTCGGGCTAAAAGTTCTCAGGAATATATAATGAAAAAATTAATGTCTCTTTGTGTTGGAGCTCATAACTTGAGAACGCCTGGACCGATTAGTCAAATTGTTTTTGGGAGAAAGGGATAACAAACGGAAAAACGGGATTATGGAAAAACGTGATAACGGGAAAACGAAATAACGGGACAACGAGAGAACAAAAAAAAACATAGGAAAAAAACAATTTTACACGGACGAGAGTTTTTAGAAAAAAAAAATAAGGGAATATAGAAATTTGGGCAGGACAGTACATTATAACCTCTATATTCTGACAAGACGAATATTTATTCAATTGCTAAATGAATGTTTTTCTCGTATTTTCCAGAGTAATTGGTTTAAAAAAAAAGATGAAGATAAATCATGAATTGCATGCATAACTGAAATAACTATCGAAATATTCACTTCGAGGAACTCGCACACTATTTTCATTTTGTGAATTTCTCGAAAATAGCAAGGATGAAAAATCAACTATTCTGGGTTCTCAGCGTAAAAATGAATCCGAAACAACTATCTTCAATACCATAAGCGGGAAGATATCAAAACAAAACTTTATTCATTTTTCAAATTCAAAACAGACATTTTTTTAAATTAGAATATGGAGGAGTTTCCATGTTCGTGCGATGACTTAAAATCTTAGTTATATATCATTTGAATCAGTTATATTGTTTTGATCATTTTTGCTTCTTCCGTGAAAAACGATCTGATGAATATGAACATGTTTTGTAGGTTCATTATACTTCATTCATCATATTATTTTCCAGCTTTCCAGAGTCGTGGATAATTGTTTGGCCTTCGATTGCCTGAGAACACAGACAATCACTACTATTGGGAAGGCCTTAGGTATAATCGGTAAGTTATAGAATATTTCCATAGTCGAATATTTCGCATCCTATACGAATCTGATTTGCGAGTTCTTCCAAACGCAGCATTCGCTGAATTGGAACAGTGGAATGAAAACCCTTGTGGCCCAAGGGCCCATGAACGGCAGACTTACGTTTTTTCTGTGCAAGTAGGGAAAGTACGTACAAAATGGAGTTGTATGCTCAGAGATATCCCAATCGGCAACATCCAGCCAATCAGTATGTTCCGTATATTGAGAATTGTTTTAGGCAAGAAGGAAGTCGAGAGGCGGAACAGAAGTTTATCATAAATGAAGAGACTGAGATTAACGTTCCTACTATGGTTGAGGTTGATAAAACGGTTCCTTCAGGAGAAATTAGTCAAGAAATGCAGATAAGTCACGAATCATCAAGAAAAATACTGAAAAAGCACGGTTATCGAGCATTTAGGAATCAGTTACATCAACATTTGTGATTGGCTGCTTCAAAATCATGGAGCTAACCCAAATGTTATCAACTTTAATCTATTTTCCGACAAATCACGATTTTCAAATAAGCAAATAAGCAACATACTCGGTACTGGGCCCAACAAAATCAACATGCAAAAGGGCAATTTTCAAAAAATGTTTGGCGTCAATGTCTGGGCTGGTATCATTGGAAACATAATAATTGGGTCAAAATTGTTTCAAGGTCAGTTAACAGGGGTTAGGTACTTAGGTTTTCTTCAAAATGAAATCGAGGATCATCTTAATAATCTACCTTCAGCAGTTTTATGACTAATTTACTTCCAACAAGATGGAACACCTTCGCATAATACCAGAGAAGTTCTTAATTACTTAATAGAGCATTCCAATAATCAAGTTATTGCAACCAATGGTCCAATACGGTGGCCTGCCCGCTCACCGAATCTCACTGTATTCCCTTTTTTTTTAAATGGTCGCAATTTGAAAAATAATATTTAGACACGAAAATGTAACTTTGCCAACTTGTCTTATTCCTATATCTATCATGCTAGTCACTGGAACTTTGCGGTTGTAATTTTCTGACATCACCTGAGGTCCTCAGATTAGTTTACGTCCGATCATGGCCACCTAGATGCACTATTGAAAGTTACTCTAAAAAAATTAAGTAGGCGTGAAAACTTTTTAAAATGTCACATCTGATCCAGGATTGTCTTAGAAATCCAAAAATGTTACAATATACAGGGTGTTCCATTTAAAAATTCAAAACCAGAGCCATTTCCTGTGAAACCAGAAGTTACCGGAAAGTGAAGAATATGCGAAAACTCTCCTCTTCACATACCATTTACCTATACCAAATCTCATTGCGATACACCTACTATTCTAGAAGTTATGACTTGTCTAATAGAGTCGTATACTTCTTTCATTGAATTTTATAGATGACAACATGCCGCGCGACTACAAGAGGACGGCAGACTGACAATTTGGAAGCGGTCAAAAACAAGAAAACGGGTTGGCTTTTAGCAGCTGAAACTTTTGGCATTGCGCAGAGTACACTTCGAAGACATGCTTCAGATCAAAATTAAATTTTAATGCCAAATTTCAAAAGTTTGGGAAGACAACAAACTTCTCCACCTGAAATAGAAAGGCAGTTTGTAGAGCATTTGAAATTTTTAGAAACACATTTATTTGGTTTAACACGAACATCCGTGCGAGGGTTTGCCTTTGAATTAGCAGAGAAAAATGAATTCTCACACAATTTCAACGAAGAAAACGGGAGAGGTAGCCAAGAATGGTGGAACGGGTTCCTTAGACGCAACAAATACATTTCGTTGCCAAACCAGAAGCCACATCTGCGACTTTCAATGAACCTCAAGCCATACATTTTTAAAGAATTTATCAAGATTATTAAGCCCCATAGAATATACAATACGGATGAATCTGGCCTGTCTACGGTTCAGAAACCACAAAAAATACTGGCGATGACAGAAAGAAAACAAGTTGGTTATATCACCTGCACCGAACGTGGATCTGATGTCACTTTGGTCTGTTGTATGAGTGCTGGTGATTCATACGTTCCATCAGCTGCGACATTTCCCAGAACAAACATGGAGAACGAACTCCTTGATGGAGCTCCCGCTGGCACTCTGGGTAGAACTCAAGAGTCGGGATGGATGACTACAGAAGTATTCCTGATATGGTTGAAGCATTACCAGTCCTACGCTGAAGCTACCCTTGAAGACAAAGTTATTCTGATCGTTGATGGCCACGCTAGTCATTAAAGAATTGATGCTTTGAACTCTGCTAGAAAATGGTATTGAAATGATATGTTTGCCACCGCATTGCACCCACAGATTACAACCACTCGATGTGTGTTTTTACGGACCACTCGAAACATATATCAATCAAGAAATATCGAAATGGTTAAAATATCATCCAGGACAAGTAGTAATCAGTGGCCTATTTAGTGAGGCATATGGAAAGACAGCAACTATTCAAAATACGAGTCATGGCTTCAAAAACATTGGACTTGGGCCTGTAAATTCAGATATATTTCCCGACTATATGCTTACCCCGCAGAGGTCACGAACATACCAATAGAACAAGAAACACCCAGGACTTCAGCAGCAGACAACAACTCTTCTGAATACCACGCAACAGAAAATTAATGCGCTACTGCAAAACCGTGGGTCAGATCCAGAGACAAGAGATCTTGAAGTTGAGCCTCAACTCCTGCCACTTGAAGAGATTCCTGGTCCATCTTCTGGTCTTCTGGTTGCTAGCTGTCCCCTTGGAAGTTTTATAGCAGTCCCACAAGGGAGATTTATCAGTGGCCAAGGCAAACAAAAACAAAAAACTTCGAAGTCAAACACAATGTTGAAGTTGACTCCAAACATGCAGGAAATAAAGAATAAGGCTGCTCCTGAAAATCCATCTAATTAAAAAAAGAGACAGGTCACGAAGATCATATTTGATTCTGAAAGCGACAAAGCATCTTTTGAAACCCAGACGCAAGTTTGTTCGTGCAATATGCGTTTAATTATGGTGTATACCATTTTGGCCATTAATACTATTCAATTTTTTTCGTATAGTATGGACAAAATGGTCTTTCATTGATCTCTCTTCAAGACTAATTATGTTTTGATCACCTGTTACAATCGTTGATTTTGTAAGTTTATTCTATAGATAAATGATTGACGGTATTTATTGAATTTTACTGTTCTGGATATAAAATTAAAGAACTTATGAAAGAAATAGAAAACAGTATGCCGTTTTGTACGTACTTCCCCTACACTACAGAGGGTAAGAATATTTGGCTACTATGAACCTTGAGTCGCCGTGGCATTGACAGATACCAGGTAGTAGAAGTGCATAAAATTGCTGCCCAGTAACGTCCTAGTATAAAGCGTAATTTTCTCATGTTTCACGGGATACTTTTAGAAATCATATCATCCATTGGCAGATACTTTTAACGGTTCAGACCCCGTGTTTAATAATGTATAATCATACCTACTTATGTTATAGTATAATTTTTTTTTCCGAAAAAATTTGTTTTTTGCTGGGATCAATTAATTTCATTCTGGACGCCGCAATGAGGAGAATTGACGTCCCCGGAAAGCACGATAAAAAAAATTGGCCGCAGTTCCACACCTACGCCCCCTTTCGGTCAAAATTATACATCACGGAATGAAATTGCCTTCTATGGAAAAATTTCATTACACAAGCTCCCTTCGGAAGGCGGAAGGGGCATCGTTGAAATCGTGGGGGTCAACTGGGATAACTTTTTTTGCGTTCAGACTCTCAAATGGTTTCCCGTCCCTTTCCAAAAAGACCACTGGTGTAATCCGCATATCTCTACGATGGGCTGTGACGTTACCATGGACTTTTTTGTATAATGTGCGCGAATTGAATTTGACCAGAATATTTTTTGGAAGATGAACACATATTTTTATGGAATCCTATTCCTAAATTTGTATACTATATCGTAAGTACAATTATAGTTCATTAAACTTCCAAAATGTCTGGCAGGGGGTTTGCACCATACATTGTGTCTGGGAAAGGATGATTATTATCCCGTAGAATTTATGGAATCACGCTTTATACTATGACGTTATTGATCAGTTTTACTACCTGGTATCTGTCGAAGACACCGCGAGTCAAGGTTCAAAGTAGCCGAACGTTTCTCCCACTGTAATGTACTTGCGCAGAAAAATTTTCAGCACTTATACTATGACGTAGGTCTGGCATTCACGGGCTCTTGATCGATTTCAATTTACAATTTATAATTTCAAATTGATGACATTTCGAGTGACGATTGTCACTACCAGTAAACAATTGAAACTTCAGATCAACAAAATCACAGTTGGCACTTCAAAGTGAGGATTGCCGGATGAAGTGACAATTGTTGAACTTTGTCGACTTGGTGATAAAGCAGAGCTATCCCGAGCACTGCAGTGTTCCAGAGCACTTTTCGGGATTACTCAGCACAAGCACTAAGCCTTTCCTTACCTACGAATCAATAAATGTTGTCGAAACATGAGAACGCGACCGGCAGCACTGCCAAGAATAGCTGCTGAGGCTTCGAGATATTTGGATAACATTAAAAAAAGTATTACTACTGCTACGGCAAAAAGTGTAAGGAAATAAATCGTCTGAAACAAACATATCGTCGACATTTCTGGATAAATTCTTTGATGCTGATCCTTGAAGAATAAATACACAAAGGATTCCCAACAAAACACACCACAGCTTCACCAGTCCTTATTTCAAGAAATCGACGTTCCTAGTTGGGAAGTATTGAGATACCTGTAAGAATATAATAATCCACTTCCATCAAATGCGCCAGTAAATAATGTTTTCTCTCACCTATATTATAAATGCGCCTAGGCGATAAAAATCTTGAAAATCTAGTCTTGTTGAAGGCTAATGGCGATTTGTAGCAAGACCGTATACTCCTAGTCCACCTGGATCAGTTGATAAAGTTCCATATCTGAAACCTGAAAACAACGTAGCACATTCAGTTTGTTATAGAATCGACGTTTAGTTTTTTTTAATATTCTGTTGAGGATATATTCTCATCAATTTCATAGGATGTTATTGATGTTTATATTTCATTTTTTAATACTGACAACGAGCTGCACTGGCGGCCGGTCAGGTTGACGTGAGTCTTATCATGATTGATCCAAAAATACAAAAACATTTTCATTTGAACCAAGTTGTTTATAACAGCAGTGTCTCACTCTTTCAATAAGTGCATGGTGCTTAGTGCTCGTTGAGACCAATTACTTTCTGAAAGTGCCTAGTAATCGCTGGCATTTCATAAATAAAAGTGGAGCACTTTTCTAGAGGGCTTAGTGCTCGAAGCACTTTTCGTCAGTGCTCGGAACAGCTCTTGGTTGAGGGATGATGAGGACACTACGAGTACCTATGAGATCTATTGTGCCCCTTTTGTTACTATGTGGTTGGGAATAATTTTTCGAAGGTTAAAGCTGATCTTCTAGTCCATTTTTCTACGAAGTTCAGGGTGAGATGGGTACATATTCGTTTTCTGTTTTGGACTCGCGCGATTTCAGAAATGTCGTCGGGCAATATTTATACAATAATTTGAACCCTTGAACACGAATCCGAAGTCAAAATGTGGCACTCTAAAATACGGTCCTCATATATTATTCACATGAATTTCCGAAAAAACTCAATACACATTCTCTTTTTGAAGATTAAATATTGCTCATAATCCAATATCACAGAGCCAGCAAACCTACGTCAGTTCAGCAAAGCTGAAATTTTGAGTATGTAGTCAAGATCATATGTGTACTTGCTAGCTTGAAAGCAGAGCCCTTCTACAGGTAGCAGGTACAAAAGGTACATAAATAACTTACTCACCTACTTTGTAATATGGTAATATTTTGATACTCAATAAGCCGAGATAGCCGAGTGGTCTAAGGCGCCAGATTTAAATTCTGGATTTCGAAGGAAGCGTGGTTTGAACCCCCTCCTCACCCCCAACGTTTTTTTTTCCTTGGAAATTTAATAGATGATTTATTTTTATTTATTTTTTATTTGAATATTCGCCACAAAACAAATAATTTCCTCAAGGGATTTTTTTTTAAGTCAGTTGCGGTGGTTCGAACCACGCTCTCTTTCGAGATCAAGAGTTCATACCCGGCACTTTGGACCACTCGGCTAACCATACCCTTACGTAGGTGAGTAAGGTTTTCATGTACTTTTGCATCTGAAACCTGTAAAAGGGTCCCGCTTCACAAGCTAGCGAGTATGCATACGTTCTCAACTACATATCACACCATGTATACTCAAAATTTCATCTTTGCTGAAATGACATAGGCTTGCCGGCTCTGGGATCTTACTCTATCACCAACTATCTCCCTTAGAGATCCCCCATATCCGTCTTGTAGCGTAAAATATTTCCAATTCTGAATAGTTTTCTGTTCTTGGAAGTTTTGAATTCAAGAAATCAACACGGCTCTTGGCTATGACCGGTGAAATGTTCCATGACAAATTTATGAGATACGACATGATGTCTGAAATATATATAGGTTTCGTTACATTTTCGAATTTTCCCAACACAAATCTCGGAATCTATCTATGGAAAAAGAGAAGAACAAGCACTAGCTTATTACATTATATAATGGTGTAATTATGTTTGTTGTTATTTACAGTATATCCTTGTGTAGAGAGGTGAAATAATTGGGGTCCGAGGTTCTCGTAAAAACTAACGGTCGTTAGTGAAAATAACGTTAAAATTCAGAAAATAGAGAATAACAAAATCAAATAAGAGTGGAATATATGTTTGATTTATTATTTCATTTGTAGGTGGTCCTGTGACAGGAAAAAAGAAATACTCTCTGGGAACTGAAGAGGTTGGTTTCACATCAAAATTTTACTTTATATAAAAATTCCTGTAACTTTTTTTTTGGTTTTCAGGTGACATATTGCCAAGCATTGGATAAATGTAGACAAAAATCAAGGCAACTTATTCGGATAAATGATGAGTCGGAGAATAACGCTATTACTAAATTACTCGAAAAGCACGGTTGGTGATACTTTATATAACGACTTGAGCATCTCTAATTTTTTTACTTTCCATCCCATTTTCCTTGCTTACCTGTCCACATATGCTCTCCAATTATTTCATGTTCTTCCAAATCGATTAGTTGGGCAATACATTTACCGTGTGAAATTATACTTCATAGGTAGCACTAATAATTATTTTTTGTTTATCTTGCAACCTCAGTTTTTTCTTACCACACTGCATATACCTTCACCCTTAAGTCCTTCAGATTGACACAGTATATGCAGTGCTGTTCAATCGTCTTCCTGACAGACTTTTCTCAGGTCCAGATATCCTTATGTAGAGGTCTACAAAGTAACGTCTGCAGAATCACTATCATCGTTATGTGTTTTTGACACTTCTGCCCAAGTCGAGACAAAGAACCCGAGCGTGCATAGTTCATAGTTCATCCATTTAGTGCAGTGCGGAACGCGGTACATTTAAGTAGAAAACTGCGACTGAGTATTGGATTTATTTGATTCATTGGCCCTAGGAATCAAAATAGCACCAAAATCAAATTGGTTTCTCCTTGATGCACCTTTATCAGATGATGCTCTCTCTGTTAGTTTGAAAGATAAACTGAATACTTTCTCTGTGATGTCCTCACGCCCAAATGATATACCAGCACAAATAGCTCCCTTTTCATTTAAAAACTGTTTGAAAATTCCCAAATTGATCCACATTCTGAGATGCAGTACTACTTGGGTTGATGAATAATGTCTCCGTGAAATTGACAATGAAATAACCAACAATCATTTGGATGGAGATAAATGGCTTCAAACAACCCTTCCAATGTCCAGGAGAGGATTAGGTATTCATTCTTCAGTTACAATCGCTTTACCAGCTTTCCGTAAGTCATTTAATTGATCAGATTCTTCCCGAATCTTTTATTGATATACCCGATTCGGTTTATATGAGATGTGGAGGAATGTGGTACCCGAAAACCAGGCCATCTGTTCCAGATTCCAGAAGGTCACGAAAATTTAGGGATTTTCCACTGATCGGACTATCTTGTGAACAACTCCTTGATTCGGCTTCAAAATCACCAATCGAAAAAGCTCGTCTCAAGGCAGTGAGTACAAAAGAATCTGAAACTTGGCTTAACGCTCTTCCTGTTGCCTTTCTAGGCACTCTATTAGATAATGAATCCTTGAGAATTTCAGTACGTCTCCGTTTAGATTGTTCGATTTGTATTAGCCATACATGCAGATGTGGATCCAACATCAACGAAAAGGGTATCCATGGATTGAGCTGCTAATACAGTTCGGATCATTTCTCAGGTCACTTCACTGTTAACGATCTGATTAAACGTGCTTTGTCAACTGCTGACATTCCTTCTGTTTTGGAACCCTTTGAAATAAGTCGTGATGATGGTAAATGTCCAGATGGAATGTCTTTCGTCTCTTGGAGCTATGGAAAACCACTAGTATGGGACTTCACCTGTGCAGACACTGTTACTCCCTCACATATTGATTCAACATCAAAGATTGCTGGTGGTGCTGCAGATTCTGCAGAAAAAGATTTTGAAAAAAACAGTTTGATTGAACAATATAATTTTTATTCGATAGCCATCGAAACTTAAGGCTCTTTTGGTATATATGTATCGGAATTTTCCAAAATTATCAGCCACAAACTCACTGAAAAAACCAATTATCCTAGAGTAAGAACTTAGAACTTTCCTGTTACAACGTATTAGTATTGCAATCCGGTTCTATCCCAACCTGTAGTAGTTTGAATAACCTTTTTATCCGTCCATAAATTCAGAGAACTATGAGCACATCATTAATTAGTTCTATAGTCCCACTTCTCACTTGCTCACCATCACCGTAAGTGAAGGACCTGACAAAATAGAAGACACATCTCCTAGAAGCAATACACGGGCACGTGACACAAGTACAATGACTCAGTGTCATCAATATCTTCAAATTCACTCATCAGTGGAGGAGCGTACGTCCTCTTCTATGAGCAAGAGGGCACCCAATCGCAATCGTGAAATTTGTAGATGTTATATTGCTATTAGTTTCTGATTTAAGAATGCACTAGCCCAGAATTACCGAACTTGGGTTAGGAAAAAAAAATACCTTCGCACAGGTTTTTCTTTGTGGTCACGCAAAAATATCATTCATAAATTTTTCGTATTATTGAATCACACAAACACAAACGAACGAATCTTATATGTGCCAGAATATAAACTGGATTAATAAATATACATTCATTGAAAAACAAGTACAATGAATTTTACTTGAAGAGACTCCTTTCCCAATATATAATTTCATTAACTCTTTTGCTAGCCTTGTGGGAAGAATTGTTCATTTTCATTATGCACAATTATTTTCCCGTTTCCATACTTTATAGGTGCAGAGTCATCGTTCTGGAGCTCAGGTAATAAGTGTTTTGGAATCAATTGGAGCAGTCCGGATGGAACAAAACTGCCATTTTCCAACTGGTCTCCAAATAAACCAGATGGATCAGGGTATTGCATAGCAGTTGCCATGTCAAATGGAACCCTTGGTTGGGAAGACAAACCTTGTGGAGATAAACTGCAATATATTTGTGACGGTCCTTCCAATGGAGAAGAATGTGAGGAGAGTGAAACACCAACAATTAGTAAGGTAACAGTCAATTCCTGCAAAGAGGTGACCCAGGACATCCACATTTCGAATTATAACCAACACTATGGAAGTATGACTATTAGAACCATGAAAAATTGTGATATTCCTAATTTAATTCCGGTCGTGACCCCACTTCGCCCTACATCCAGAAATTTCAACATTATACGGTTCTCATCTAACTTCAATTAAATAGCAGGTTGGGTAATTTTTATCTCACTCTATGAGCTCCTATTATAAGCCGTGATACTGCTATTCCAATATATGTTTTTTCTAATTTCAACAGTTGTTTATCATGAGAGGAACAGTGCCATCTTCATTTCTTCCAAACTAAAATTTCTGGAAGAAGTTGAATATGTTTTCGAAAGGATAATAAGGTTCAATTCGAAGTTTAATCTTCACTGAATTTCTCGTCCACTCGAACCTCCTATTACTGCACTGGATTAACTAATTGAAGAAGTTATTCCAAAAGTATCTGAATTCCTCGCTGAGTTCGAGTTCCACTTTTCCGATTGCCCTTCAAAAATGGAATTCATCCTTCGAATTTCAAATACAAGCACACATTTTTTTTTTCACTTATAAGTGAACATTACTTTTTTTCCATGCAAGCTATCGACTTGATTCCATTGTTTAACGATAGGTCCGAAAATATTTCTATTTATATAAAGGATGTCCCAAAATAAGAAACACAACCTTTTTTTACATTTTTGGATTCGCCACTGAATTGTCGTTATAATGCACCCAGGTTCTCAGATAAGTCTGCGATAGTTTTGGACTTATGTCAATTTATTTTTCAAAATAGCGTCGTGAACAGACTCAAAGAAAAGTTCATCATATTCAAGATAATTCAACCAGCTTTTTTCCAGTCGATTCCCTAAGCTTTAGTGCATCTTCCGCAGGTGAACTGGAAGTCGATGTTCCATCGCCTACTACGAATTTTTGAAAAGGACAAATTACAACTGGTAGTGTCTCGACTTTTTCAAATGCAACATCCTATATTTTATTGCATCATTTCATCGCCTTTTTCAAGAGCTTTTTGCCGAAATAGGGATTGTGTCGTCTACTTTGTGAAACTTGCGAAAATTATCGCAAAATAAGTTGAAAATTTTTTCGGAAAAAAAAGGGATCGAGTAGGCCGCTGTCATAAAATTTGACACATCCATACAATTCTGGAAAATAAATATATTTCAACAGAATGAAAGTTTATTAGAAACAGGAGTAATCACAAAGGAAATAATTCCATATGGGTTCAAACTTATCACCGTTTTTGGAAAAAAAGATTTTCGAAAACCCAGACTTCATAAACAACATCCCATTCTGGTACCGTTATGTGGATGATTGCATAATCCTGTTTCAAGGCCCTAACTCTAAATTCACAGGATTTTCCCAATACATTAACAATGTACCCGACTCCAGTAAGTTCACGTCAGAAACTGAAGAGCAAGGCGCGTTACCGTTCCTAGACCTAATCCTCAGAAGAAAGAACAACTGAATAGAATATAAATATATATATATATATATATATTTGGATTGTGTGGGTTCTTGAACCATTACGTTTTATATTCTTCAGCGGATTTTCTTGGGGTTGCTGGTTCGTGGGAATAAGAAAAATTCAGCGATTCATAATTGAATTTTTAATTTATTTTTAATACGTTACGTTTTGGGGCTCCAAAACTTCTTCAGTTACATTTGTTTCTTCTGAAAAGGGAGGTTATGGTTATGGCATGGTGTACATTATATTTTTGTTTACTCTTTCTTACCTAAAACACAAATCATGAACGTTCTTCATGTTGATATGCGATTGCTGCTATTTTTTTTGGGGTATTTACTTTTTTTAATTTTTTTTTGTGGTTTTTTTACTTTTTGTGGCCAATTGGGCGGTTATAGTTGATTGAGCACTCATTGCTTCCTCTTTAATTTGACATTATTTGTTCTAGTAGCAAACATGTTGATTTACACTTATTTTCACTTTATATAAATAAATGATGCTTATTCAATTATGAATCACTGAATTTTTCTTATTCCCACGAACCAGAAACCCCAAGAAAATCCGCTGAAGTATATATATATATATATATATATATATATATATATATATATGTGGGAAGTATTTGCTGACTAGTTAGGTACAAAACTAGGGATATTCTTTCAATAATAAAATTATTAAACAAACCTTTGGTACCCCAATGGGAGCCTCCATTTCACACATTTTAGCAGCGTACGTCACGGATGATTTATTAGACAATGTTATTCCAGTTTTATCTTCCAATCTGAACTCCATAAAAAATATGTTGATGATATTATATTAGCATTACAGATTGATGGTGTGGGTGAGATTCTCGATATTTTCAATAGGTACGATCTTCATATCCGGTTCACAATTGAAACTGAGAACAGCGAAAATTCCGTACCATTTCTTGATACCAAGCTTATACGGACAACAGAAAACAAGCTACTGGTAGATTGGTATAGGAAACCATGCAGCTCAGAAAGATACCTGAATTACCATTCATATCACAAACAGTCTATAAAAGTGAGCTTGGTGAAACAAATGGAATTAAGAGTACTGAAAATCTCAGATCCTGAATTTCATAAACAGAATTTAAACATTCTCCTCAACCTTCACTTAGAAAATTCATATCCAAGAACTTTACCTAATAACATTCTATATAATACTTCGTCTCACTTAGAAGTATTAGCCTTAAACAGTAATAACTCGAACATTGTCTCAAACAACAATGAAACTAACAATACGCCTACTCAACCTTTTTTCACTTCATTACCATATGTAAGAGATATCACTCCTAAACTCTCCAGATTATTTCACAATCCTGAAAAATTTCAAATATCATTTAAAACAGTCCTAACAATCAGGTCAATGTATTCTGAAGTTGAAGATAAAACTCCATTACTTTCAATGTCAACTGAAATTTATAGTATTCCCTGTCATGGTGGTAATGAACAATATATTGATCAAACGCATAGATCATTATCGAACAGAATAATTTCTCATAAAAGTAACTGCCGATTGCATCCTGAAAGATGTGCTTTGGCAGAACATGTGAATAAATTTGACCACCAGATGAATTACGATTCAGTGAAAGTGCTAGCGACAGAGTCAGATACATCTAAGAGAGCATTCTCAGAAATGACTTTCATTTCCCGAGAAAATAATTGTATAAATAAAAAAACAGATATTAACCACTTGAGTGAGATCTTCTCTTATATCTTCTTAGATATCAATCAAAATTGACAACAACGTAATATAAAATAATAGTTTTTCTTAACATTACCGCCACCTAGTTACATCAGTTGGTACTAATATAGCAGTTGGCAACAATGTAACTATTTCCAAGTGACACCTGTCAGGGGTCGTTGGCTTGAATATAATTGCGAGATTAATTCCTAACCTCTCAGTTTCACTTGTCACACCACATAGAGTACACAGTTATATTTATATAATTTTAAACAACGCCAATGTGGTTGTAGTAACTTTGAACTTCGTTTTATTTCTCGATCTACGTTTTTTTCCTTTTGTATCACTATGTTCGATGAATTTGTTTAACATCATTGAAACCAACCTCAACAAAGTTGTAAGTAGCATATTGTTTCGCACTTGAATATGTATTACTATTGGTTTTTTCATCTATTGTAGTCTCCCTGATGATGGAAATAAACATTTCCGAAAGCTTGGAAAAACCTTAAAGAGTTTACTTTTTCATTGCTGCTTACCCCAATATCCCTATATATATATATATATATATATATATATATATATATATATATATATATATATATATATATTATATATATATATATATATATATATATATATATATATAAAAGAACTAGAAATCATCCAACACAAAGCCCAAATAAAACGGCTACCCATTTGTAACGAATAGAATCTACTATCAGCATATGAAAAAACACCTCAACCACCAATGGTCCCAAAAAGTGAAACTCCAAAATCTTACTATTTTCTTCCCTTTTCATACACGCTTTATTAGCTTCACCTGTATGTATGTATCAATGTAGGTGATAGAATCTTCGAAATTGATTTTCACCCACTTTCAGATATCCGAATTATTTGAAATTTTGCACACGTATTAAGAACCGATGACCATAAAATAAAAAAAGTTAATTTGAAAAATCAAAGAACCCGACTGCGTAAGAAGTGTACTTCAAAAAGATGGAAACAAGATGACCAGAAAATATTGTCAGAGATTTATGTTTTAAGAGGTTAACTATTGAACTCAATACTGTAAACAATCTCATGCAGCCGGAGGCATCTTGTTTAATTTAACAATGATGATTATTATTGCCTCCGACTGCGTGAGATTATTTACAGTATTAAGTTAAATAGTTAACCTCTTAAAACATAATTTTCTGGTCATCTTCTTTCCATCTTTTTACGCAGTCGGGTTTTTTGATTTACGTTTTTTATATAACACTTTTTAGTTTGGCATATAAGACGGTAATAATCCAAAGTCATTATTTAGTTTTTTTTTTATCTTACATTTTTTAGTTAGGATTATAAGACGGTACATTTTTCGTGGGTGATTGGCTATTATAACTGAGACGAAATTGCCGAAAAAATATTGTACGCAACACGCCCGAAAACAGTTTTTTTGGACTCACAGACTTCCAGGACTCGCCTACGGCTCGTCCTAGAATTTTGTCTATTCGTCCAAAAAAAAACCTATTTTCCGGACTTGTTACGTAAATTACTATTACCGCACTAGAGCGAAAAAGTGCTTCTTTCCACTTTTTCACATACTCGTAGGATATATATTTTATCATCTGTAATTTGTCATTTTCAAAAAATTGTAATATGCGATGGAAGATTCACTCCCAATTGGCCTCTCCTCAAGACATGCGCTGAAGCCTAAGTGATCGACTGGAAAAAAGTTTGTTATGTTATTTTGAAGGGTTCTGAAGTTATGAACTCTTCTCCGAGTCTATGGATACTTTGATAAATAAATTAGCATAAGTCAACAACTATGGCAAATAAGTCTAAGAAACGTGGGTGCGTTGTTATATCGACAAATTAGTGGCGAATTTAACACGTTGACGGACAGCGACGTCTATAGACGTTCAGGCCACTGTGCCTGCTGTGGCACTTCAATTTTACGGCGTCTATAGCCGCCCTAAAAATACTCGCGTTTTGTAGCCACAACGTTCACAGACGTTGAATTAACATGGAATTCCGTTTATGTGTCACATCATGCGCAATAATTTGAAGCTGTGTAGTTGATAGACGTTGATGTCATTGTGGGGAGTCGGAAAACAAACGATAGTTACCGATTCACTAACAACCCCATTCCTGTTGCTTATATTGTTTAGTGTTATTCTGATGTTCGTGGTGTATGTAGTGTCTTGTTTGCGAATATATTTTGTGCAAAAGCGTTTAGATTTTGAATCAATCCTGTGTATTGTGAGACAGGTTTGTGAGATTTTTATACATAATTATAAGTATAATGACAGACATTTTTATTAGCAGCACTGATAAATTATCATAATGGATCGGCGAGAAGAGGAAAAACTTTTACGATGGTTTGAGGAAAGCGATGATGATAATTTTGCTCTCTCCGAATCAGAGTCTGACCCATTCAGTGATGATGGAAAATTCAATGGTGACTCTGATTATGTCCCCGATGATTCGCCAACCGATTCATCTCGGAACGAGTCTGAAAGTGAAAGGCGGAATGTTGAGGATGATCGAGATCTTGAACAGAATCAGAAAGAAAATGAAGCTTTGGCAGAAAGTATTGAGAGCATTTGGGAAGAGGTACAATCTGAAATTCATAATTTTCATTATGATGCTACTCAGAGTGGTATAAAAATTGATGGGATAGAAAATATGTCCCCAATAGAAGTTTTTCGGCAAATATGGAATAACGATGTGATGAATCTTCTATTGACTAGCACTAATAGTTATGAATCAAAACTTTTGGGTGCAGACCGTCCTAAAACTCGAAATAGTCGATCTCAAGAATTTAAACCTGTCACAGAAAGTGAATTGAGTAAATTTCTTGGCTTGTGTCTTCTTCAAGGTATGATAAAGGTGCCTGTTATTAGAAAATCATTCACATACAACCCATTATACTACCACCCAATTTTTTTACATGTTTTGAGTGGACGTCGGTTTGAACAAATACTTAGATGCTTCAATGTAACTCCTGCTGTATTTTATGCACAAGATCGTCTTCATAAAGTTAGAAGTCTGTTGGATCTGGTCATACAGAATAGTAATTCTGTGTATTCACCTTGTGAAGCCCTATCCCTAGATGAGTCAATGTTATTATTTAGAGGCCGCCTAATCTTTAGGCAATATGTCAAAAATAAGAAGTCTAAGTACGGAATAAAGTTTTATAAACTTACCACCTACGAAGGTTACATTTTGAACATGGAAATTTACCAGGGTCGTGATCGCAACGAACCCATGCCAGGTAACACTTCCAAAACCGAAAAACTTGTCTTAAGGTTATTGGGACCTTATCTAAATAAAGCCACCATGTATACATGGACAACTTTTATAATATTGTCTCTCTATCATCAAAGTTGCGCATATATAAAACCCACTCTACTGGAACATTAAGAGCAAACCGAAAAGGTAATCCTGCGGTTGTTATCACGAAAAAACTCCGAAAAGGTGAACATATATGGAGGAAAAAAAACAATTAGCTTGTATGTTACCAAGTGGAAAGACAAGCGGGATGTATATGCAATAACAACTGCGTATCAACCAAATCTGATAACTGTTAGAAATAAGTATGGTGTAGACAAACAAAAACCCTGCGAAATAGATGGATACAACCAGCATATGTCTGGAATCGACAGGAGCGATCGAATGCTGAGTTACTACAGCTGTCCCCGTAAGACCATCAGATGGTACAAGAAAGTCTTATTTCATCTTTTAGATATAACAATATGGAACTCTTACACAAAAGGAGTAAAAAAATGAAATTCATTGAGCTCAGGGAAGCTGTAGTACGATCACTTATAGGGATTGAAGAAATTGTTGATGGCAGACATTTTATGAAATTTCAGGCTTCAATAAAAACACCAAAAAAAGCAGCTGAGTAGCAACATTTCCTAGAGGAGATTCCCCTGCCAGAAAATTATAGAAAATCACATGTATTCCTCAAACGTAGGCAGTGTACGAGGGAAAAGAAGAGAAAAGAAACAAGATACAGATGTGAAACCTGTCCAGAAAAACCTGCGTTATGTCCCGCGCCTTGTTTTAAGCTGTGGCATCAATAACTGAATAAATCTATATATAGTTTTATTTGTTTTATTCATATAATTGGAGGACGTCTATGAACGTAAGTGTCACAAATTGTATAGAAAAATGTTTTTAAAGTGACACTGGCATCTATGGCCGTTTGTTATTTTCTTCCATAATCAGCTTATTCATGACTCTAGGAATCCACAGATATAAATTTTTATTTTGTATCTTAAATATTAGTGAAAATACATCTGTGACGCAACAGGCACAACCACTTCTCACAGAGTGTCCGTCAACGTGTTAAAAATGCAACAAAAAGGGGGGGACATCCGGCATATAAATAGAAATAATTTCAGAATTTCCGCATTGTAGGAATTATCGTTAAAAAAAAAACAAGTGGATAGCATGGATAGAAAAAAGTATAGTTGAGTAGGAACTGCGACTATGGTGGTTCACAATCCCATACAAGTTACTAGAAACTGAACTCACTTCGAGACGAGTTACGGGACGATGGGGAGAATAACGACGTTCGACGGTAATTGCCGGAACACATTCTTATATATTTTTCATTTCGAGAGCAATTCAATGATGAAAATACTGGTATTCTTTTATCCCTTACAAAGATCTCAAATACCAATTTTTATGACCGCACGTTGAAAACTAACGGAATTCCTATACAATTTTCCAATCCCAATTTAACCCACATTTTACTCCTTTAGGGGTCGAATTTCCAATAACACCGAAACATTTATTTTTAATTTGTAACAAATACCCTGAAATACCAATTTCCATGATTCTAACTTTGAAAATAACTATACAGACTTTCAACCCCCATTTTACCACTTTAGGGTTGAATTTTCGAAAACCCTGAAACACATTCACATTCATCTCGATTCGTGAAAAAGAACCCAAATACTAACTTCCATAACTCTAATTTTAAAACTGTACTTTCACTTCCACCCTTCTTAACCACCTTTTCACCCCTTTAGGAATGGAATATAAAAAATATACTGTTGAAATTTTAGCTTTTAGGTCCAGCGGTTTTCTGGGCCTTGATCGTGTATCAGTCAATCAATGAGTCAGTTAGTCAGGACATGCAATTATATATGTATATATTTCCCCAAACACGAGGTAGCTGCTGTGAATCATTGAGGAGATCCATCGACTGTCATCAGATCAACACCGGGCCTCCATTATGTTGTAGTGTCATCAGAACTACATAAAATTCAACAGAATTGGTTCGCAGGTATAAAATCAATAAATCATACCCCATTTTGCTACCCGTGGGGGGGTATTTTTTTGAATTGATATGGGACCATTTTCGAAGCATACCCTATACAATAAAAAAAGAATAATCAAAATCGGATAACCCAGTACAAAGTTATGCGTGGTAGAATCGGTAAAGAAGAAAAAATTCAATGGGTGAACCAACAATCATCCCCAATTTTTCTACCCTTAGGAGTGTTTTTTTCTCAAGTACAAGTGGGACCAACTTTGCGGTATACACTATCCAATAAAAAATGAATAATCGAAATCGGACAACTCTGTGAAAAGTTATTCTATATCAATATGAAAGTAGACTTATATACAAATAATATGTCACAACTCGCGGGTAAAATCGGCACAGAGTACTACCAACAAAATTTCACCAGGCAGAGTGGCTTGTACTCCAGTCAGTAGGGACTAAAAGAGGCCTCTGTCCCACAAAAGGTGGAGTAGAAACAATTTTGATATATATTAGTTAGTTCCGGGCCCAGATGAAAAATACTTTTTGACTTTGGGATCGGGGTCGGCACGGTGGACTGAAGATACAAAAAATTGTTTAAACAAGACTATATTAAATTCCCAACATTTTTTCTATGAATATTTTTTTTAAAGTTTGATGTGTAATGAGATACAGCGGCGCAAACGTTCTTCCAACTCAATCTTCTCACTCATTATATAGTGATTTTTATTGTTGTGTATAAATTTCATTACTGTCACTGTGGCATGAATTCATACAAAGTTGGAACTCAGGTGGAACGGCCGTTTGATAGAGCAGGTATAGACTGTCACTCGTTTTTGTATTACGAAAATCGCTATTTCCCAATTTTCGGAGACCCAAGTAACATTGAAAAATATCCAGGCATCCATTGTATTCACTGAGGTGGATTAAAGAGTTCTGTTGATATCATACATGGAGACGAATTGATTTGTTGAAAATATGAACAGGATGTTCAAAAAATCAGATGTGGAATCATCTGCGACTGAAAGATAAACTTTAGTCACTATCTTCCATCGTCAAGATAACCTCTTGTGGTGTATTCATGTTGAAAAGGGAAACATTCTCAATTGGATATTGAAAGGAAGATTTTTCTGTGAATTGAAAAATCACCAAAAATCTTCCTATCAATACTGAATTGAGAATATTTTCCTTCTCAACATGGAGACGAACTAATGTAAATATTCCAACTCCACATGGTTGAATATGTATAAATATTGAACTCATCTCTTGTTTAGGATTAACCAATTCAAATATATTCATTTCAGCATATGCTTATCTCATAACTTTTTCGGATTATTAAAATTACGAGAGTTATTACCAGATTCCCAACCATTAATTGCTTCTATCATAGGACAAATTATCTTTCGAGTGTTTATCAACGAGTACTCGATGGATCACCAACTTTGAATTTTGCAAATCTTCAATTGATACTCAGGCTTTGAATGAGTTTCTAGGTATGAAAGACGCATATAAAAGTGGGCATTTTTTTTACTTTTTTCTTAAATGATTTTTCAATATATTTTATTTTTACAGCACGACAGCTGCCTCCAATGTGATGCATTGCCTATTTGCAAGAAATAACAATGGAAAGAAGACACCATGTGATACTTTGATGAATAGCACCGCAGCTTATATAACAGAAAAAATCTAATATTTGATTGTATTATGGGAATAAATATGCGAATTATCATCTATTGAGAGTTTAATTTCATCTACGAAAAAAGATCGCTTATGACCTTACGACAGAAGACGTTTGCATACTTTCTAATTTCAACCATTCCAAAGTAATCCAGATATCATGATTAAATTGTCAAAAAAGTCCAATAGGCCTTGAAAAAATTGCCAGTGTATTTTCAATTTCCTGAGGAATTGAAAAATTCCAAAATAATTGAGAGTCTAAAGATAGGTTGTTCATTCACGGTGAAAAGGTGTGGAGGCCCTGGGGCAACAAAGGAGTGGAGGCCCCTAATTATTTTTCAAACAATTTTTTATTTTTTATTTATTGCGGAACAAATCAAATCATTTTGACACGAGCATATGTAGGTATAATAAAATACAAGAAATAAATTAAATTACAGCGTAAACGAATGGATTCTTGCGAGCTTTTTTCGACGAAAAATCATTGATGATTTCGGTCAAATCCAGCATCCGGAGAAAATAATTCTCAATGCTAAGAAGCGATAACTTTGAAAGGCGGCTTTGTCTCATCGTAATTCGCCTATCTTTTTCATTTTGGAAAATGAGCGCTTTCCAGTGCAATTTGACATCATCACATTCTCAGTTGTAATATCACAAGAGAGTGAAAATAATTCGACAGATTTTTTAGAAAACTTGTTGCCAGGCAATATACAAGAGAGACCAACTGGCTCGAGTGGCTATTGCCAACAAGTTTGAGGAAGAAATCTAGATAATTATTGTCTACTTTATCGAACTCTCGTGTGGTATTCTTTAGATTATTCTTTGATGTTACGATCATGAACACATTTCCTTGCAAAATTATATAATGTACCAAACCGGTTTTGATTCATTTCACACTTTTCATGCGAATTGATGACAGACGTCAAATTAAAAATATAGGTTGTCAGGCAATAAAAACAAAATACCTCAAATTATTCCCGCGACAATTTTCTAGGTAGAATATTCCCACTATTGATTGGCCAAAACGTATATGAATTATTAGAATTGAACGTTTTCATTGGTTTCTCTCAATGTCAAAAAATAATCACTGTAATTTCAATGTTTGAGAATGTAGCTCTGAAATTTTGGTTTTCAAGAGTTTGATAGTAGAACATCTTAGATTGGTCTTTTTGATAGTCCTTTCTTTTTCAGAAGGATTTACATTTGTTGCGGAATGTCATCCTTCTCTTAGACTCACACTTTCAGATTTCGGGGATTTCTCTGTTACAAGCGCGCCACTCAGCGGACACTTGTCAACGCCAATAAATAGGAAAAACAGGTAAAGACGGGCAAAGTGTTTGTAGAATCGGCAGAAAAATAGTCAACAGAATTTGAACTTTTGTTCTATTATGGAATGCGCACAGGGCTCTTATAAATAATTTGATGCAATCATAATCATAAATTGAAATATTATTTTCTTTTGCTTATGATTATTGAATTTTATTGTGTATCTAGATCGCTCGTGTCATTCGAAGAATACATCGACAGAAAATCCTTCATTTAATGAAAAAAAGTATATATTTTTTTAAATTTAATTGTTCTTGTTTTTACAGCTAATTTCGATACGATATAATATTTTGTATAATAGTATGATGTTTTACTTGGTGATTGTTTCTCGCATATACACATGATTCATCAGATCGAAGATTAATATTAACCATGGATTTTGACAAGAATACGAAACATGTTTTTGAATGTTTAAAACGAAAAATGAGAGGAAAAAGTGGGAGAACTGCTCTTTCGTTGTCAGATTTTTTATATATAATTTTGCATATCCTTCGGTATTTGTTAGGAAATTTTACCTAAAAATTTAAATTGTGGAGGCCCCTATCTTGTGGAGGCCCGCGGCTGCAGCACCGTTTGCTCCCCTCTTAATCCGGCTCTGCCGGAAGGGCTAAAATTATGGTGTAAATCAAACCCACCAAATTCCGATTTAAATTACAAATGAGATGTTTTGTTCAATTTCCTGAGGAACTGAAAAATTTCAAAATAATTGAGAGTCTAAAGATGGGTTGTTCATTCACGGTGAAACCAGAAGTGCTAAAATTATGACTGATGTCAAAATGGTGTGAATCAAACCAACCAAATTCCGATTGAAATTCCAAATGAGATGTTTTGGTACTTGAAATGATCTTTCAGGAAAGACAAACCGAGTGAATTATTATTTTCCGTTTCCATATCCAAACACTGATATTGATATTGCAATACAGTGTGACCCATTTAAAATGGAACCACCCCTGTAGAATACGCATTTTTCAGTCATTCTCAAAATTGAGCATCAAAAACTGTATCTTGACACAAATTTTCATAATTTTAGTTTCATTTCCAAGGCACTCTTTGGTTTTTTTTTCTTTGTCAAAAACGGCAAAAGTTGTATAGACAATTTTTGTTTCCAAATTTGACTACACCACTGGATTTGTAGTCGTTATAAATGAAAACCATCGGAATTTCATTAAAAAAATATTGGTTAACAACGAAGTTAAAACAACTTTAGTTTTGGAAACAAAGTATTTGATTATAATTTTGATTTAGATTATAGACATATTTAAAATCTGGCAACACTGCCGATACAAAGTAGAACACCAGTGAATTTGTACAGTGAAAATCTGAAGTCAATAGCTGATTCCGTTCTACAGTTATAACTCCTGAAATTATGGTAATGTGAGCGATTTGTAGTGGAAGCGATTTTGTAATAAAAATCTAACTACGCCACTGGATTTGTGAATTATATTCCCTTGAAATCATTTATTTAAGTTTAGGTTATAAGGGTATTCGAAAATAACAGAAAATTAAAAATTCATATTCAAGTTATACAGTCTTCCATAGCCGATAAAAACGAAATGAACCGAATCAAGTTTTAAAGGTATTGTACTGAATCAATAGTAGGCTGTGATTTAGTACACCACAAATCGCTCACATTACCATACTTTCAGGAGTTATAACTGTAGAACGGAATGAGCTATTGACTTCGGATTTTCGCTGTACAAATTCACTAGTGTTCTACTTTGTATCGGCAGTGTTGCCAGATTTAAAATATGTCTATAATCTAATTATAATATACTTTGTTTCCAAAATTAAAGTTGTTGTAACTTCGTTGTTAACCGATATTTTTTTATGAAATTTTGATGGTTTCCATTTATAACGACTACGAATCCAGTGGTTGCCTGATAAACTTTTGCCGTTTTTGACGAAGAAAAAAAACCATAGAGTGCCTTGGAAATGAAACTAAAGTTACGAAAATGTGTGTCAAGATACAGTTTTTGATGCTTAATATTAAAAAAAAAACATTTTTGAGATTGACTGAAAAATGCGTATTCTAGAGGGGTGGTTTCATTTTAAATGGGTCACACTGTATATTCTGATATGCAGACAATAAATGCCGTATGAAAGTTTTTTTTTAAATTTTTGTTGACGAGACTAGTGACCTTTTTTACATTACTCGATTCATGCTATTGAATTCTATACACCCTTCTATCAAATTTACCTTCGAAATCGAAGAAAATAAACGTCTACCATTTTTGGATGTGATTAATGACAGAAATGAGAACAAGTTTGTGTTTGAGATTTGTCGAAAATCTACAGCTACTGACTCCATTATACCATTCTCATCCAACCATCCCTACAACCAAAAATTAGCAGCCCTCCACTCCTTGTTCCATAGGCTCTTCAATATTCCTCTAAGCCCAAGTAATTCCTAAAAAGAACTGGTTATTATAAATCGAATAGCTGAACGAAATGGATACCCCAAACATCTAATTAACAAAATTCATCAAAAACACATGGACAAACAACTTAATACGAAAACCAAACCCAACACTGGCTACAGATGTTTAAGATGATACAGCACCATAACAAACAAGATCGCAAAACAATTAAAAAATCAGTCAGAAAACACCCAAATTTCCTTTTGAACAGTCAATAATTCATCAAAACATCTAGTAAATACGAAAGATAAGATACCCATTACCCACAAATCCGGAGTATACCGACTCACCTGTTCCCACCCTCACTGTTATGTTTGTTACGTTGGACAAAGCGGAAGAAAAATGTAAACCAGGGTCAATGCATATTTGAAACAAATTGAAAAACACTAAAACAGCCACATTACCAACACTTCCTCTCCATTTGCCAATCATATTATCGATTCTTAACATAATTTCGACCCACATACAAATACGGAGGTGCTACATTTATGCGAGAAAGGTTTACATCTCGATCTTCTTGAAACTTAGAGAATCAATGAAGCCATCAAGTCACCTAATTACACCTGTGTCAATGAACAAACACAATTTGACAATCTAACTTTCTTCAATTCTTTCGCCAACCCATAATTCTTACACACACAGACACACTCACACATAACTTAACCTCGATTATGGCTCTCTCACTTCTAACAATCCATTTTACCTGAACTTGATTTGGATCAACTTCAAATAATAGTAATTTACGTAACAAGTCCGGAAAATAGGTTTTTTTTTGGACGAATAGACAAAATTCTAGGACGAGCCGTAGGCGTGTCCTGGAAGTCTGTCCAAAAAAACTATTTTCGGGCGTGTTGCGGTGACAATATTTTTTCGGCAACCGTGTAGAATAACAAATCAATGGGACGACATATTTCTTTCTGCTGCTTTCCATATTTTATTGCGAAATGCGATCAAAAAACATGCAAACTTTTGACAACCAATTTTATATGAACTGTCACCCGTTATTGCGTTACTATGGTGATTAATGATCAACTGCATTCATCAAAACCATACCTACCAAGATTTTCATATTTACAATGACAACAACGACGTGATTCTTCCCGGCCTAGTCCGGGAAGTACGTACTTACCGGACTAGGCCGAAAAATGCTACTTTTTCAAAGAAAAAGCGTCCGCGAAGTGGGTACATCCCGGACGGTTGCCGAAGATAGTAATTTACGTATCAAGTCCGGAAAATAGTTTTTTTTTGGACGAATAGACAAAATTCTAGGACGAGCCGTAGGCGAGTCCTGGAAGTCTGTGAGTCAAAAGAAACTATTTTCGGGCGTGTTGCATGCAATAGTTTTCCGGCAATCGTGTAGAATAACAAATCAACGAGACGACATATTTCTTTCTGCTGCTTTCCATATTTTATTGCGAATTGCGATAAAAAAACATGCAAACTTTTGACAACTAATTTCATATGAACTGTCAGCCGTTATTTCGTTGCTATGGTAATGATCAACTGCATTCATTAAAACCATACCTACCAAGATTTTCATATTTACAATGACAACAACGACGTGATTATTCCCGGCCTAGTCCGGGAAGTACGTACTTTCCGGACTAGGCCGGAAAATGCTACTTTCTCAAAGAAAAAGCGTCCAGGAAGTGGGTACATCCCGGACAGTTGCCGAAAATAGTTATTTACGTAACAAGTCCGGAAAATAGTTTTTTTTTGGACGAATAGACAAAATTCTAGGACGAGCCGTAGGCGAGTCCTGGAAGTCTGTGAGTCCAAAAAAACTATTTTCGGGCGTGTTGCGTACAATATTTTTTCGGCAACCGTGTAGAATAACAAATCAATGAGACGACATATTTCTTTCTGCTGCTTTCCATATTTTATTGCGAATTGCGATCAAGAAACATGCAAACTTTTGACAACTAATTTCATATGAACTGTCAGCCGTTATTTCGTTGCTATGGTAATGATCAACTGCATTTATCAAAACCATACCTACCAAGATTTTCATATTTACAATGACAACAACGACGTGATTCTTCCCGGACTAGGCCGGAAAATACTACTTTCACGAAGAAAAAGCGTCCGGGAAGTGGGTACATCCCGGACGGTTGCCGAAAAATTCATTCATTGAAACGAAATTAAATGCTACGCCACCTGTCTTCAACTTTTTGAATTGAGGGTGTGAGAAGCCAAGAGGTACAAGTGACAATTCCATCATTTTGTAAACACGCAATTTAAAGTTAAATCATTTCGATAAATTACCTGAAACTCTCCGTCCGTATAATGCTTTTGTCGCCGCTAGATCTCAGCACATTGAAAACATTCACTTGTATCCCTTTGCCATCAACATTTCATTACGTATTAATTATATATAACCAACCATACTTCGCTTTTTTTGAAGTCACTTGTACCCCTTGGCTTTTCCCCCCCTCAATTTATAGTATATTTGATGACCAAAAATCTCGAGGAGATGTCCTTCTGTACACCTTCCCAAGAAATCAATTTAGTCGATGACTTTTGTTTATTAATCAGTTGACATTTAAACTTCAATGTTTGTGTAAGTCAGTTATGTTATGTTTATTCTTGTGGTAAGTCTTCTATCAAGTTTTTACGATGGTCACCCTTGTATTGTTTTTATGAACATTTTAGAGAGGTGGCAAAATATTTAGCCGAAATGCATTGCTTTCCTAGAAATAAATGCTTTTTACTGTGGAGCAGACTTCATTTTTTATACTAATTTTCTACTATGTAATATATCAGTTCATCATCAGCTAATGGAAAAAATTGTTGAGGAATATATAGAAGAAATTGATGATCCTTAATATTTCGATTTGGAAATCACACTTTCACAAAGGTTTCCCTCAATCCATTGATTGATCTGAGGCTCATATAAATAATATTATTGACATGAGGATGGGTGAATATCAAATTAACTCTCTAACTCTCAAAAATACATCTGTGTCCTTCTGGGATTTATAGAGTATGTAGAACCTCAGAAATCACCATCATCCATTGCACCTCTCTGATGAAAAGTTATATTGCTCTATGTAAAACGGAGATGAATAACCATATTGAAATATTATCCAGGAAAACAATAGAAAACTCAATTCTCCATGAATTCGACAACATATTCATCAATGACTGAAATTGAAAAAAAAAATCATCATAAGATCAATGGTACAGATCTTGAGATTATAGATAATATTGGAAATTGTGGAAAGTTGTACAATTGTGGAAAGTCATATGTATTTTTAGATCAATATATTTCAAATCATATTGACAGGTGAATTTACTTCAGTGTTTACATTTGAGGGGGTATTTTTTTCGCCAAATTAGCGTAAATTTGGGTGAGTAAATCGCCTCCATTTTCTGCCAGAAGTGTTGCAAAGCTACGCTATGGAGAATGGACAGTATAAGTCTCGACATTTTCATATTAAATATAATATCATTCAGGGGCTCCATAGTATTTCTTCAATAGAAACAACAGATCGAAATATATTGAAAAACTTATTAACTTAAAAATGACTAATGGAATTAAAAATGAGCAGGGAGGGCATTTGTTTCATATAAAAATAAAAATCAAAATGTCGGAAGTTCTTCAAAAAAAGTTTGAATTTCAAAATTATTCAGTGTTTTTGGAAAAGTTGTTTAAAAAAAATAGATGTCCTCCTACATATAAAAATTATTTTAACATCTTTTTTTTTTCATTTATGAGATATCCTATATGAATTTTCAAGATTCACAGTCGGTATTCCTTGGATAGTGCACAAAAAAATAGAGTGCATCCGGCCAGCAGGTAAACACTCAGTTAGGAACAGACTCTGCAGAGTCATACTCCTGCAATAATTGTTCCTGATTTTCTAAAATTATATTCAGATTTTGACGTGGTAGGTTCACATCATTGCAGTGCCAATACATATTCCAGGATATAATAAGAAAGAAAATAAACATGATCAAAAAGAGATAAACAGAATAAAAGACAAACAAAAATAATAGACGAAGAGAAAGCTTGAAAAAATTCCATGATTATAAAGAATATTTATTTATATATATATATATATATAAATATATATATATATATATATAATACTTTTTTTTTTCTTTTTGATAGAGAGTATTTAATAATTGATTGACTTCGCATTTACTTTGATGAGTTTTGAACCTCACAATATTGGTTTTCTCAGTATTGAAATATAGTGAATTTGAACTATACCAATCAAATAAATTACTCAAAGCTAAATTACATTCATTTCGCAGGTCATCTTCACATTTCTTTGATATTATTAATGATGTATCATCAGCATAGGTAACAAAATGTCCTCTTTTGAAAACCTTATCTATTTCGTTGACATATAAAATGAAGAGCACAGGGCCCAATATTGAGCCCTGTGGAACACCCATTATTATATCTGAACATTCTGATGTAGCTTCTCTTATCATGCCTTTGTCAATGAATTTTAGGGTTACATAATGGTTTCCTATTACTGAGAAAGCTTTCGTTCCAATGCAGAGGGTTACCATATTCAGACAATTTTCTTACAAGAATATTGTGATTGACACAATCGAATGCCCGACTGAGATCGCAAAAGATCCCAATCGGACACTCGCCTGCTCCTAGATATTTCAATAACTGTTCATAAAATTGATGACTTGCACTGCTTGTGGACTTAGTGGCTCTAAAACCATGTTGATTTTCGGAAAAAATGTGGATGGATTCAACGTATTTCAGAAGGCGATCTAAAAAACTGTATTCAAATACCTTAGAGAACGAGATAGGTATAGTAATAGGCCTATAATTACATAAGAAATTTCGGTCACCTTTTTTATAAACTGGGATAATTTTATCCAATTTTAAGATTTCGGGAAAAACGACTTCTTTAAAAGAAAGGTTGACAATGTGTGTTAGCGGTTCAACAATCACATCAAGTACTGCTTTTATTAAAAAGCCAGGGATATCATCAGATCCAGAAGATTTTTAATTTTTGAGTTTTGCCTGTAACAACTCATACATTTCAATACTAGTAAAAGGGCTCAAAAACATTGAATCTCTCAGTAGTTTTTCCTTAGGAATCTTATAATTTTTTTCCTGAATTTTATTCACAATGTCAAGAGGAGCTTCTATAAAAAAGTCATTAAACAATGAGACAATAACTTGTGGATCGTCAATTTCACAGTCCTCCTTAGTGATAGTGATATCATTCTGTGACTTGGTTTTATTTGATAGTTCGGAATTACCCTCCAGGCCATTCCAATAGGATTATCTGATTCGGATATTTTATTTTGGTAGAATGTTTTCTTAGTTGCTCTAATCAAGTTGTTATGTATTTTCTTTTTATAACGGTAATGTTCTTTAAGATTTTTTCCGACTGGATTCACGAATTTCATCATTTAGCCATAGCTTCCTATTGTATGTCCCTGAAGAACATTTTTCGGGGGGAAAGATACTATTGAAATAGTGAGAGAACGTGTTGTTGAAAAGAATGAAAGCTTCGTTTGTAGATTCCATCTGATAAAGAAAATCCCAGCAGAGAGTCGCCAGAGTTTGTCTAAATTCCTCTATAGCATTCTTGCTAAAAATTCTTTTCAGAATGTATTTTTTTGTGGGAATACTGGTGGAATTCAAATTTATATTTGTTAAAATAGTTCGATGGTCAGAGATTTCATTATCGATTACTACCGGTAATTCGCTTGTATCGAAATTTACAAATATATGGTCTATTATAGAAACACTTGTACCTGTTACCCTCGTTGGCCAATATACTATAGGCTTTAGATCGTAGCATTCTAGACTATTAGATAATTCTAAATAGTTTTTTGATGAATGATATGAATCTGTATGAAAATCCCCACATGGAATAATTTTGGTCTTGAACTTCATAAGATTTTCACAAACTGCTGCAATATTGTCTATAGAAATGTTTATGTCGCCACTAGGTGAGCGGTAGCAGTTAACAATGATTATGCTTGTGTCACGAATTTTGCATTTAATTGCACATAGTTCAATATATTGTTCAATAGAAAACCCAGATAAATCTATTATTTTTGTGTTAACAGAATTCTTGTATATATATATATATATATATATATATATATATATATATATATATATATATATATATATATATATATATATATATATATATATATATATATAGTTAAATATTGGGGTGTGGAGCAGAAGAAAAAGTGTACTCTTTCTAGTTTGTCCAAGCTTTCGGAATGTTTTATTTCCATATTTAGGGATTCTACAATGAAGACAATTTACAATGATTGTGTCCTTAGGACCTTAAAGTAATAATTAACTCACAGCTTTTCGTTGAGATGAGTTTCTAAGTTGTTCATGAATCTTCTTCATGTAATGTAGGGTGAATCATAAAGTTCAGTACTTGAAGTTCGAAAATCATTTAAAATTGTCTAATATTTATAACATTAAAATTTATTGCAATGGTTAATACTTTAAAATATAAGTTACAGGAATATGTGTGTCTTGAAAGAGTGCATTAGGTTATACAGTGTGGATAAATTGAAAATGCTTTGATAACAGGTGTTAACAACATAAGATAGTACCAACTGTTGAGAAAGGGGAAATATTTTTGAGGAAATTCGGCCAGAAGAGATTCAAAGAACCACAACCAACCATGAAATGACTTCGATTCACGAATGTTTGCGTGTAAATGGTCGGCACTTCGAACACATGAATTGAGCGACTAATGTCACCTTAATTTTTTTATTGAATTGGAATTGAGTTTTACTTGAAAATGAAAATCATGATTTTTCAACAGGTACAGGTTTTTTATAAACCCTGTATGGAATATAAAACTAGCATGGAGATCCAACAAACAGTTGGAACTATTTGACAAAAATTAATCAGGTTGGGGATTGAGAAGTATAAAAAAAGATTTATGGGCGTTTTTCCAAGTTAAAGATATTTTTTAGGCACCTTCTATACAATATGGTCGATTCATTTAATTTGAAAAAACACTTTCATATGAATCAACTATTTATGTGTATGTACTGTATCGAAAGATATTTCATTATGATTTGGTCACATTTCGGTAGTCAGAAAAAATTAAAAATAATTAATTATTAAGAAACGGTGAGAGATAGATATGGGACATGCTTGTTAAAAGTAATTGGTATTTTTTAGTGGAATCCGAATATGTATGGCATAATATACAAGGTGTCCCATTTAAATAAAATGACTCGAGGCCGTTATTCCTAGTCGCCTACATGAACATGTTTTTCAGACACCCTGTATAAAATATGGTCATTCCATTCGATATTAGTGAAATCACTCAATATTTCATGGATGAAAGTTGAATTTGAGTCCTGTGTGGAGGTAAGGAGGTATTTGAATTCAAGTTGGTCTTATTTTGGTAGCAAAAAAATTACGAAATAAACAATATTAAATAAACGGTTACAGATAGGTAGGTATACGACATGTTCCGTAATTTATTCTTGCTCAACATAAACACGTTAAACTATAATGAATTTCTCGCATTTGAACAGTATATGCTGAGTTCGAGTTCGATTAAAATGAAATCTATATATTTCTCTTCCTTCCTCTAGGTTATCAACGAATATTATCTATAATTTTGTGTACGTAATGTGAAGAGTTTTCAACTGAATTATATAAACTTTTTTGTTGCAGGTGATCTATCGACAAAAGAGGTGAGTACTTTTTTTGTACTTTCTGGATACATGATCAATAGAGATTCTTCTTTTCGCTTTTGAAATTTTTCAGGTAAAATTCATAGTGTAATGAAAAACAGGTGCATTTATCTCATAACAGGCGGGTGAAATATGGATATTTTTATGTGACATAATGTTTTGAATATCAAAATGAGTAATGGATTGTTTCGATTTTCGATAAAAATTTTGAGTTTCTTGAATGAAGTGTCGAGAAATATGCCGATGCAAACAATACCAAAAATATGTTTTCATTACCCAGTCAGGTAGTAACTTGAAAACGTCTGGAAAAATTCCGAAGGAATTGTGAAATGTACTCGTTCGATGGGTACGGCTCTTAGAGACAGTTCCGTTGATATAAGGGTGCGTACTATGTAAATCTTGTAAGAATCTGGAGTGAATAGCGCTAGAAGGAAGATGAGCTCGGGCCATTTTTGGGGGGGTCATGTGACCCAGCATGAATTATATTCAGAATTATAATACCATACGAAACAACTCCTTTAGGCACTGTGCCGTCAGTTGTGAGCGGTGCTGGTGAGTACGCAGTTAAAAGGAACTTTCCATCGAGGAAAGAGATATTTCGACAAAATATTCTTGAACGGCATTTCTCAAGTTGATAGATCATTGAAAAATAATCAAGTATAAAAATAACGGTACTGAACAGTGCGTATTTGCTCGATATATCGATAATGCTGATATATACATGAAAGAAAGTCTTTTATAAAAGTTATACGGCAACAAAAAGGCCACATTTCAAAAAAAATCCAGATGCACAGGGTGTAGCATTTTTCCGTAATGACAAAAAAAATGGAACCACCTGTTTATTTTTCGGTCATTGGAATGATATCTTCGTTTCCTACTCAGCATTTCATTTTTTTCCAGCCACAATGCACCGGTGCAAAGTTATTGATTTTTTCGAAAAATAGGGAGTGATGCAGACTCTGAATGAAATAACTGTGATTAAGCTGTTTCTTCAAAGATCTGAATTTTGTCTGGTGAAGTGACGCTATACAATACACGCTACTTTGGTGTTCTCTACCACCAAAGTAGCGTGTATTGCTCTGATCATCATTTATGTTCATACATGGTACTTCAAATGTTACTGTCATTTTCGACCACTTCGATTTAAGTTTATGCAATTTCTTCAAATAGAACACCCTGTATATTAGTTTTTCTTCGCATTCTACATAAAATTACCTATCTGAGGATACCAACATGTTATATGTTATTTCTAACAGATCTTCGATTATTTGTGCTTTTCAATTTTTTTTTACAAACTTAAAGAAATATCGGTTTAATTTTTCAAATTTGAAACAATATCCGTTTAATTTTTAAATTTTAAAACAAAAGGAACGACAATAATCACTTCCAAATGTCTTCCACCCTGTTCCATACATTTTCAGATCTGGACTATAAGAGATCTTTACTATCCGTGTTTTGCTCTGACCATCATTTATGATCATACAGGGTGCTTCAGAAGTTACTTTTTTGTCCATTTAGATTTAAGTTTATGCGATTTTTTCAAATGGAACACCCTGTATATCAGTTTATCTTCGCATTCTACATGAAATTACCTATCTGAGGATATCAACATGTCACGTATTATTCCTAACAATTCTTCGATTTTTTGTGTTTTTCAAATTATTTTTACAAAATTAAAGAAATATATGTATACATTTCCACATGTAGAACAAAAGGAAAGTCAATAATTACACTTATAAACATGTCTTCCACCCTGTTCGATACATTTTCTCAATCTCTTCATGAAGTTTGTTCTCACGCTGCTCAAATTAAAAGGCATACTTCGTTAAAATGCCTCACGAATTCTTATTTTCATGTCCTCCCGTGTACTTGCGGCAGTACGATGAACTTCCGATTTAACTGTTCCCTAAAGATAAAAATCCATTGATGTTAGGTCCGGCGACCTCGGCGGCCAAGGAATAGGTCATTGTCGTCCTATCCACTCATCAGGAAACATAACATCCAACTCCTCTCGTACTTCTCCCAAAAAATGTGCTGGTGCCCCATCAAGCTGAAACCATAATTCATTTCGATGTGATCAGGTGGGTGTTCTATCAACCTGGAAAAGAAAGAAACTCTTATCCATTCAATTTTCGTTCGAAAAAATATGGTCCGACAACATAATTATCCACAATACCACCCCATACATTGAGGATCCATTTATGTTGATAATCGTTAGTATGAAGTTTATGCGGATTTTTGGTACTATAATAATGATAGTTGTGCCTACTAACGAATCCGTTCCTGTGGAAGGTACTTTCGTCATTGAAATCTTGCATCTTCCGTAATTTTATTTTGCATCGTCCGACAAAACTGCACTCTCTTCAAGAAATCTACTTGTATCAACTCCTGGTGCAATTTTACGTGATGAGGGTGAAATTTGTTAGATTTTAAACTCCTGGCAACTGAAGATTTCGATATGTCTAAATCTCTGCTTATTTCCCTAACACTCAATTCAGCATTTTCTACCACTGCAAGACTCATCGCTAATTGTTTTTCATCAGTCAATATTGTTTTAGCACGATTCTTTTTTTCATATTCGATGTGGCCTGTTCTCTCAGATCGTTCCTTCAATATTTCGAAACTTTTTACTTGTGGATGCCTTCTATCAGGATATTTTGCAGCATACGGGGGGGGCCAACAAACAATTTTCTTCACTAGCGCCCAAGGCATTCATCATTCCAATTAACTCTCACTTTGTATAATTCATAATGAATAAACACAATTTTCAAGCAAATCACACAACAGGCTGTCAACAAATGTGACAATTTATTATTTCGTTTTTGGCGACATTTAAAAATCGTAGCCAACTTCAGTTTTTACTGTTTGGTAAAACATTCTAGAAAAACGCGGATAGTAAAGATCTCTTATAGTCCAGATCTGAAAATGTATGGAACAGGGTGGAAGACATTTGGAAGGGATTATTGTCGTTCCTTTAGTTTTAAATTTTGAAAATTAAACAGATATTGTTTAAAATTTGAAAAATTAAACCGATATTTCTTTAAGTTTGTAAAAAAAAAATTGAAAAGCACAAATAATCGAAGATCTGTTAGAAATAACATATAACATGTTGGTAATTTTATGTAGAATGCGAAGAAAAACTAATGTACAGGGTGTTTCTATTTGAAAAAATTGCATAAACTTAAATCGAAGTGGTCGAAAATGACCGTAACATTTGAAGTACCATGTATGAACATAAATGATGATCAGAGCAATACACGCTACTTTGGTGTTCTCTACATCATTTCACCAGACAAAATTCAGATCTTTGAAGAAACAGCTTGATTAGAGTTATTTCATCCAGAGCCTGCGTCACTCCCTATTTTTTTTGCTATTACGGAAAAACGCAACACCCTGTGCATCTGGAGTTATTCTCAAAACGTGGCCTTTCTGGTGCGGTATAACTTTTAATTATATATATATATATATATATATATATATATATATTAATAGATATATATCAGCATTATCGATATATCGAGCAAATGTACAGTGTTGGGACATCTGGTATATATATATATATATATACAGTGTGACCCATTTAAAATGGAACCACCCCTGTAGAATAGGCATTTTTCAGTCAATCTCAAAAAAAAAAAAAAATATTAAGCATCAAAAACTGTATCTTGACACAAATTTTCATAACTTAAGTTTCATTTCCAAGGAACTCTATGGTTTCTTTGTCAAAAACGGCAAAAGTTTATTAGGCATGTTTTTTTTCCAAATTTGACTACACCACTGGATTCGTAGTCGTTATAAATGAAAACCATCAAAATTTCATAAAAAATATTGGTTAACAACGAAGTTACAACAACTTTAATTTTGGAAACAAAGTATGTGATTATAATTTTTATTTAGATTGCAGACATATTTGAAATCTGGCAACACTGTCGATACAAAGTAGAGCACAAGTGAATTTGTACAGCGAAAATCCGAAGTCAATAGCTCATTCCGTTCAACAGTTATATCTACTGAAAGTATGGTAATGTGAGCGATTTGTGGTGTACTAAATCACAGCCTACTATTGATTTAGTACAATACCTATGCCCAATGTATTAGTTCAGATTTCCTCAAATTATTGATACCTTCTCTAAAAGCTTGTTTCAGTTGAGTTATGCAGAATAAAAAAGGAACATTTTTTGTCCTGCTTTCTGTTTTATCATTGAATAAATAATTTTGATACTTTAAACTTGATTCGGTTCATTTCGTTTTTATCGGCTATTAAAAACTGCATAACTTGAAAATTAATTTTTAATTTTCTGTTATTTTCGAATACAATTATAACCTGAACTTGAATAAATGATTTCAAGGGAATATAATTCACAAATCCAGTGGCGTAGTCACATTTTTATTACAAAATCGCTTCCACCAGAAATCGCTCACATTACCATACTTTCAGGAGTTATAACTGTAGAACGGAATGAGCTATTGACTTCGGATTTTCGCGGTACAAATTCACTGGTGTTCTACTTTGTATCGGCAGATTTTAAATATGTCTATAATCTACATGAAAATTAATATCAAATAGTTCGTTACCAAAATTTAAGTTGTTGTAACTTTGTTGTTAACCAATATTTTTTTATGAAATTTTCATGGTTTCCATTTATAACGACTTCGAATCCATTGGTGTATTCAAATTTCAAAACAGAAATTGCCTAACAAGTTTTTGCCGTTTTTAACGAAGAAAAAAAACCATAGAGTGCCTTGGTAATGGAACTAAAGTTATGAAAATTTGTGTCAAGATACAGTTTTCGATGCTCAATTTTCGAAAAAAAATTTTTTTGAGAATGACCGAAAAATGCGTATTTTACAGGGGTGGTTCCATTTTAAATGGGTCATACTGTATATATATATATATATTTTCTTCAATTTCTCGGAATAAAGCTCTGATTCAGTCAATTCATATAATTTCTTTCAACAACGTTTTGACATGGTATTTGTCATCATCAGGTTGAAACAAAATTATTTTATTTGAATTTCTGCGTTTGCATTGTACGAACGTTATTGTAGGTGTGTGACTTCGAAGTCGAAGATACCCGATAACTAAATAATAATAATAATAATAATATCGTCTTTATTGTTTGAAAATAAAAGTGGATAACAACTTTTTTGAAGTGTTGGCGACATTCGGCTACAGCCGTTCTTCCATGCAACCAAATAAATACCAAATACCAAATAAATAATGGATTAAGTTTAGGAGAATTGCCATCAATGGCTATACATTCATTTCATGCAAGCCTGCTTCAATATTTGGTGATTTAAGCAGGGCGTTTGGCTGCGTCAGTCCCGATAAATTATTATCAAACCTTGGAATGTATCTATAAGGTGATGTGTCATCATGGCTATCGTCTTTTCTAAAAAATTGCAAACTGTTTGCGTCAATTCAGATTTCTGAGAATAAAAAAATGAACAATCTTAATGCGGATATAATAATTGTTGATATGGGCGTCCCTCAGGGTTCATTTTTGAGCCCAATACTGTTCGTTCTTCACACGAATCAGGTGAAATCTATAATTGCTGATAATCATTCCACTGGTTATGCTGGGTACGGAGACACAAGACCTAGATAATAAATGTGCTGAAGTGATTTCATACAAAAAGTTGCTGGATCCTAGTTGGAGAATTACTTGTCAAACGATGATATGTGAATTGGAAAACCATCAGATTGGCAGTTTATATTGTGAATAAATAATTCAAGGGTACGATACGTTATTTCTTATTTGGGGTATTGCTTCAGCTGCTTCCGACGTATCTCTAGCTCAAAAACTAATATTAAGATGGCCGATAGAAATATATATATATATATACATATATATATATATATACATATATATGTATATATATATATATATTTATATATATATATATATATATATATATATATATATATATATATTATATATATATATATATTGTTATGATGGGTTTGGTTATATGATTTTAAATTTTTATATATGTTTTGTGAATTCATTTCATGGATTATAGTTTCTGAGTCCCTACCATAACTAATAACAAAAAAAACTCCGGCTATGTTATGTTACCTCTCTCTTTTTCAACCTCTTTTACCTTATCCCAGCTCAGTCAGGTACGCCTATGAACATGAATCACTTCTTCCCAGTAGCCGGTTCCTGTAATCGGTGTTGCCCACTAGGGCACTGACGATTCGATAAGAAAAGCTGTTCAGTGGAGAAAAGTGAGGTTAGAAATTGAAAAATAAACACCAGTTTGCAGAGAATAATCAACTTTGTTGGTTTCCATTCTAATCAAAACTTATAAATACCCTACTCTGCGATAGCTACCTTATACTAGCAAAACAATGATATAAAATAGTGCAGTTTGGATGTTTGTGACAATAAAAGATTGATGAAGAAATTTTAAACTTATTATCAGTCTTTTTGCATGGAATTTCATGAAAGTTCAACCCAAAACAAAGTAACCAGTGGTTTAGGCATGTAAAAGTTATTGGTTTAATGTGAAAGTTGCACTTTGATGAGTTCGGATATTAGTATACCTTGTTGCTGCCTTTCTATTGAAGTCTCCAGTCCGGTGGACATATTTCTGGGATCTCAATGACAGCTCACATGCAATCCTCCAAAGATTTATCCTCTAGATCAGGTAGGTGGAGTTTTTGTTGACTATTTACTTCTTCAGTTCTGCTTTTCAAGAATTATTCTCGTTCGGGAATTTTTAATAACAGGGTTTCTTGTATTATCTATTATGCTTTTCTAAAAATTTCCAACGTGGCTTCACTTTTTGAACCCTGCTTCTCCTCCGAACCTGTTATCCTAATCCATAGCAACACTTACAAATTTTTATTTTTTCACACATTTCCGAATTTGTATCATTTCCTACCGAATTATTTGCTGTTCTAATTAATATTAGTGATTTAATGAATGATATCTAATTCCAATTCTTACATACTATTTAAATTAAAATTTTTTTTTTGTATATCA
This sequence comes from Gonioctena quinquepunctata, assembly GCA_018342105.1. Lineage (NCBI taxonomy): Eukaryota > Metazoa > Arthropoda > Insecta > Coleoptera > Chrysomelidae > Gonioctena > Gonioctena quinquepunctata. The sequence continues at coordinate 78,344 of JAFIRS010001637.1, forward strand.
TCACTTTTTCCACACAAACTCTTTCGAATCCCATTGGTGAGTTTTCTGTTGATGTGAATTGCCATACAGGATATTCAAAACTTATTTATACGTTGATCTTACTTTAGTTCAATGTTTGCTATACATTTCAATTTTGATATATAGTTTAATCGTGGAATTTTGTTAGAAGTATTGTTGGATATATATTTTTGATACCTGAATTACTTCAGGAATGTCCTCTTTATACATATGTATCGACTAGAGCCTAGTATAAGGTTCCATAGTAGTGAGAAAGGTAAAGGAAATTGTAAAATAACATAGCATTAACGATGATAATAAAAATAACTGATAATAATAATGATAATTATAAGTTTAATTATTTAGCAACATTTCATAACAGAACAATATATATATATATATATATATAAATATATATATATATATATATATATATATATATATATATATATATATATATATATATATATATATATATATATATATATATATATATATTATATATATATATATATATATATATATTATTGAATGATTTCAAATTTATATATATATATATATTTAAATATATAAATAAATGTACAATGGATTCTCTAAAAGTAACCAGTGGCATATCTCTGAAATATCTGAAAATGGACCAAGAGTAAACTACCTAACTACTAAGATATCAAGGATATCAAGATTTCAAAGGAATTGTTTACAGAAAATAACAACATCCACATAGATCTAGAATTTCAAGAAGAAAAGACATTATTTATATTTTTCATAATTGAGTGCCCCAATTTCATCCGAAGATAATAACAATAACTTTAGTTCTTAAATCTAAAAAAGGTGATTTACCCATCAAGACCAGTGAAAAAATATCCATCAAAATAATAAATGTAATTATTTCATTCAAAATCCACACTTTTTCTCTACCCAAGATATTTCATCCTATTTAATTTCGTGACATTTTTCGGCAAGTATGCCCTAAATACTGAAAATCGCAACATGGCATTAATTGAAATTAACTTTTTTTGAAGCATTGACTTCCACAGAAAAAGGTCATCTTATCAATTAGATAACAGATAGGTGACGACTGTATTGATTGGTTTTATTGTGAAAAATTTGCCACATACATGTACCCTTACCAATTATACACTTAAACCAGTACAAATGAAATCATTTATTCAGAAATATTATATCTAATGTTATTTATTTGGTTTGTATGAAGTTAGCATACACATGCTTTCTGAATATAGGTAAAAAACTTTTCTTGCGTGTTTTTGTCTTCTGAACACGAATCCGCGGTGGCAGTCTCATACCGTTTCGGAGTTAGAGCACTTTTCATTTTTTTTAACCTCATTTTCAAGCACAAAAATCACTTAAAATGCCTCCTTCTTTTCACCAGCATAAATAATACACCCTAAAGCACTTATTTTCGACACAACTTCGCACAAAATATTGTGGTTTTTATCTAAAAAAGATCCTTCTTACACAGTTCCAAATAAACAAACTTCACATCTGACAGATGAAATTTACTAACTTTCCCTTTTTTCATGGTAATTATAAATGAATAACCGCCAACTTTTCGAATTCAAATATAAGTAATAGTTTCCCCTTCATTTATGTTTGCAATTTGGGCATCATGATTCTCCATGATTCATTTATTACCAACATGAAAAAAAGGGAAAGTTACTAAATTTCATCTGTTAGATGTATGAAGTTGTTTATTTGATACTGTGAAAGAAGGAGGTTGTGCCGAAAATGAACAATTTGGGCTGTATTGTTTATGGCGGTAAAAAGAAGGAAACATTTTGAGTGATTTTTGTGTGAGAAAACGGTGCTTGAAAATGAGGTTAAGTGCTCTAACTCGAAAACAGTATGAGACCGCCGCAGTTTTATACCTATATTCAGAGAGCATGTGTTCGCTAACTCTATATTTACCGATAAAGTATAATTATTGAATAATGGTAGTAGTTGTTTCAATGATATCAACAAATTTTTCTTAAAAAAAAAATATGTTTGCGAGAACGTTATGCATACACACTATAAATACCCACCGTAATCAAACGCAACAAAAAATAGTTATGATTTCTGAATCATTAGGAGAATTGTGCTATCTTTTTTGGTATCAACAAATTGCAATTAAACAAGAAGTAAATTCAAAATCTAACATTAAAACAACCCTGCCACCCAGACTTCATGGCGACTAGATAAATTGCTGATCAAGCTCCTACCGAGATGTATCTTTACTGAGTAAGCTCACACCGTGAATCATCTTGTGAACCGAAGATCAACGAAAGAACTATAATACCTTTATTATTTGTTAATGTTATAAATCATCTGAGATATGTATTTTGATCATCACATTTTTGTCACTTGTTACCTGCATTTTCAATTTTCATTAAAAGCATCGAGTAAAGTGAATCTTTAATTGTGCAAAAATATGAACGTTGAAAAAGAGTTATTCAACACAAAATTGGTTTCAAACAACGAGTAGTGCTTTCCGAACCAAAGAATGCGAGGGCACTATCGTAACTCATCGCCGGAAATTGCCGAGCGTTCCCGAAGTTAATATAAGCGAGACAGCTATCCGAACGAGCACACACGTGAGGGCACACGTGTTGGGCACGAACTGAATGTTATTGTTTATCGCTAGAGATTTCACGTTGCATTTTTATTTTATTTCGATTATTTCTTTAGCGAAATTTAATGATCTTTCTTGATTGTTTATTTGCCCCGACTCGAAATTAGTTACTTACATTAGTTAAGGAGATAAGTTATTAAGACTAAATATTTTATTTTTTGCTTATCAGTTTATCTGTAGAAACTAGTATAATAGTTAGTTGCAAACACAGTCCTGAAGACTGCTTGATAATGAAGCAATTCGATTTCCCATCAGAAATATTTTTAGAAGTGCTAATGCATTCCTTAGACCAAAGTTCTTCTGGAGAACGTGAAAATGACAGTCAAATCACATACTACGAACCTGAACCAGTTACTTATTTTATAATGATCTATCGAAGCGATAAAATTCGTTTTGTCGAGTTGTTCCTTAAACACGCTCGTTGACATAATTCTATTCCACTTTCAATAAATTACTAGGGAAACAATCACGAATTTCATGAGTAAATGATATAGACCGGGAGATGGTGACACAAAATATTAGGTCATTTGTACTAGTATGGCGGTTCTTCAGGGGTCTAATTACGGAATGACAAAAAAGAAAATGATGGTTATAGCGCTGGTACCGGCGGCCCAATCGCGGGGGCGTTAATCGAACGTGTCGGATAAATAACGAGTGTCGAACGATTTGTTCCACAAAAATGCTTGTATTTTCCAGTGTGACTTACAGCCCGCCATACCGACGCGAATACATTAATTCAAAAATAAAAATTCAACCATTTGTTCCAGGCTAATTTTTGCACAGCTGCAATGCCTGATAGCGAGTAGACGTACGTTTGTGAGCTCCTAGTTAATGTAAAATTACAGGCTTAAATGTGTGCATAACATCTGTGAAAATATTACCCAAACAAAAGACTAAACATAGTTTAAGTGAAACTGATTTATCGGGATTCAAAGAAACCAAAATCCAGTGATAAAAGGCATCTGACCACAATATGGTGCTAACAAGAGATCAATCCGAGGAAATAAAATCCCTGGTGAACGTAGTGATAAAACAATTGTGGATGGATGATAGCTTCATAAAAACCATTGCAAATAATGTGTCTGAAGAGATAACGAGAAGTGTGAATAAAAAATTTGATCTTCTTGATAAGAAAATATCTGAGTTGGAGCTGAAATTAGTGGAGCAACAGAAAAAACAGGACATCGAACTACAGAAGGCAAAGTCAGATATATTTAAATTACAGAGTGAGCGAGAGAAATACTTAAACAAATTAGACAACATCGACCAGGATTCAAGAAGATGCAATCTAAGAATTTTCAATATGAGTGAAGATGCAAATGAAAATGCCATTGATACCGTAAAAAATCTATTAAATAACAAAATGAATCAACGTATTCAAACTTCCGACATAGAGGCAACTTATAGGATTGGTAAATTCAATACTGGAAAAGCTAGAGAAATACTTCTCAAGATGGCAAATTATCAGCTGAAACAAAATATTTACAAAAAAAAAAAAGGGTTATCAAAGAAGACTTGACCAGTTCTAGATTGACCCTTATGAATGAAGCTATCAAAGTGACAAATCTATTTAGTGTATGGTCTGAAAATGGAAAAATTATTGTTAAGAAAAATAACAAATTAAGATCATATACTCTTTGAAGATTTGAATGCACTGACATCTCCATAATTTTTTTTTTTTATATTTATGTACAAAACCAAAAAAAATATCTAGGAATCATTCTATGCACTAGGAACTTCGTTTTTAGATTCAAAAACTTCAGAGTGAAACAACTCCGTATATTTTTCTATTTTCTTATCAGTATTGTCATTAACATAACATCTTTATTATTTTTCTTAATTCTTATTAATATCATTTACCTATCTGTATATTATTATTTACTATCTTTTGTAAACATATTTCATAATGTTAGAGTATCTTGATTTATTGGATGAGCAAAGTGAGACAAATACGAGGGTGATCAGTAATATTGAGGAAGCATTCAATAAAGATATCAGAAATCATACATTAGGTATTATCCACATGAACATCAGAAGTGTCAGAAAAAACTTCGATGAATTTTTAGTATACCTGGAAACTTCGAAGGATAATATAGAGGTAATCGTACTTTCTGAAACTTGGAAATAGAAAGGGCATTCCAAATTCCGTATATCAAAAAAATTAACCAATGATGGAGTTTTAGTATTGTCTATAGAAATTGTCTAAATGCTACTGTTGAAATCATTCCATTGACAGAAACTAAACTCTTAAGATTCTCGATTGAAATTGAAGAATCCAAAGTTGGATTCACTGCCTCCTATCGTCCTCCCTCAATAAATGCTGAAAATTACACTATGGACATCAATACATATCTCACCAATCTACAAAAATGTAATATTGAAATTTTTCTAGGGGACATAAATATTAATTTATTTGCAAGAAATTCCATTGAAGTAATTAACTACCTGAACATGTTTAATGAAAATGGATTTTTTCCTTATATAAACGCAGCCACGAGAGTTACTGAGGAAACTCAAAGCAATTTGGATCATATATTTGTTCGTAAAAATAAAAACTCCATCACCAAATCCATAAACTTAATACCCCTAGTGATAGAGACACATTTAACCGACCATTATGCTACCTTACTACTAGCCTCACATATCACAAATGAAAAACCAAACATGAAGAAAACTAATTATTTCAAAAAAATTGATTACAAGAAATTTGAATCATTGCTCAAACAGGAAACCTGGAAAGGGGTAGTAGATGTAGATAGAGTACAAGAAAGCTACAGTAACTTCTTGATGACATTTAAAAAACACTTAACTACATGTACTAAACAGATGAAGGTCAAATATAGTCAAAAAAAAATAAAACCGTGGATTTCAGTAGGTCTAATGCAATCAATAAAACACAGGGATTATTTGAAAAATAAACTAAAGAAAGATTTCTCAGAACAACTAAAAACAGAATTCGAAAACTATAGAAATATGTTAAATAATCTAATAAGAAAAACAAAAAATAATTTCTATTAAAACCAACTAATGGAAGCAGGAAATAATTATAAAAAAGTTTGGGAAGTGATTAATTGTGCATCCAATTCAACCTCGTCGAAAAAGGTATTGGGAAAGATAAATATACTAGGAACAAATGGAAAGGAGATCACAGATAACACAGAAAAATCAAATATCTTCAACACATTTTTCACAAATATAGGGCATAACTTAGCAGAAAAGAAAAACAAAAATATAGAAAAGATATTAAGTGTCAGAAAATGAACTAATTGAAACTATCTCAAGATTGAAAAATAAGTGTGCCGCTGGAGAAGACGAAATATCCACGACATTAATAAAATCAGTACATACTAGTATTATTGTCCCTTTGAAACATTTAATAAATTTGTCTTTCGAAACAGGTATAATACCTTCCCAGTGGAAAAATGCAATTATCACACCCATTCATAAATCTGGAGATCACAAAACCCCTAGCAATTATAGACCCATCTCAGTAATAAACAACTTTGCAAAAATATTCGAAAAGTGCTTAAAACATCGTTTGATGAAATTTTTTACCAAACATAAGTGTATCACAGAGAAACAGTATGGATTTCAGAAAAACATGAGCACAGAAGATGCAATTATGGATCTAACTAAAAATATTGTCGGAGGCTTGGATAGGTCAAGAAAATGTCTTGCGGTATTTCTTGACTTGGCCAAAGCTTTCGACACTGTGTCGCACAATATTTTACTTGAACGTCTCAATAAAGTTGGAATACGTGGCACAGCACTGAATCTATTGAAAAATTACTTACAAAACAGGACACAGCGAGTAAAAATTGAAGAGTGTCTCAGTGATCCACTAAAAATCACAGTCGGTGTTCCGCAGGGTTCAGTGCTGGGACCAATATTGTTTCTCGTGTATATTAATGACATTGCCGATCTAAATAACTTTCATGGCCATATATTATCATATGCAGATGATACTGCTATTGTTTTTATAAATGATACATGGGAAAAGGTATATGAATGTACTAAATCAAGCCTCTCTCACATCCACAGTTGGTTGAACCACAGCCTATTAACAGTTAATTTTCAGAAGAGTAATTTTATTACTTTCTCTTTAACTAGTGAAGACCAACCTACAGAAAGATACATTTCAGTACATAGTTATTCTTGTGACGAAATATGCCTCAGAGGGTGTCCACAGATTGAAAAAATTAATAAACTCAAAATTTCTTGGCGTGATGGTGGACCAACACCTAAGGTGGGATGAACATGCATTATATATAACAAAGAAATTACGACAACTAATATATAAGTTTTATTCGTTACGTGATATTCTCAGCAGGAAAAACCTTTCCATAATTTATAACTCATTAGCTGAGTCAATTTTAAGATATTGCATAGTAATATGGGGAGGTCTCTACCAAAACGCGCAAAAAAAATTGCAAACTACTCAAAATTGTTTGCTAAGAATACTCTACAAAAAGGACAGATTATATGATACAAAAAGTCTGTATAAGGAATCCAAGCAACTAAATATTAAAAACCTATTTGCATATCATTGCCTACTACATACCTACCGTAAAACAAAGCCCGTTGTTAATCCGCTTAAACATTATGTTACCCGATTCATAGTAAACAAATCTATTGATTTGCCGATTTTCAAGAAAAGTCACTTACAAAGATTCGTTTTTTTCATTGGCCCTAAACTTTATAATTCACTACCTCTATGTGTGAAAGAATTAAGAAGGGAAAAAGCTTTCAAAACTAAAATAAAGGAGCTCATAGAGTCAGATGAAATTAATGTTGATCTTTATCTAAAATTTTAGAAAAAAAACACCTCATATTAAATTCTGAAAACTATCTATTTTACTTTAGGAACAAATATTTTTAATCACTGTTATGATGTTGTTCCGAAATTAATGTTGAACTGTTATACCAAAATTTTAACTAAATAAAAATTTCTGTACCTCCTCGCTTTACTTTAAAATCAATATTTACTGATCACTCGTCTGATTCATAAACTGTGTAAACTCTATGCATATTTTCTGGCTGATCATTAAGAAGTGCAAAACACAAGCATTCTGTGCTTAGTTTGTGTTCTTACTGATCGAAGGAATACAATAATAGTTAGGTACATATATTCGTAAATGAATGATATATATATATACTTAATACTGACTAACTGTATTGTAACTTACCTGATATTTGTTTTGGAATAAATTGAATTTGAATTTTGAATTTGAATCATCGTCGAGTAGCCATCCACGGAATACACCATGCCATACTTTTCTGACGGTTCCAAATGGCCGCCATACCGCCGCAAAGGAGTATTTTTTTTTGCAAAACTATTTGTACCAGTATTGCATTTGGATTTTTGGAAAATACTTGATAAAATGTGACCGTTATTATATTTCCCATACGTCTAGTAGGGGGAAAAAGTGCTGCCATACTTGAAAAACTTATTTATTCGACACGTTTTGAAAATACGACTGTAAAATACGTAAAATCATTTTTTACATCATTGTATTCTGTTCGTTTGGATGTAATTCTACCTAAAAAAAATTATTCCAGATTGTAACCATGGGGCGGACGACTGTCGGACTTAAGCCAAGATGTTAAAAAAAAAATTGACCATTTGTACCAGTATGGCATTTGGATTTTTGGAAATTATTTGATACAATGTGACCATTATTATATTTGCCATACTTCTAGAAGAGGCAAAAAGTGGCGCCATACTTGAAAAACTTGGTTTTTCGACACGTTTTCAAGGTACAAGACATAAAATCATTTTTTGCAGTATGGCATCATCGTATTTGGTTCGTTTGGATAAAACTCAACCTTAAAAAAATTATCCATTACTGTAACTATGGGGCGGAAGTCTGTTACACTCCAGCAAAATATGAAAAAAAATTGGAATGAATTGTAACAGTATGGCATTTCAAATTTTCCAAACTTGAAAAAGAACTATGCTTTGGGAAAATTACAAATTACCTGCGTTCCCATACATTATGTATTACGAACACGATGAGCCAAGACCTCTACAATTCGAGAAATCTTTCGAGCGCCGGTAGCCGTACAATATTATACGACATAACATCTGGTTATAAGACAAGATTGCCACCACCTAGGTGTTTGAAATTTTGTATTTATATTCGTCAAACCTCAAACTCACAGGAAAAATTAGTGCCATACTGGTACAAATCGTTCGAATTACGAATAAAATCTTAGAATTTTGAAAAAATATTGTAGATATTCGCCACCTCCCACAGGTATGGCATGATCAGAATTCTATTTATGATCATACAGAGAACTGTTAAACAAAGTTTTAGGCTGGTACAAATCGTTTGAAAAAAAAAATTTACTTCCTTGCGGTGGTATGGCGGCTATTGGGAACCGTTGGAAAAGTATGGCAAGGTGATTTCCGTGAATGGCTACTCGACGATGATTAGCTGCGCAAAAATTAGCATGGTACAAATGGTTGAATTGTTTTTTTTTATTAATATATTCGCGTCGGTATGGCGGGCTGTAAGTCACACCGGAGAAGTATGGCATTACGCTACCGCCTACTTCTTTTTTTATCGACTATCGGAAAATACAAGCATTTTTGTGGAACAATTCGTTCGACACTCGTTATTTATCCGACACGTTCGATTAACGCCCACGCGATTGGGCCGCCGGTACCAGCGCTATGACCATCATTTTCTTTTTTGTCATTCCGTAATTAGACCCTTGAAGAACCGCCATACTGGTACAAATGACCTAATATTTTGTGTCACCATCTCCCGGTCTAATATGGTCACACTGTGATATGGGTAATGGGGTTAAAGGTTGCACGATAGGAAATTGAGTTAATTTCAAATGAATTGAATCATAACATAGGTACTAGTTGAATAACATGATTTCCAAGTCGGTTGTTTTTAGTATTCTCGTATGTATAGTCCTCAGTTTGTGGGCGTATTCTGTCAATAATTGTTGTAACGATCCGATTCTCAATAGGAACATAGTGAGTACTTTTTTCTGAGCTGAGTTTTTATTTTTCCCATGTCATAGATTTTTCTGCTTCAAACTATGAAGAATATGTGCAAGTCATTTATTCAATCTTTAATACACAGTAGTATTTTGAAATAGAAAAAAATACGGGTTGAACTTTTATTTCATAATGAAAAGGGGACAGTTGAACTTGAAAATAGAGTGTTTTTTTAAATTGAAAAATTTACGATAGAAATTAAGCTATGTCTATGATATATTCAGCTTAATATCTTAAAAAATTTCATTATCGATGACTTTGGGCTCTACATCCAATAAAAACATAGTATTATTGACGAGAATCACTCAATAACAATATGATGCCATTTTTTCACCTATTTATCTTCAGTCTACAGTTTCTCAACTGAGAAGACTATCCCAAATTATTATTATTGAATCTATATTCGTAGTGTTTATTCAACATGTAATTTGGATAAAATCCAGGAATTTTGTGTTATTCAAGGACCCAAATGAAATATTCAAACGCAAGAACTCTAAATACATTATGCAAAATGTTCAGGTGATCTTTTTTCAACTATTTTTCTATATCCCACTCCGCAAGAATGAGTTGGTTTCTAAAAAGATTGGACTCAACTCTACAATATGTTTTTTTAATTCTGATAATAAGGGGAAGGAATAACAAAGTCACATAGCTGCTTTCATATCAAGCTACAGACGTTATATTTTGAATGTTTGGGCTTGTATATTATGCAATTTTATAACAAAGTACGATAGTTGAAAATGAAAAGAAGTTCCTAGTTCAACTGTACAACTTTTTTTAGTTTTCGGGTAGCACTGATTGCCCACCTACATTTGCCAGTAGGGCACTTGCGCTGAAGGTGATAAAACACAAGTGATGGAATACAAAGCGTCAATTCAAAATATGTTCCAAAATTGATTGAAATCAATTTTGTTTGTTTGAAAATACATTCAACTATACAAATTTTAAACTGATTACGTGAGGAATGTAAAAAGGGAGTCCTGAAATATTTTCATTAAAAATCGAAGCAACAAACAAGACATACTTTTGTAGAAAGAACTTGGTCTTCCACTATCCTAGTTTATTTGGAAAAATAATTTAAAACACCTTCCTTGAAAGGAGTTTACAAGTTGAGGTTAGGTTTTCTTTTCGAGTAGGGCGATAACCGCCCCTTCCACTGAGACTTTCTCAGATCTAATATGGCTTGATCCTAATTAAATTAGAATTCACCTTCCCGTTTCGTTTGGGCTCCAAGATCTTGTTAGTTTCCGACTCTTTCATCTGCACAAGATGTGCTCTGCTGTTTCTTCCCCGTCTTGGCAGTCTGAAAACACTTTGGTTATGCTCTTTGATATTCCGAAAAAGGGTTCTGGTCCTATAAATTCCTTAATAGTGCCTTCATTTCCTTCGAAGCCTATGTGTCCATGGACCCATAGCAGAGGTATATTGTTGTCTCTGCCAACGATTTGAAGGGCTTTTCTCCACCTGATCTGGATTCCATTCGATGCCAGCGCTTTCAGTGCTGCTTGCCTGTCGGTCATGATTTTGATCGACTGATTTTTACTGTTCCTATACAGTATTTCTTGCAGGCAAAACTCGATTGCATGGACTTCTGCCTGAAATATTGTGGTTCATACTGAGGTTAAATTCTGGCTGTACTCCGGCTCCAACTCCATCTTTCATTTTGGAGCCGTCTATGTACCATTGTAGATTGACCTTTGTGAGTTCTAATTTTTTTTGTCTCTCATTCATCTCTTACCGGGAGTAGAATCTAATGAGGTCTATCAAAGTTGTATAGGGGGATTATTATCCCAGTCAAAATAAAAAATTAAATTAACAATAATTTGCATAGAGCTGGAAATAAAAAAAATCCTCATTGATCCCACGTCTGCTAAAAGAAATATTCATGGTCGAAGGTCAAAAGCATCGGTGTGGCCTAGCCACACAAGTTGATAGTATATTCGATAAAAGTGTTGATAAGCAGAAGCAGATAAATTGTTTTTGATCGCCAATTCAGTTGCAAAGCAACATTCGGAAGTCAGAGACTTGTGTGAATTAAGAAAACGGGGACCTTAGCTTTTTGAGTGTCATCCGAAGCACTACTCGGCTGGTAACCGTGGAAAGTCCGATTGATATTTAGGTACCAAGAATGTTCAGTTGGTCACCTATCTCCTTCCGCTCAACGAAACTACCGAAATTAATTTTTATTCCAGTAGCCCTGCCGGAAATCGAACTCGGACAATCATAGCTAGCGCATCTACGCTCACGGCCACCAACCCAGTTACGTTGGAGGTAAACAAGATAGTTGTACTTGTTCCGCGTATTTTTTACAAAACTTAAATATCTATAATGGAGTGGATAGCGTCTGTAATCAAATAATAATGAAAATAGTTTGTGGCATTCAAACGAAAAAAATGAATGGATCGGACTATTTTCATTGATATTTAATTACAGACGCTATCTACTTCATTATTTATATTTACTTGGCTCGAGTCATGCACACTTGAAAATTTCAGGTTTGAAGTTAGTCGATAATCCTATATATGAATGACACCAGCGGATATACCAATATAATTTTACTAGGTGTGCATGCGTGAATGTTTTCATGCATCACATTAACCCTCATCATCTTGGTTACTAACACAGAACTGAATTTAAAAGTGTGAATCGCCGGTTCCGAACAAGGACTGGTGGCTCAGTTGGCAGAGCGTTCGACTAGAAATCGAAAGGTCACAGGTTCGAACCCATGCCAAAAACTATTTTCATTGTTGAATATCTATACTTGTTTTATGATATCAATAAGGAGACAACTGCATCTTTCTTAGAACAATCCACAGATATCCAGCAAGGAGAAGGCGAAGAAGTAAAAGAAAGCGAAGAGGACATTACTGTTGAAGTAGCATTTCAAGATTATCAGTCAGACTGAAATATTCCCAAAATCAACAATAATTTGTTCTGCGTTGAAAAAATGCGCCAAGTACACTACCTCACAGGTGCGGAAATGTGGGCATATTATGTAGACTACGACTTCTTCATAGAGATTCATGTCTGGAAATTCGTTGTATGAATCAATAGGGATATTCAAACTACAAACTGTTGACCTCAGGAGGAGTTTCAAATAAAAGCAAATTGTGAATTATTGAACATATCTCCATTCATAACAGATACCAACAAATGAATCCGATGAAGTTGAAATAATAAATTAACCTTTTGCGCTATTTCAAGAATCATGAATAGGTTATGTCATCACGGATTCATGATAAGCCCTGATGTGCAGGTCGATATTGCATCAACTACAACGGAATTAGCTTTTTTTGTACATGTGGGTCCTTCGAAAGCAAACATTCATGACATGATTTTTGTTCATCACGTGCTTTATGGATTTCTCATTTTGCCTTTCATTGATTTGACAAATGAAAATGTCATCCAAAATTTGATAAATTCTCATAGTGTCATTGGGATAACTTCTTGCTCAACACCGACTACGCGTTCGCAATACTCACATCAAATAGGTAAACAAAGATATGCCACCAAGACCTGTCGCGCTGTCGGATTTGGGATCAATTATTTGCCACCATTCCATCCATTTCATCACATCTTTCCATTCAGTTACAGGGTAACTTGACTTCTCATCTCCACGTCAAATATAAAAGTCCAAAGAGGAAGATCTGGAGATCTTGCGGGCTACACAAATGGTCCTAGATTAGAATTGAGTTCCGTTGGAAATAAATTATGTTGATTTTTCAAAAAGTTATACAATTGTTAACTAACAAGTTTTTTCCGACCTTCGTTCTCACAAAGTTTAAATAATTGACTTATACATTTTTTATTTTGTTCAATATAATTGTTTAAAGTTGAAAATCAATGAAATATTGAAAAAGTTATGATTTTTTTTATACAAATGTTATGTTATTGCCGTTCTTGCATATAACAATGGCATTAAGTAATGCTGAGTAAAATTTCCTTACGTCACTTGTTAATAAATTACTTATAAAGTTTACTATATGAAAAAATTTCATTTTCCATTCTGCAGTCATGACAAAATAATGATTCAAGGAATTGAAAAAATCTTAAAAACATTTTTATTTTTTATATTTTGCAACACCCCTTACTTCTGAACCCCAGATTTTAAATTATATGATTCACATTTAAGAAGGTGAAATCACTTTGCCGATAGGCTGCTCAGATGGATACGGTTAGGCCGTGAGTAAGGTTCAATTAATGACTTTTCCTAGTTAATCAAATTTGGCCACTAAAAAAATTATACATTAATTAACTTGACTAGTTCAAGAGTTGGGCGCCAGACTTGCTAAAGACAAAAGTCAAAGATAAATAAAATTAAATAAATGTTACCTAGCTTGTATGGGAAGGCAAATAAATATGCAATAAATCAACTTAACAAATTTATTCCAGTTGGAATTAAAATTATTGAACAAGATATAAAAAAATTAACAAATACTAGAAGAGTATTGAACTTCTCTTAAAAGAATGGAAAAATTACATAAAAAAACCCAGTATTTTTGACTCTGATCAAAATTCGAACATTTACACCTATGATTCCTCCAGTTGTTGGTGCCACGAATATACCTTCGGAGATCTTGAGCGAGATAGATGAAGGCTAGTTTCTTGAAGCTGGTCTCAGCGGTTCTAGGAGAAACTTGGTTTCAGCGGTTACGATGAAGATGGTCTTGGGTGGTTCGATAGTTGATTTCAGACCCCCTTATCGGCGTGAATTTAGTTGATCTTCACGGACCAGTGCTGATATTGATGTGCTGTAAGACCTCCCAGGCTACTAGTCCTTCCGTCTCCGTAGATGGGTTCCCTCCGTGGTATATATCATGCGAAGAAGATGATAGGAATCAATATATGTACAAAAAGGGGAGAACGAAGGATATCCTTTGAACCTCAAGTTTTATGTTTCAAATTTTAATCGAGAGTCAAAAGATAGATGCAAATGATAGCATACAATAAAAATCTCAGTCTATATGAAAGACTGGAAAGTTACAGTGAAAGAACAAAGATAATAAATAGCAATCCAATCTGCTATTCTGGAGTTAAATTTACAAGTTAATTTTAATAATTTAAAAAAAATATTAAAAATGAACAAAATTTAAAATCAAACAAAACAAACCTCACCCAAAACGTTATGTTCAAATTCAGTTAAGTTTTGAAACAAGTAAGTTTTGATAAGGTGATTCTATGTACCAGAAGGGTAAAAAAATTAAATGAGGAAAGGTATTCCAAAAGAAATATAAAAATTTCCTTGAAATTTTACCAGAGAAAAAATATTTTAAAGCTAAACACTATAAAATTGCCAGTGCAAAATATACTATTTTAAAGCAAGTGCCAAAGGAAAATATAGCGTTATAACCAAAATACTCTAGTAAGCTACAAAAAATATAGGGTTTCTGAACCAAGATAATAGTCAGAGTAAAAGTATACTCTTCAGCCAAGATAAGAAGAGAGAGACACACGTCTTTCAGTGAGCACGACTCTCTTAGATAAAGATAAAGTGAAATAATTCTTTTTATTGAAGAATTTCCAAAGATTAACCGAAGAGGGAGACCACACGTCTTTCAGTGGGCACAACTCTCTTAGAAAAAGATAATGTTAAATAATTCTTTTAATTGAAGAATTTTTAAAGATAACTGAAGAGGGAGACCTCACGTCTTTCAGTGGGCACAACTCTCTTAGATAAAGATAATTTTGAAATAGGGCGGCAATTCCCTTTTCAAATCGATAAACAGGTAATTCTCAAAAAAATTGTGAATCTCCCTGCTCTTGGCGACAAGGTAGTAACTGAAGTGAATTGACTCTGCAACGATCAAAAATCAAACAAGCTACACTGGGAATTGAATGGAGTAATAGATATAAGAAATTTATTTAACGGAAATCAACTTTACGCTGGAGGCATATATTGAATCGAATCGAGTGTTCTGAGACCGTTAGGCCAGAGGTACAACTCTCTCTGTAAGCAATTCTTTCTCAAGAGAAAAGAAAATTACTCTCATAAACATATAGTTATGAAATAAAGAAAATTGCTTACCAGAGAGCCGTCCTATTAGTCACTCCAAACTGTGTCCCAGAACAATCAAATACGCCCTTCGCTTCAATTGGAATCCTTGGAACAATTCACTGGTTGTGTGAGGTAAATAAGCTCTAGTCCATTCAAATTACCAATTAACTGGTACCTAAAAAAATGCAAAAGCGTAGTACTGACTTCCAATGAAAAAAATCAGTTCCCAATATTCGGAACAGATGTTACGTTAGCCACAATATCTACTATGACTGCTTTGTCAAAATGGCCGAAGTATTGATATTTAACCTTCAAAAATTACCATGCGGTATATCCAAGAATTCTAATATTACAAGCATAAGGAAAAAGAAGAAAATGCCAAACAGCTACAACATTAATTGAAAGATAAAGAGAATAATATTACTCAATTAAACTCCAGCAGTGAAACTTATTCAACTTATAGATCTTACCAAAATCAATTCACTCAGTCCATCTGCCTATCTCGACGTTCAAATCAAGAAAGAGATCGATTATTCCTTCGGTTCGAACAAATCACCAATTCTACCTGGGTTTTTTCACAAACTGTTCTTGGTTTTTCTCTATTGAAAAACACTTGGAAAAAACACAGCTTGACGACATGAATACAACTGTCACGATACCATTTTCACGAGACGATAATGATGGCGCTGTCCCATAGTTCACGATCGGCCGTGACTAATGACCCGTTCCACCGTAAGATAACCGGAATAGTTATGAGAAATTGATTATGTATAAGGAAGTAACGAAAAATTCGTTACAATTTCAATTGTTTAATTAGTTGAAAAACATTTTTTCTTTAAAAATCATAATTGGCATTTCTCAATAAAGTAACAAGAAAAAAGTTTTTTTATCAATTTGTTATAAAGAAATTCTGACTAACATTATATTTTTTTCCTAAAAGTAATTGGAATTACAGAAATATCCATATGTAACAAACCTCGGTATCGTGTAATATTGAAAAGTGTTATAAAAGATAATTTTGTTTTTTTTTTTTAAATAAAATGAAAATTAGTCAGAATTCGTTTATAACAAATTGTTAAATCTATTAACAATGAAATTATTGATACAAAAAATAATGTTTTGTTACTCCATTGAGAAATGCCAATTAGGATTTCTAAAGAAAAAATAGTTGTTTAACTATTTATTTAAACAATGGAAATATAAAAAAAGTTTTAAACAATAAAAAAAAATATATTTTTTTTATTTTTTTTTAATCATTATTTTGGCATGACAACAAACTGGTAAAAAACTATTTTTGTATTGGTAAATTTTTTTTAAATGATTTATCAACAAATGACGTGAACAATTTTACCCAGAATTACTCAATGCCATTGATAGATGCGAAAATGGCAATAGCATTTGTTTGAAAAAAAAATTACATCATTTTTTGAATATTTCATTAATTTTTAACTTCAAACAATTATAATAAACAAAGTAAAAAACTTTCATTTACTTTCATCACGTGATCTTCTCAAGTATATATATGTGAAAGGGTAGTCTTTGCTGACTAGTTAGGATATAAACTAGTTAATAGTGGGGAATGCAGCAATGCCAAAAATATAAACTCTTGTAAGTTTGTCCAAGCTTTCGGAATTAATTTTATTCCATCATCAGGAAACTACAATTCGAAATATTACACATATGAGAGATTGTCATTCAGGGAATTAATAATGCTCGCAGCTTAGGTGAGATTGGATGACACGATGTTAAGTAAAAAATTGTCTTTTGACATTATGGTACTAAATAATGGGAAATGTAAAACAGAGAAATGACATTAGTCATTACTACACTTATATGTTGAAAATTATACAATAAAATTTGTTGAAATGTCATCAACCATGTGGTTGGAATCAAACTGACAGGTTAGAAATTGAATTCCAAATTAGACAGTTGTACATGACAGTGACACTGACGCATGTCAAGTACTATTTATGACATCCAGGGTGCCAAATGAGACAAGGGTACCAACTGGTGTGGTTAACTGAGTCCTATGGTTAGGTTGTTTTCTACTTTAGCCTTGAAAATTATGATATTTCTCATATTGGGAAATGAATGAAGTTTTATTGGAAAAAGATTTGTTATAGTGTAATTGTAGAAAAGTTTGTTCTAGTTGGGTTCATGTCTAGTGACAGTAAATAAGCATACATTTCACTCAAGTGATTGATATCGGTTTTTTTGTTAATGCAGTTATTCTCTTGGGATATGAAAGCCATTTCTAGAAAGACCCTTATCGCCCAGTGTGACTCGCTTGCTAACACACTCACTGACCCATAGTCCATGTGATGATCGTGTGTGTTATATAACATGATGTGCTAACGCACATCTCTCTGGATGTTGCCTGCAAAAGTGATTGTGTAATTCCGAAAGCTTGGACAAACTTACAAGAGTTTTTCTTTTTGACATTGCTGCATTCCCCACTATATATATATATATATATATATATATATATATATATATATATATATATATATATATAAATATATATATATATATATATATATATATATGAATAACTATGAATTTGAAATAAACTTAGTAGAAAGGATATTCCTTGAGGTTGCAGTCAAATTTAATGGTCAGTGAAAAAAGAAAAAAAAAAAACTCTTTCTTATTTTGTCAAGCTTTCGAAAATGTTTATTTTCATTATCAAGACAGCTGTGAAAAAAGGAAAACACAATTGTGAAATGCAATTTTAAACAAATTTATAGAACTTACTGAGGTGAGGTTAAGTGAAAACAGCGATCTAATCACCATTTTGTGATTGAGGAAATTTTCAAAATCATATCACTATGACACACTACTAGTAATATATATATATAAAAATTAAACAATTGTAAAAGCACATATTGTTTAGGAAACTTAATTTAAACAATTTAAAATTTGACAGGACAATTACCACATGGTTAAAGCATGACTGAAAATGGAAATGGTGGATCACAGGAAATGCATGACAGGAAGTGTCAAGTGTCATATGTTAAAGTCAAAATGTCATGGGAGAAACATTTGTCCACAAAACGAAAGGAATAGTACCAATCTATATGACAAAAATTAATAAATGAGAGAAAAAATCAAGAAATACTAAGCAGTTTTTTTATATTTCAAAACTTCAGTTAGAATCAAGTTTCAACAAGTAATTGTAAATAACACTAAGTTTGGAAATATCAGATCGATTATTCATGCTATTAGGTTCATTTTCTATGTAAACCATTTCCAGGAAATTCCTTTTGTGGTAGTTATTCTCTACTGCTAAAATGAAATTTTGTGGATAAAACACATGTTTCTCCAATGACATTTTGACTTTGACATATGACACTTGACACTTCCTGTCATGCATTTCCTGTCATCTACCATTTCCATTTTCAGTCATGCTTTAACCATGTGGTAATCATCCTGTCAAATTTTAAATTGTTTAAATTGAGTTTCCTAAACAATATGTGCTTTTACAATTGTTTAATTTATATATATATATATATATATATATATATATATATATATATATGTATATATATATATATTACTAGTAGTGTGTCATAGTGATATGATTTTGAAAATTTCCTCAATCACAAAATGGTGATTAGATCGCTGTCTTCTATAAATTTGTTTAAAATTGCATTTCACAATTGTGTTTTCCTTTTTTCACAGCTGTCTTGATAATGAACATTTACGAAAGCTTGACAAAATAAGAAAGAGTTTTTGTTTTTTCTTTTTTCACTGGCCATTAAATTTGACTGCAACCTCAAGGAATATCCTTTCTACTGAGTTTATTTCAAATTCATAGTTATTTTCAACTAGTCCAGTCACGAGACTACCCTTCTTCAACACATATATATACATATATATACATACATATATATATATATATATATATATTGTATATATATATATGTATATATATATATATATATAAATATATATATATATATTTGTTTTTCCTTTCTTGGACATAAGGTTCATTTAAAAAGCAGAGGTTGTTATTTCATGTTATTTATTAATTAATTCCAGACGTTTTAGCCAGGGTTTTAGCCTTTCTCAATGGGTCAGACTAAAATATAAGCAAAAACAGTTTGTCAACGATTAAAATGGAAAGTTTAAAATCTAGATCAACTTACCATCAGCACAACCATCATGTTGAAATTTTAACATGATGGTTGTGCTGATGGTAAGTTGATTTGCTTTTATTTTAGTCTGACACATTGAGAAAGACCAAAACCCTGACTGAAACGTCTGGAATTAATTAATAAATAACATGAAATATCAACCTCTGCTTTTTAAATGAACCTTATGTCCAAGAAAGGAAAAACAAAAAAAACATATACAGTGGTTCAAGAAAATAAATAACTAACAATATATATATATATATATATAGGCTCCAAGACGCAAAAAATTTATAAGTCAATTATTAAAAATTTTATGTCGTCATTTGTGAAAACGGAGGTCGGAAAAAAACTTGTTACTTAACAATTGTATAACTTTTGGAAAAATCAACATTAGAATTTCTTTTCAACGAAACTTTTCAGTTGTTGAGATGGCAACATGATTTTTTCAAATATTTCGATTGATATTGGATACTATAAAAAAATTATTTCATGTGGTATACTGTTTCCAGCGGCGCCGCAGTGCGCCCATGCCGTAACTGCGAAGCGGAGCCCAATTTTCGGCGTTAAATTAAAATTATAAATAATAGAGAGAGAGTTCGGACTTTTTTATTGAAAATTTCCTCTTCTTTGAAAATCTCTCCTTTAAATCTATCAATTATCGATAGTTGTTGAATGATTAGCGGAAAACTAAATGCCTTTTTCCCCTCTTAATTTGTTAATAACAATTGCAGTTTTTTATGTGCTCTAAAATCATCGAAATACATTTTTCTAGACGTCATTCCGAATCCAATGAGCTATCGCTCATATTTTTAGGAGCTTTATCATTAATTAACACCATTTCGAACTTGTTGATCAGACTAAAATGAGATGTTCAAAATGTGAACCTCCTGCAAATATGCACGCCTCTGCTTTTTCTTCATGGACTCACGTACTCTTTGGAAAATGCCGGGACTGTTTCTAATAGTTTCATAAGAGACAATGATGCGATTTCTCAACTGCTCTCCCGTATGAATTGGTGTGCTGTGAACCAATGTTTCAAGATGACCCAACAGGAAATAATATGAACTATTGAAGTCCGGGGACCTGGGTGGCCTTGCCTGTTGTCCTCCGCGACCTATTCAGCGATTATTGTTATTTTGGTTTAAATACTCGCGCGCCAGAGCACTGATGTGTTCTGGCGCCCCATCGTGCATAAACCACAGTCGATTTCTTACTGAAATGATAACATCTTCCATCAAAGCTGCCAATTATTTTTCGAGATACTGCCGGTAATTATGCCCATTCAACTTCGCATGAAGAAAATAGGGTCCAATTGAATAATCACCGAATATTCCAGCCCACACATTAACGGAAAACTACTCGTGGTGACGGTATTCCAAGATTGCACGAATTATATTAGTGTTTCAAGAGGTCTGAATAATTATAAGCCAGTAGCGTCTCTGGTCTGGGATCGAAATAGGTTATAAAATATTCTATAGTTCTGTTGTGTTTTGTTGGAGAGTAAGGCTTTTTTTCGACGATAGGAAAATGAAATCATGATGATCCGATTGCCTATTAATACATTCTTCCTCGCTTTTGGCATATTTTTTTATTTTGACGTATTTTTAAAATAGTTAAATACCTAAATGAAATTAGTTATCTACCGCTTCATGACTGCGAAACTTCTTTTTATGCTTCTGCAATTATAAATGGTTTGACTTAAACCTGGTTTTCGTCCTTTCTGCGCCAGAAGCGTTTCGTTTAAAACATTTAAAAACATTAGATCAAAACGTGGCATTCAAAATGGACCATGGAATTTCACTCACATTGCACCCAAAGAAGTTTCACTTAAAAAAATAATGTTACCAATTCAAATAGCAAACACAGTCTACAATATTCCTATACCAAATTTTAAAATAATGAAAATGATCAATGAAACCTTGCAGAAGTTTTCCTATGTTCTGGACCACCCGGTACACCGAAGTAAATGTTCTGTTTCGGCAAAAATCTTTGCACAGTTCGACAAAAAATATTTTTTTCTCTTTGTAAATTTCAGAATAGCTTCTTCTGGAAGTTTTTTCACCATTCAATGAGTTGTTCAGTATGGAACTGTTTAGTGGAGAACAATCAGGTAGTCTCGATCATTTATAAAAAAAAGAGATAATTATAAATTACTCTATTAAATTAAAACCTGTCCGTTCGAGATACCCTTGAATAAAATAACATATTCAAGTCAACTCTGTAGCTTCATATTTCATTATTTTCCATAACAAGTTTGTTTTTATACCAGAGCAGACAGTCACTGAAATAACCTTCCAATCAAAAAAAGTACGAAAAGGTAAAATAAAGTTTAAACAGCCTTAAAGTTGAACAGATGATTACCACAACGAATGTATTCAGAATCATGATGCTGCTAAGTGTTATTGCTTTGGTTTGTGTCGCGGTTCGTTTTTGTTTGGTGGATGGGATCAAAGTGTGCCAGAGTTTCGATGACTACAGCCCTCTGAATTTCTTGGGACGGAATTGTTTTGATAATATAGCGGGGAATCAGAATATTGTAAGTATTACAGATAGTAAATGTTGCTTCATCTTGAATGAGATTCAAATTCGACAATTAACATGATTTTTCGAAAAGCATCCATTAGAAATCCATCAACTATATATATCAGTGGTAAGAGTGTAAGTCCGGAAAACATAAGGTTGTGGGTTCGAGTCCCACTTGAGGATGCTTTTTTTCTTTTATTGAATAATCTGTCCATTATTCCACAAATTCCTTCTTCATAATTTCCCTCGGACAATAATTTCCCACTTTATATATATATATATATATATATATATATATATATATATATGGCATATATATTAACTCCTCGAGTTTTTTTAATAAATATATATATATATATTTAAATATATATATATATATATATATATATATATATATATATATATACCGAGTGACCCATTTGAAAGCGGACCACCTCTCTGAAACTGTTATTTATTATCCGATTCAGAAGTTTTTTTTTCAGTAGATAGAGCAACGATAGTTCTAGTTGAATGCCATGAATTCGAAATAAAAATAAGAATTTCACGGCCTACTTCGAATTTTTTAAAAATCTCCATTTAATTCGATACATTTATCGTATCGTTTTCTAATGTTAACGGTAACATTCGATAATTTGTTTGGGGTGACAT
The DNA here is from genome assembly GCA_018342105.1 of Gonioctena quinquepunctata. Taxonomy (NCBI): domain Eukaryota; kingdom Metazoa; phylum Arthropoda; class Insecta; order Coleoptera; family Chrysomelidae; genus Gonioctena; species Gonioctena quinquepunctata. The sequence goes on from JAFIRS010001637.1 coordinate 101,287, forward strand.
CTCTGCAAGCCTCTTTGCTCGTTGGGCGAGTTTTGTAAACTTTTTCTTTACCGAATCCCCATAAAAAAATCCAATGCAGTCAAGTCCGGGGATCTGGGGGAAAACTCGAACTATTTCGCCCTATCCACCGATTAGGAAAATTTTCTTCCAACCAATCTCTCACAATCCTGCTATTGTTTGATGGAACAGCCTTCTAATTGAAATAGAAGATGAGCCTTTCCTGCCAGTGGAAGTTCATCCATAGCGTTGAAAAATTCGTTTTTCAAAAAATTCAAAAAATTTTCACAGTTCAAATTGCTTTAAAAAAAAAGGGGCCAATTATTTTGGTATGTAATATTCCACACCACACATTTATTTTTTGTGAGTACTGTCTTCTGCAATGTATTATCTGATATGGATTTTCTTCCGTCCAGTACCTTGTATTTTGAGAATTAACTGTTCCATTGGTTGTAAATGTTGCCTCGTCACTGAACAAAATTTTTTTCAGAAAATTCCTGTCATATAGATATTCTCCTTGAGCCCATCAACTATACTCCAGCCCCTTTTCATTATCGCCTTTTTCTAAGGTGTGAAGGAACTTTGGTTTAAAGGGCTTCATCTTATTATATTTCCCAAGATTTCTCCTCATTGTTTCACGCGGTAAGTTAATGTCCAAACTTGCAATTCTCACACTTGTTTTCGGATTATTATTAAAATATTTTCGAATTCGTTCAGAATTATTCCGCCTTTGTCTTTGTACAATATTACTATTCTTCAGAATATGTTTACAAACAGCTCCATACTGATTGAAAATTTGGTTTATTCGGCCAACTGTAGCTCTGCTAATATTTCGACGCTCCGGATGCATGTTATTGAAAATTCTACATACTTCCCTTTCGGATATGTCGTTGTTACCACGAAGTCTTACCATTTCAATTTTCTCCTGCAAAGTCAAATTATCAGCCATACTTCTTTATTAGTGTAGGTACTTGAGGAGTTATAAACTTCACTTTTAACACTGACAAATTTGTGTCTTTTCGTATATTGTTCTGATGACTTGTCATCTCTATAGCAACTAAAGTTACAAAGCCTCCTAATAAAAATAATATTTTTGAAATGTGGTATCCCAAGCATGTTTGAATGAAACCAAGTTGATATTTGGATTAACTGTCAACCACCAAAGAGGAACTGCGTGAAAGAATAAGACAGGCTTGCACAAATATTACCCCAAACCAATGATCGAATGTTGATCGAATCTTAAGGTTAGTTATCATTAGAAAATGGTAGAATAAATGTATTGAATTAAATCGGGATTTGGTTGAAAAGTACGAAAATTAATGGGTAGGCACTCTCATTTCAATCCATTTTTTTGTTGTAGTCCATTTATGTTATCAATATTGGTTATTATTGATTATTGAATATTGATTACTATTTGATGTAAAGATGTACATTTAATTTCTTTGACAAAAAACTGCAGTATTCTGATGGACAACTATCTCCTATATGATTTTGAGTTGAAAAAGAAAACATTCTCAATTGAATATTGATAGAATTTTTTTTCTGTGAATTGAAAAATCCACGATTAAAATGAAGTTTTTTTTTGTGAATGTCTAACAGAAAACAACTACTTTCCTGGCTAAAGCCACGCTGGACATTGAACTACATCTGATAGATATTCTGAAAAGACCCTAACTCAAAAATCTGAAATTGAAGATTTGCATTTTTATTCAGATAGTTATTTGATTTTCTATTCCAGTCTTAATTAGGAACTCATAAAGATGAATGAGGCAAAGAAGAATGTTTTCCAAAATAGAGTACTCACCAGAAATCATTCGTAACATTGACGCAAGAGAGACATCGCATTCTAGGTCTTCAATACATTTTGTCGCCGAAAATCTATTTCACGCTTCCACGATCATCAGGAAGACCGGAAGAAATGAAAACACATTTTCAAAAAACAATCTCACTTTGCAAAAATGGAAAAAGTTAGAATCATTTCTTTTAGAGACACTTTGAAATTTTTCTGAAAAGACCCTAACTCAAAAATCTGAAATTGAAGATTTGCATTTTTATTCAGAAAGTTATTTATTTTCTATTCCAGTCTTAATTAAGAAGTCATATAGATGGATGGGGCAAAGAAGAATGTTTTCCAAAAGAGAGCACTCACCAGAAATCATTCGTAACATTGACGCAAGAGAGGCATCGCATTCACTAGGTCTTCAATACATTTTTGTCGACAAAAATCTATTTCACGCTTCCACGATCATCAGGAAGACCGGAAGAAATGGAAAACACATTTTCAAAAAGCAATCTCACTTTGCAAAGATGGAAAAAGTTAGAATCATTTCTTCTGGAGAGGCACTTTGAAATTAGTGTTTTCTGACATTAAAACCTGTCATGGGGTATGATAGATTGATTCGTTGAAAATATGAACAGGATGTTCATAAAATCAGATGTGGTTTCCTCTCTTTATTTTAAAAATGTTTATAAATCAAGAAAATGATTCCTTCGTGTGGATTACATTTCAGTCCTTTATTCGGTTTCAATAGAATTTTTCATGCGAAACCACAATTGGGTATAGCCGAGTGGAAAGATAAATCATAATTTGATTCAATTCAAGAACTACATACCTGTCAATATTAAATCTGAGATGTAAAATCGATTTCACAATTTTTTATTTTTCAGCAACGTTCCTGTTTGATGATGAAAATTATGTACTTGCAAGATATACAATGAATAACTTCCGATATCCTTACTTCCATAGAGCATGGAATACCTATTTTAAAATTTCGTGATTGCTATAAAGTCATGTTGTGACAAGTGAAAATTTTAAATGAAGAATCATTGCATGTCATTTTTAATGCGATAAAAAATCAATATTTAATTTTTCAGAACCTAGCAAAATTTTGTACTCTTTCGATTGTTGCATTCGAAAATATTAGATTAAAATATAAGTCGTAATTTTAATTTCAATTTGCAGAACTTTTTCAATTATTTCAGCAGTTGTAAAAATCCAAATAAAATATATTAGTGGATAAATAGGTTCCATTTTTCGAATGAGGTTGCAAAGTTGCATATCAACTGAGACCGACATTCTCTTTATTTGCAACCACAATGAAAACTTTTGCATTATTTCAATGCTTGTGTTTATTGAAAATGGGAGCCCCGATAAAAAAATTTGATAAATAACTGATGCGTTTTTCAGAAATGGTTTCAAATGTAAGTGAATATTTTAAACTTTTTTCTGTTCACTTATCCAATTTGCAGAACTTTGGTGAGTTTTTTCAACAAATAACAATGAAAAACTTAAGCAAACGAAAAAAACAAGGTTCCTTAACTTTTTCAAAGTTGCAAACTTAATGCATGTTGTAAAACACCATTACTATATGTATGCCTAGTTTACAGAACTTTTGCAATTTTCAGTGCGAAAATAATGCATGAAAACGATTTTTGCAATTAAAACAATGTCCCGTTCTTCGCAGACTTCTACAAAATTTTATAGTTTGTTTTCATTAATGAACTAATATACCATTGAAGTATGAAAACTTTTGGAATTAATGTTAATTCATTGTCTATTTCTACGGCCTTATTATCTTCATTCAAGAATTCAGAAATGAAAAACTGTATCATCTCCAATGAAGAAAAAAATTTCTTCCATACAGAAATACTTTATATATGGTCTTGGGACAAGAAATATGAGTTATGTTTTTCAAGAATTGTAGTTTTTTTTCATGAATACTGTTAATTACTTGAATAAAGGATAGTTGGTAAAACTAAGTAAATATTTCAAATAGATAATTTTCTACATTAGAGATATTCAATCAAACCTCAGTTCAAGAATTCAGAATTGAACAAATGTATCATCTCCAATGAAGAAATTGTTTTTGTGTGCGCAGTGATATTTCAACACGGTACTTGAATCAACTGACAAACACAAGAATCATATATAGATCTGAAATATTGAACTAGATAATTATTCATGTGGCAAATCGATTTTATACACTCAAAAATGGAATAATAAGTTGACAGTGGTAATGACCCGAAATGAATCCCATGCGACAACTTTGAACTTGAACTTGGAATACCTCGGTTATTACATATCTGTCTGTCATCCGGTTTGAATACATGTTAACAAAGTAATAACGTCATCGACACGATGTCCATACAAGGTGAACATCGTAAAATAATTGTCTAGACCTCATTAATTATCGCTACTCTAGAAAAAAACGATTTGACCCTCATTGAAACATTTATTTCCCGCTTGGCAATTGTATGGAAGTACGTATTGAAAATTGAAGTAATCAGGTTTGAGTCGGTCCTTCCACAGTGAGTGTTTAGTAGCAATGTGCGAAGTATGTTTGGGCTATACAGTTTATAACATTGTTTTTATACTCTCTTCAATAATTTTTTTCGATTGGAGTAGGATATGCGTAATGAAGAATTCATTACCCAACGAGGTACCGGGTTATTCACTAGAAATTACCCACCACATATCGTCGTTATTATTGCCTATACAAAAAAGTTAAATGTAAAAGTTGGGTGGTTATGACTGAATTTTGATAAAATGCTTTCAAAAAAACAGTACCGTGCAGATTTCAGGAGAAAAAAATAAATGTACATGGCCTTTTTTTTCCTGATTTCAAAAATATACCATATGTTACCCCTATCTTATACCTTTTTGAGTTATTTAACGTCTAATGAATTAGTCTAGACTAGTTGTTACTGCAAATACTTACCCTATGAAAGTTAACATTTTTAAAGTAAGTTATGAAAATGACAAGTATATTATGTTTGTTTGGTGACATTTCTTCAATGGAATAATCAGAATGGTTCACAGTGAGGAAGAAAAAGTTCAAATATACAGGGTGATTCCAAAGTACTTTGACAAACTTCAGGGGGTGATTCCTCACAATATTCTAATATGAATTGTCCAACAAAATATATGTCCGAAAACGCTTCGTCTCCAGGATAAAGGGTATTGAAGTTTTATATTTATTTTCGTTTTTTTTAAATAACTTTCGGAATACTGACCTTAATTAAACGAAAATTGGTATTGAGAGGTTTTTTGAGGTGTACGAATTCGAACCTGATGTTATTATTGCTCTTACTCGTAAGGGGCGCCACCTACACGTCTTTTTTTTTTTGAAAATTCATAACTTTTTGAGCGTACTTCTAGCACATTTTGCAGAGAAAAAAACAATTTTTTCATCATATCTACGTAAAAAAAATACCCTTATTGCAAGTCGCTATAAGCAACCGTTTTCTAGATATTTGGACTTGAAAATTTCAAGTCGATTATTTGATAATCGATACGTGTTGAAGTTATTGCCATTATTTTGCATTTTTCACAAGAATGCTCAGGAAATGAATTTGACGTTTAAGTAAGTAGTTTTGATAATTACATATTATGTGGAAGTTAAACGTTTTGTTGAAGTTTCTGTAAGTTTCAAAACACTAATCTTGAAAAAATTGATTATTTAAACAATAATGCTTATTTAGCCGATATGCATTTCGTGTATGGCTTCGAGGATGGCAATGCGTGCGAAGCAAGACGTATTACCAAGAGCGATTTCCTAATCGAGTACTGCCTTCAGCTCCAACATTAACCAGTTACCACCGTCGTTTGGCAGAAACATGTAGCTTTATGAGGGCAGCTGATATTATTGAAAGACCACGAGCAGTCCGAAATCCAGATTTGGAAAAGGTGTTTTGAACGCTCTCGAGGAGAATCAAGAAACAAGTACAAGAATAATTGCTTTCAATTCTATTCAGTCCACAGTTTGGAGAATTATCCATGATCAACAATTTTATCCATACCATATTCAAAGGGTACAAGCTCTTTTGCCACGAGACTTTCTCCAACGCGTTACTATGTGTCAGTGGTTTTTGAGAAAATTGGCTGGAAATACTCAATTCTTGAGATATGTACTCTTCACAGACGAGGCAAACTTCTCCCGAAATGCTATCACAAATTTTCATAACAACCATGTTTGGGCTCTGAAAAATCCGCACGCAGTTAGTGAAAGACATTATCAGTATCAATTTCCTGTAAATGTATGGGCGGCAATAATTGATAATTACTTGATAGGTCCCTTCTTTCTTCCGTTCCGACTGAATGGCGCAACTTACAGAATGGCGCAACTTACAGAAAATGAATTGCCGGGAATACTTCAGAATGTACCATTAGAAATTCGTATCCGCATGTGGTTTATGCATGATGGGGCCCGGCCCAATTTAGCGTTGTAGCAGGGAATTCCTCAACACTGTCTATCTAAATCGATGGATCGGTAGGGGTGTAGAAGAACCTAACCAGGCGTGGGCACCAAGGTCCCCAGATCTGAACCCGCTAGGTTTTGATTTTTGGAGACATTTGTTTATATAACTCCAGTGGCGAACGAGGAAGATCTAAGAAACCGAATAGTAGACGCCTGTGAAACAATAAGAAACACACCAATAATTTATAATTTTTGAGCGGGTACGAGATTCAATGACTAGAAGACTGAATGCCTGTATCTTCGCTGAAGGTGGACACTTGGAACAATTCATTTGAATACAATTCAGTTTCCTTTATTTTATTTTATTCTACATATTCAAAATTTCTTGAAATGAAATATTGATATTTTTTGCAAATTTCATCAAAACAAATACATATTTTGCACCCTTGATACGAAAATAACTATTTTAAACGAGTAAAAATAAATAGAATAGGTGGCGTCCCCTACAAAAAAACAAAACTACTTACTTAAACGTCGAATTCATTTCCTAAGCATTCTTGTGAAAAATGAAAAATAATGTTTATCAAATAATCGACTTGAAGTTTTCAAGTCAAAATATCTAGGAAACGGTTGCTTATAGCCACTTGTATCAAGGGTAGCTTTTTAATGTAGATATGATGGAGGAATTGATTTTTTTACTGAAAAATGTGCTAGAAGTTTGATCAAAAAAGTTATGGATCTTCAAAAAGAAAAAGACGTGTAGGTGGCGCCCCCTACGAGTAAGAGCAATAATAACATCAGGTTCGAATTCGACACCTCAAAAATTCTCTCAATATGAATTTTCGTTCAATTGAGGTCAGTATTTCGAAAGTAATTAAAAAAAACGAAAATCAAAATAGAACTTTAACACCCTGTATCTTGGAAACGAAGCGTTTCCGGATATATATTTATTTGGACAATTCATATCAGAATATTGTGAGGAATCACCTCCTGAAGTTTGTCAAGGTACTTTTGAATCACCATGTATACTTGTTATATAAAAAACAACACAATTAAACGTGTAGCAAAAAGTGCATATGGGGCGTTGTATCCAAATCATCCAACATGGTCAGAAAATACCTTCAAAAAGGTGAATCATACCTTCAGTTTCAGTAGAAATAAGCGTGTAGCTCAAGAAAACCAGATAGAACTGCTAGGTATACTGCTTCTTTTCGAAGGTAAGCCTTTTCATAATCATTCTCAAAAAGACATTTTTGAAACATTGTATTATTTTTTACAAAATTCTGAATGTAGTTAAAAAAAAATAACCGAATAATTAGGTAAAAGTTTTTTAAAATCCATAGTATTTTGAAGAAGAACAAACAAACCATATAAAATTTTACCCGAACGAGTTTTAAGAGGGACTCATAAGCGGAAAAGGCCGGAATTTCTGCCAGAAAGACGATTCAAAATTTGAATGAAAATCCTGATTATTCAACTAAAATATTATGGACTGATGAGTCATCCTTTTCTACGGCAGGAGTTCTCAATAAAAAAAATCGAAGGTAGTGGGAAAAAGGACAACAGAAAAAGATTGGTGAAACAAATAAAGAAAACAGGAAGAAAAACTGTTAGCGTTTGGTGCGGAATTTTTAGAAATAAAGTTGTTGGCCCTATATTTCATGATTATACAGTGTGGCTTTTCATAGTCCTGTTAACTTTTGTACGGTTTGACGTAGAATACTGGGAAGAAAACCATTTTGGAGGATTTCACCGATACCACTTTTTGAATTGAAAGACATGATGATTGCTCGATAGATGGCGCCGGAGGGCACATCAACAGCATGGGGGGTCAAATGGCACATCCTTGAAAAGATAATAAAATTTTACATTCAATCATCCAGTTCTTTTTGAATTTCGTCAATACGTTTTTTTTACAATATGTATTTGAAATGTCAAGTATAGCACAATTTTAAATGCATATTGTGAAAAAAATAATCGACAACATGAAAAAAATTTAATGGTGGAAAATATTGAAATATCTTTTCAACGATGTGCCACTTGATCCCGTATGCTATTTGAAATTTTTTAGTTGGTGTGCCCCTCCGCGTATTCTATCGAGCAATCAAAATGTCTTTCATTTCAAAGAGTAGTGGATATTGGTGATATCATTCAAAATAGTTTTGGTCCCATTGTTCTATGTCGAATCGTTCAAAAGTTGACAAGAAGGGGGGGGGGGGCTATAAAAAGCCGCACTCGCAATTGTGATTCCGTAGTTGAAAGAAAAAATTAATTACTTTTCCAACGATGTGCAACTCGACCTTTTTGCCTTTCGAAATTGTCTCATTGTTCAAAAGTTATCAAGGTAAGGCTGCCATTCAGATCCGCACTTATACTTGTCATTTCAAATGCATATTGTGAAAAAACGTCCAGATGAAATTCAAAAAAAATAGGATGATTAAAAAGAAAATTGAAGTATCTGTTCAACGATGTGCCACTTGACCCCCCATGCTACTCACATTTTTTAAGTTGATGTGCCCCCGCGCCATGTATCGAGCAATCACAATGTTTTTGAAAGATGAAAGATTTTATGTGAAGAAAACCGTTTAATTCGATTTTTCTATTTATTCCACTTCACATGGCGTTTATCTTTCACTATATGCTAGTCGGGCTTGCCACTCCTACTGAGAAGGAATCTTTTATTTAGAAACCTATCGAGGTGGGAGATTTTCGGAGTGTTTCTTTCTGTCACTAGGTACCGCCAGTTAAAAGTTTTCTTTTCCGGCGTACCTATAGGTGTTATAGACTCGATGATGGTTTTGGTTATGTTGTGTCTCGCTTCAGCCAGAGCTCTTCGGACCTTTGGCTGGTTGACTACTCCGTACTGATGAGGGCCAAAAAAGCCTGAACACGACATGAATTAAACATAATCGAGCTTATCAGAAAGAAACATTTGCATGCAATGTCCATTTATATGGAGGTATGCATGGATTTTCAGGTGAATATCATTCAACGTTCTGCGTGGTATTTGCCAGGAAAGTAGTTGTTTTCCACCTGAGATCTACCATTTTCTGGTTCAATTCATATTGAATCTTTTATGTGAAGAAAACAGTTTGATTCGATTTTTCCACAATGTTTTTGATTAGAAAAGTAGTACCTATCGATGATTTAATTTTAACTCACAACACACACGATTAGATTTCTACAGAATTTTATTAATTTCGCACCATGTTTCGCTAGCACAGTTAGCTCCTCCAGGTGAATGTACAATAAACTAAATATACAATGGCCAACAGTTTTATACCTACTACCTAAGGTCATTATCGGTAATTACCTCTAACGATTTAAGTACCGACATTAATCTCCCAAAACATGAAATATAACCTATATAAATCTAGGAAAACAAATTCAAAAGTGGTGAATTATTCAAATCAAGTTGGTCATTGAGTAATGAGTTCAAATTTTTCAACCTATTAATTTCTAACGTTTCCAACTGATTCAGTTTGATACCTTTATTTTCTACGTGTAAAATTTCGAAGTCATCATTGAAACAATTGTTTTCCTCTAAGAGGTGATTGCAATATCTTGAATTTGTTTTTTTTAACATAACTTATATAATGTTCATGGACCTTTTTTGAATGTTCTACCAGTCTGTCCAATAAATACCTTAGGGCAAGTTCCACACTTCAATCTATATACTCCCGATTTTTCGACTTACGAAATTCTGTCTTTATTATTTTTATTGAATCTACCCAACGTATTATTTGTTCTATATGCAATTTTTAGATCTTGTTTATTGAGAAATGAAGCTATTTTTTCCGTGGGCTGTCCACAATATGTTAGTGTTCTATAATTTTGATTAAGAGTTTTTGGTGGTAGGAAAAACTTTGTACGTAGCTTTTGAATGGAGTTTTTTAGAGAGAATACTATCTATTAGGTCAATTTTACATCCATTGTTCACTGCAATTTGTTTTATGATGTTAGTTTTTTGTTGAAATTCTCATCTGAAAGGAAAACATTTACTAATCTATGATCATACTATTTTAATCTGCAACTTCATGGTGGTAGGGATGGTTAGAATTGACATGAATAGTAATATCCGTGTGGGAGGTTTGTGGTAAATTGAAAACTCATGATTTTTGTTTAGTTTGGTTATTGTCAAGTCCAAGAAACTAATTGAGTTTTCTGATTCCATTTCGATAGTAAATTTTATGTTATTGTGAATTTTGTTGATATATTCATGAAAAGTATCCGATTGTCTGTTGGTACCAATGAAACATACCAAAATGTCATCCACATATGGATACTAATACAAAAAATGTTTCATAAGTGGATATTCATGAATCGATATCTCTAGGTTATCCATAAAAATTTCGGCAAGTAAAGGACTGAAGGGCTTCCCATAATTAACCCTTTTGAAGAAGAAAGAATATTGTTGTCGAATTGAAAATAATTTTGTTTCAAACAAATTGATAAAAGGTCTATTATTTTCTGTTTGATGACTGGATTCTTGTCTGATAACTATCTGATTAGAATGATAGTTTCAAGCGTAGGTATACTTGAGAATAGATTCTGCACATCATTAAAAATTAGTTTTGCATTTTCAGGAAGAGGAACATTTTTTATTTTATTAATCAAATCGTATGAATTTTATAAACTGCATTTTGCAATGATTTTTGTTAATAGTAATCAATTTCTCCGATAATTTTATTGTGGATCAGTAACGAATGAGACTACTGGCCGATTGGGGTAGTTTTGTTTGTGTAACTTGATAAGAGAGTACAGTATGGGTGTTTGTGGGTTCATTGATGTTAATCTAGATTTTTGCCCCTAAGTAACAAGTTATTTAGAATTCTTTAAAAAATCCTTAACTTGTGATTGGTAGGAATGAGTTGAATCACGTTTTAGAATTCCAAAATCTCCTGAATTCAAAAAATCTAAAGATTTTTGGTTATAATAACTTCTATTGATAGCAATAACCGTGTTTCCTTCGTCTCTGCTCTGGTAAATGTTACATCGTTCAATCTGGTTTCACTCTTTATTGATTTTATTAGTTGCATATTATTATCTTCAAATAATTCCGATTTAATAATGTGTGAAGCTTGATATTTATTATTAATGTTGTTTAAAGTCCCCCTCAAGCAATTTCTGGTTCAATGCCAAGTAGTTCAAAATTATTAGTATAATAATTTTTTATACTATATTTGAATCCTTTACTTATCAACGTTTTTTTCTATGTCCGTGAATTGAGATCCTGATAAATTAACAAACCTATCAAAAAATTGATGTAAAGTTTCCATGGATTTTTGTTGGTTCTTCATATAAAAGGAAATTTGATTTTCGTTTTTGAATGAGGTATTTTTTATGAATAATCTTGTTAACCCGTTCTCTCGACAGTCAAACTCACGGAATAACCTACATCACGCCTCAATCTATACATTTTTGTTAAAGCATCGTTGTTATGAGGACTCTTTTTCTGAGTTCTGAGCTATCTAGTCCTCCAATGAGAAGACATCTAAAGATTAACTCATCCGCCATCTTGGAGTTGCCATCTTCAATTTATGAATTTTAACTAAAAATCAATAATTTTCAAAAAAATTCATTATCTCCGACCCCGAAAACCCTCACATACCAATTTTGAATAGAATCGGACCATAAACACAGAGATCATTGGCCATCTTGAAGCCGCCATTTTGATTTCATGAATTCTCGAGAAAAATGCATGATCTTCGACCCTGAAAACCCCCAATCCTTTTGAATCGAATCGGACCATAAACCTAAACTCGTCCCCATTCCATTTTGTTTTTTTTTCTAACAAAAAATCCATGGCTGCCATGTCAATTCCATGAATTTTGACAAAAACTTCATAATTTCCGACTCGAAAACCTCCACATAAAAATGTTGAATAGAATCGGACCATAATCACAAAACTTATCCGCCATTTTGGAGCCGCCATCTTGAATTTGTAAATTTTGACAAAAAAATCATAATCTCCAACCCCGAAACCCCCCACATACCAATTTTGAATCGAATCGGAGCATAATAACGAAACTTGTCCGCCATGTTGAATTTTTGAATTTTGACAAAAAATTCACAATCTCCGTTCCCAATAACTCCCACCTATTTTGATCGAATCGTACCATAATCACAAAACTCGTCCGCAATCTTGGAGCCGCCACAAAAATTGTATAATGCATTGTCATTGGAATTATGAACACCTGCCAAATTTCAACTTAATCGGATGTCGGCAAGTGCTCCAAAAATGCATTACAAATTTTGAGCTGAAAAGAATGACAGAACGAATGACATACGAACGAAGCAAGTTAAATAAAAGCTTGTAAAAATTACCATCGGTGGCGCGACAGTTCCAAGTATTTTGAGACAAACGACATTCCTGTCAAAAATGTCTCATAGAAACTGATAAAGAATATATATAAGAGAACTTATGAGATCCAAGTTGTATTGTGAAACCGCATGCTCTGATTTCTAATATTTCATTGTTTCCTGGGAAAAGTTAGTCAAAAAACCAGGTCGAGAGAATGATTCAGCAGCCTTCGGCCGCTGCGAGATGTTTGATACATACTATTTTGTGAATGTTGGGGCAAATTGTGTTAAGAATATTTTCATACTAGCTATACATACAAAATTTCAGTTTTCTGATATATTAAACCGCCGTGTTTGCGCGGTTGATTGTGATAAGCTCTAACGTCGGTTATACCTCGGGTTAACGGACTTAAGAGATAAAATGTCTTTGAAATTTGTTGGATAGGCTAAGTATGTAATCCTGGATGGACGCGACTTCTGCCAACTAACGTAGCGCATCCAGACGAATGTATCTGTCGCTCGTGTGATGATACCGAGTATTTTATTTTGCATCCTCTCCAGTTTCAACGAGGTTGTTTTGGGCAGGCTGCAAAACACAGGATAGGCGTATAACATTACCGGTCTTATAAGTGCTTTATATTTGACAATTTTGTTATTTGTCGATAATTTGGAATTTCGTGCTATCAGTGGATAATTTCTTTTGACCGCTGCTAAGGTTCTTTGGATCGCTAGATTTATGTTTGTGTAATGTTAGCCGCCTGTCCAGTAATACTCCCAGGTATCTCACACAGTCCAATTTTTCGGTACTATAGTTATTAATTTTTCGAAATATTTTATTGTTGGTAAATTTACGAGGAAAGTTTATTACTTCGGTTGCTGTGAGATTTATTTTTATTTTATTGCCCTCCTTATACGCTATGATTTTCCGTTCTTACTGAATTTGCAGCTGTCTGCTGAATCGCTCATTCGGGATGAGTTTTATCCTATCTCCGACTTTGACAAAACACTTAAGTAACATTTTGTCAATTACTTCGGCTACAGTACTAAGTAACGAAATTGGTCTGTAGCTACTTACCATGTAATTGTTCTTACCAATTTTAGGTATAGGAATTATTACCGCTTTTTGAGAATTTTTGGATAGTATTGCCATTTTATCACAGCATTAATAATATAGAGAAATTGGGAGAATTTTGAGTAGAATCGCATAGATCTCGTTGAGTCCTGGCGCTTTATTTGTTGGGAGTTCATCAATGATGTCTGTCAGTTCATCTATGTTTATAATGACTCTAACTAACGTTACTTATTCATTTCAGTCCATAGTCCTCAATTCATTTCAACGTTGTGCCTGTTGTACTGAAATTATATATGTCATTCCCAAACCCCTCTTTGCTATTTTTCCTGAATATTTTAGTCTTCATTTCCTTCCTGACAAGTACGGTTAATTCAATCAGGTTCATGTGCTTGAACTATTCCAATGTAATAATTTAATCCTTTATTCTATCATTCCAGTAATCTTCTCCAATCGATTCATTCTTGCAGAAAACCGTATTGATCATTGAGTAATAAGTTTTAATCGGTTTTTCTAATGTTAATATTTGTCCTGGTCAAAACAAGATCTAGACAATTATCTGCAAACTCGAAAACTAACTTTGGGGTACTTGTAAAACCAACGTTATAAAAAAAATATTCCACATACTAATAACCTGAACAAAATACTATAACTGGTTCGGATGATATTTGGAAAACATATTTTGTCAAGGATAATAGCTCACTCAAAAACAAATGAGGAACTTGTTCATTAATGACTTTCCCTTGAAATAAATAAAACTGATAACATTTTATATCATTTCATTTGGCATCAATTATATTGAATGTTTAGTAGTTTTTTTTATTTTGACCATGGGTACCACTTTTCAACACAGGATGTTATAAAGAGGTGGAAAACATTTACAGATTCATTCAAATACCGATGCAACAAAATGGACATGATGGTTTGAACAATGTAACATTTGATTCTTTGAAAAGGAAAGTCCATTAGTGAAGTGATTGTTTTTAATATACATAGGTGTGCAACACATATCACGCACCCGTAGTACGAAAATCGTTACGTGCTCCACTGATATTACGGAAATATACCGGGTTATTCACGTTCTTCGACACAAAGCATTATGGCTAAAGCATTTGATTTAAAAAAAGTTTTTCCCTTAGGATTTTGAAAATATTTTCATGTTGTACAGGGTGTGCCAAAAACACGAAACGTATCAAAGTTGTTATATTTTAAATGGAATATCCTGTATATTATTTCATTCTCGGATTTAACGATCAAAATAAAGCCAAGTTTCATTATGGTTTAATTCACCTAAACTTTATGGTTTTTGAAATATCTCCTATTCTGTGAAAATGTATCAGTTTTAATGCTCAAATTACACCTGGTGTTTTATTTTATTTTTCAACCAAATAAGTGTAAGGCTACTAACCACCAATTTTTTAAATTTACTAACTTTTACCAGGTATGTAAAAATTAAGGCAAAATAATTACACTCTTTAAACGCCAATAACTTGTTTGCCGCTGTATTTTATGTCAACAGCAGATGTCAAATTCAATTGTCTATCGAATACTAGTATACATTCCTATGGCTAACTTCTCACGTTTTCAAGTAAAATGCAAATTTTCATTTTGCAAACTGATTTTAAGAAATGTATTATTTATCAAGTCGCCTATGGAGTTTTGACGAATCAGAATTGATTGAAATAATCACCGAGACCTAATACTAAATGCGTTATCTTTTCAATATTTTAAACGTTATGTATTAGTTGGTGTTATTGTAGGTGTATTATAAACGATTCCCATAATGTATCCCCGTAAGGAGAAATCTGGTGACGTAAGGTCGGGTGACCTTGGGGGCCAATTTTGGAATCTATTCCTTCCAATCCATTGAACAAATGAACATTTAAATATTCACGGACCTAACGATGAAAATGTGCAAAGCTCCATCCATTTGAAGCCACATCGTTCTTCTTATGTCTAAGGGAATGTCTTGTAATAGAACTCAAAAATGATTTGTTAAAAAGTATAAAAACAACATTCCATTTAAATGTAATTCAAAAACATAAGGACTAATTGAATAGTAACCCACTATTTCGCCCCATACATTCACTGACCATCTGTATTATTCATGGATAATTCTGAATTGATGTGGATTGGAATCAGAATAATAGTGGAAGGTGCAATGATCACTAAACAGAACTGAATTGAAAAAAAAGTTTTCATCATCTGCAACTTTATCAAATACCCAAAATACCCACATACAAAATTCCACTCATTTCCCATTTTTTTGAAAGTTCTTGGTGAAGCTGGATTTTATAAGGATGATAACTGATTTTTTTTTTAACTCTTGATACGCTTGCTTGACTAATGCCAATATTTTCCGCAATTGGGTTTCGTATGGGGATTTCCGATTACAGAGGCAATCACCTCAAATTCAATTTCTTCGTTTTCTGTCACACGTTTCTTTTTAATGGATTTTTCATACTGAACACTTCCAGTTCGTCAGAATAGTATCTTTATTTGGATGATTTTTGTTGGGAAATCTTTCAGCGTAAATTCGTGATGGCAGTTTTGAAGACATTCTCCGAGTATTAAAATCAGTCGATTCTTTCTTCTTTCGGATAAACTAGCATTTTTCATGACAAAATAATGATACCAAGTTCACAAACTACTTCTATCACTGATAGGACGATTTGGAATAACCCTATAATAACTTATAACATAAGTGAATAATAATACAACTTGTCAAAACGCCATAGGCGACTTGATAAATAATAAATTTCTTAAAATCAGTTTGCAAAATGAAAATGTGCATTTTACTTGAGGAGTTAGCTATAGGAATGTATACTAGTATTCGATAGACAATTAAATTTGACATCTGCTGTAGACATAAAATACAGGGCGTTCCATTCAAATCAAACAAGTTATTGCCTTTTGAAGATTGTAATTATTTTGCCTTGATTTTTACACCCTTGTATAAGTTGGTAAATATTTCACAAGTGCGATATAAAAGTTGTTCAGTTAGTAGCCTCTATTAAAAAAAAAGGAAATACCAGTTGAGAAATGAAGCTTTCAAACTGATACTATGTTTTCACAAAATAAGAGATATTTCAAAAACAATAAAGTTTAGGTGAATTAAACTTCATTGAAACTTGGCTTTATTTTGATCGAAAAATCTGAAAATGAAATAATACACAGGGTATTCCATTAAAAAAAATAACAACTTTGATACGTTTTGTGTTGTTGGCACACCCTGTACAACATGTTCGATGGCCTATTAGACGTTTCTGGAGAACGGAACACAGGATTATTTTGAAAAATTGGTTTTTTAAGTAATTGGTTTTGCTCTATCGATCTAAAATATTCGCTCTGCGGCGTTGCCGCTTATATTGAAAAGTAGCAACAACTTTGATATTTCAAATGAGATACCCTGTATATTATTTCATTTTTTGATTTGCTATTGCTTTAGGATCATTTTTGTAAGATACTTCTGTATACCTATCTCGAGCTGTTTTCAAGAAATTCATTGATTTCCTTATTTTTGTGCAAAACAGCTTTATTATTAAATGTGTATTACTGCGGTATTTGGCCTCGCACAAAGCTGCCAATTTTGGTTGTAGTTTACGAATGTGCGGTGCATTAGTCATGTCTAAGGGAATTCGTTCTCCATTATATAGGGTCGTTAAAATTTTGTGATTTTTCCGATAGATTCGAAAATGGTGAAAAGTACATTTTTTTAAATGGATACCCTGTATATTATCCCGAAAGACAATTGAAGTTTCATTCGAATGGTCATGTTCCTATACCTGAACAGTCTGGTTTCCGAAATAAAAGCAAGTTTCTTTAAAAATCGTATTATTTTGCCATATTTTGTATTAAATGTTATGGAATACAAAAATTCGACAATTAGTGCACCAATAATGAAACGTTTTCGCGTTCATTACCTGAAATTTGATCAGAAAAAAATCAAAATGAAAAGCAATAACTATTCAAACAAAGTTTTGATGAAATTGTTTATCTTCATGGTCAATATGGTCAAATTATAGCGAGAACATGCAGAAGGTTCTGTAGTGTATTGAATTGTATGAATGATAATATGACAAACTGATTGTACAAAGAATGATTAATATACAGGGTATTCCAAACTCGACGGCCTATTGGACATTTCTGGAGATCTGAGATATGAATACTTGAAATTTTGTATCCCACGATAAGAGACTGCGTACTAGCTCTTAGAAAAATATCACGGTTGCATTGTTGCCACATGTACTCGTAACCAATATCAACTTTCGAATTTCAAATGGTATTCCATTCTGTTTTTGGTTTCTACTGACAAATACAAATAGCTATTACCGAACATGTTGTATACCTATCTCTACCGTTTATTGAATATTGATTATTTTGTCAATGTTTTGCTACCAAAAAGAGACCAACTTGAATTCAAATACCTCCCTATCTGTCTCCCACACAGGACTCAAATTCAACTTTCACCCCGAAAATATTGAGTAATTTCGAAACATCGAATGATTTGACCAACATAATGAAAAACATATACTTGCCAATACTTAATTGCATCATCTGAGAGCTAGAAAAAAACTCAAGTTACACCTGTATCATCAAAAGTATGAACATTTTGAAGCTAGTCATTTCAGATTGAGTTCATTTTTCAATCAGATCATTTCAATTGGGTAATATTACCTATTTCGATTTATTATACTGGGAAATGAAAATAGTAGTAGTATGTCGTGACCAGAAAAAAGCAAGACAATCCCTTAGTTTGACAAGCAGTGATTTTCATGATGTTTCTGTCGACATGGATAATAATACATATTCAAATGCAGATATTTTAAATTTTTATAGAAACTTGCTTTTATTTCGGAAACCAGATCATTTAGGTATAGGAACATGATAATCATTTGAAAGCTACTTCATGTGTCTTTTAGGATATCCGATCATATACAGGGTGTTCCATTTGAAAAACTGTACTTTTCACCGTTTTTGTATCTATCGGAAAAATAAAAAAAATTGTACGACACTGTATAATAGAGAAATAATTCCCTTAGACATAACTAATTGGTAAACTTCACTCAAAATGTTAGCTTCGTACGAGTTCAAATACCGCAGTAATAATCATTTGATTGAAGCTATGTTTTGCACAAAAAATAAGGAAATCAATGAATTTCTCGAAAACCGCTCGATATAGGTATAAGGATATATCATACAAAAATGATCGTAAAGCAATAACAAATAAAAAAATACGATGATATACGAGGTGTCTCTTTAAAATATCAAAGTTGTTGCTACTTTTCAATATGAGCGGCAACACTGCAGCGCTGAAAATTTCAGATCGATAGAGCAGAACTAATTACCCAAGAAATCGAATTTTCAGAATTATCCTGTGTCCCGTTCTCCAGAAACGTCTAATAGGCCATCGAATTTGGGACACCCTGTATATATATATATATATATATATATATATATATATATATATAGAGAAAGAAAGAGAAATTTGTTAGGAATCCAAGAAAGCCTACAGCTGTTTCATGGTTTCCCAATCATCACGACGGCTTGTGGTCTTTCTCAAAATCGTACCATGAATCTCATAGTGCTAATACCTACCGGCAAGTATGAAAATGTGAAATGCTCAAAATTATAGAGGTGACGGCCTTTATGATTTGTAGGGTGAAGCTTAGACCTAATGACATGGACTTTGATGACACGAAATTTCGTGCACATCAATAGGTCACCAACAGATGTCGTATAGGCCAATCCACGACACCAGAAGACGTACTCTTAGTGCGTTCAGAATAACGCAAACAAATAACGAAAGAGAGAGAAATTTGTTATGAATCCAAGAAAACCACCATCCGCCTACAGCTTTTTCATGGTTACCCAATCATCAGGACGGCTCGTGTATGGAAATGTGAAATACACAAAATTATAGAGGTGACACCTATAATGTATGGGGTGAAGCTTAGACCTAATGACGTGGAATTTGATGACACGAAATTTCGTGCACATCTGTTGGTGACCTATTAATGTGCACGAAATTTCGTGTCATCAAATTCACATCTGTTGGTGACCTATTAATGTGCACGAAATTTCGTGTCATCAAATTCCACGTCATTCCAGGTGTAAGCTTCACCCCACAAATTATAGGTGTCACCTCTATAATTTTGTGCATTTCATATATATATATATATATATATATATATATATATATATATATATATATAAATATATATATAATATATATACATATATATATATACATATAAGAATTGTTCTCGACTGGATGGTAGAGAGAGGATTGTATTTGGCAGGTTTCGCAGTCACTTATTCAAAGAAAAATGCTCTTTTTCTATTCAAGTTTCGAGATTTATTATCTCTTCTTCAGGAACTCTGAATTAACAATGATATGGATTAGTAATGTTACAGAAATAAAATTGTTCGTACTTACGAAATGTGAGGTTATAAAATAGCTAAACAATACAGTATAAAATCGAGGAAATTATTCATTCTTGTACGGCTTATTGTAAAAAACATTGAATTAAGACTATCACATACATTCAGATGAAAAACTTGTTATAAAAATAATTAAAAAAGGATGTTCTGCTCAGCAGATCATTAAAAACATAAACAATCATGGACAGGAACGTCTGTCACTCTTCATACTGATACGTGCAGTGACAGTGACTCTTGAAATCTTACAGTAATGCCAATTGTTTTGGGAGGCACTGGGTCTATCGTCAGTTGTTGGGAGTTAGTGTGTTGTGAGTTTGGTGGTTGTTGGTTGTAGATTTGGTTTTTTCTAAAAATATAAATTTCTAGGAGAACTCTTTTGTGTGTGTTTGTTTCTTTATCTAATATTTTGACGTTATCATACGAAAAATTGTGATCGTTATCCCAAACGTGTTTAACCAAAGTACTTGTTTGTTTATTACCTCTCGCATCACTTTTATGTGAGGTGATTCTATCTTTGAGGCATCTGCTGGTTTGCCCGATGTATTCCTTGTCACAATCGGCACAGGGAATGGAATAGACCACGTTCGACAGATGTAATAGTTGATCTTTGTCTTTTAATTTGGAGAAAAAATTGTTGGCTGTCTTATAATTCTTGAAGGCTAATTTAATATTGTCATATTCATGAAATATTTTTTAATTTGTAGATAGATTCCCTGCTGAGCAGAACATCCTTTTTTAATTATTTTTATAACAAGTTTTTCATCTGAATGTATGTGATAGTCTTAATTCAATGTTTTTTACAATAATCCGTACAAGAATGAATAATTTCCTCGATTTTATACTGTATTGTTTAGCTATTTTATAACCTCACATTTCGTAAGTACGAACAATTTTATTTCTGTAACATTACTAATCCATATCATTGTTAATTCAGAGTTCCTGAAGAAGAGATAATAAATGTCGAAAGCTTGAACAGAAAAAAGAGCATTTTTCTTTGAATAAGTGACTGCGAAACCTGCCAAATACAATCCTCTATATATACATATATAAATATATATATATATAAATAATATATATATATATATATATATATATATATATATATATATATATATATAAATATATGAAGCGAGACCCAACCCAAATGAAAACAAAACCAAACTTAATCACCTGTAGGTACGCACATTTTTTGGATTGTTTCTTCCTGTCATCAGGTAGCGCCATTTCGAGGTTCTTTCAAATGCTTACCTACAGGTGATTAATCTTGGTTTTGTTTTCATTTATTTTGAGTCTCGCTTCAGCCAGAGGTCTCTGGAAATCTGACTGGTGACTATTTCGTACTGACTAGGGCCAAAAGCCTGAACTCGGTGTACTTATTGCTAGGCGGACCTGACACAATTCAAACATGATCAAGATTATCACAAAAGAATATTTGCACTGAATTTCCATTGATAATGGAAGTTTGTATAGATTTTCAGGCAGATATCATTCAATGTTCTGCGTGGTATTTGCCAGGAAAGTAGTTGTCGTCCGCTTGTGGTCTACCACTTGTTCCAATTTATATTCAATTTTGTGAAGAGACTTCAAATCCTCCGTTCTTCTAATATACGGTGTGACCCATTTAAAATGGAACCACCCCTGTAGAATACCCATTTTTCAGTCAATCTCAAAAATAATTTTTTTTAATATTTAACATCAAAAACTGTATCTTGACACAAATTTTCATTACTAACTTCAGTTTCATTTCCAAGGCACTCTTGGTTTTTTTCTTTTCCAAAAACAACAAAAGCTTATTTGGCAATTTTTGTTTCCAAATTTGACTACACCACTGGATTCGTAGTCGTTACAAATGGGAACCATGAAAATTTCATAAAAAAATATTGGTCAACAACGAAGTTACAACAACATTAATTTTGGAAACAAAGTATTTGATTATAATTTTTATTTAGATTATAGACATATTTAAAATCTGGCAACACTGCCGATACAAAGTAGAACACCAGTGAATTTGTACAGCGGAAATCCAAAATCAATAGCTTATTCCGTTCTACAGTTATAACTCCTGAAAATATGGTAATGTGAGCGATTTGTGGTGTACTAAATTCAAATTATTAATACCTTCTCTAGAAGATTGTTTTAGTTGAGTTTTGCAGAATTTAAAAAGAAAATTTTTTGTCCTGCTTTCTGTTTTATTATTGAATAAATAATTTTGATACTTTAAAACTTGATTCGGTTCATTTCGTTTTTATCGGCTATGGAAGACTGCATAACTTGAAAATGAATTCTTAAATTTTGGTTATTTTTGGATACACTCATAACCTAAGCTCAAATAAATGATTTAGAGGGAATATAATTTACAAATCCAGTGGCGTAGTCAGATTTTTATTACAACATCGCTTCCACCACAAATCGCTCACATTACCATACTTTCAGGAGTTATAACTGTAGAACGGAATGAGCTATTGACTTCGGATTTTCGCTGTTCAAATTCACTCGTGATCTTCTTTGTATCGGCAGTGTTGCCAGATTTTAAATATGTCTATAATCTAAATAAAAATTATAATCAAATACTTTGTTTCCAAAATTAAATTTTAATTTTGTTAACCAATATTTTTCTATGAAATTATCATGGTTTTCATTCATAACAACTACAAATCCAGTGGTGTAGTCAAATTTCAAAACAAAAATTGCCTAATGAACTTTTGCCGTTTTTGACGAAAAAAAAACCATAGAGTGCCTTGGAAATGAAACTGAAAATATGAAAATTCGTGTCAAGATACAGTTTTTATGCTCAATATTGAAAATTCTTTTTTTGAGAATGCCTGGAAAGTATTTAGGGGTGGTTCCTTTTTATATATATATATATATATATACTTAAGTAATGGAAGTACCCATTTGTATTGATTTAACTCCATTTGTATAAATGAGAAAAATATTTTCGTACCTAAATAATATAATACCTATTTATAATTACTAATTGATGTCACATTTGCTACGTTGAAATAAGCAAATTGAAGAACACCGTCAATGACGTCTGCCCTCACGTGTCTGCCCTCACGTGTCTATCCATATCTGTGGAGGGTAGAGGTAACTCAAAAAGTGTCCACCAAAAAGCATTCAATAACGTTTCAGAAAGAGGCCAGAATGGCGTTCGTGTGCTATGGTGCGGTCTGAATTTCGTTGTTTAAGATAGAATGAAGTCAGCTGAGTGGAATAGTAACATCAAAAAATACTTGTACTGGTGGTTGATAGAACTATCCAAAATAAAAGATGAACTCTCACAACTTTCGGTGCTTTCTTTGAAAACGGCATTCGAGTAGAATAACACCACCTTAATTAAATATTTTTTAGGGATTTTTTTTGTAACACAGAGATAACCCATATCGGATCGCTCACCTCGACAGGCAGCCCCTCACGTACCGACATCCGCGTGCGCGTATCAGTAATAATTCGAACCGATTCAATGAGCACACGCAATATTCAAATATTATGCTACCACAATTGAGACAAATCTAACGACACCTCATATGTTAAAATCTATCGAACCGTTTAGGCTACAGAGCGTGCTGAAGAAATTCAAATATACATATATACACTCGAAAAACATTTCCCTCCTTTTGGAGTTCATAATGAACTCTAAAATAATTTTTTTCGGGATTTCTATGACTTATTTTTTCTCATTGTTCAATTCCTCTCAAGAGCGAAATTATTCGAAGTTGGCCTGGTTTCACTGCTGAAGAACACTATCTGACTACCGAAGATGGATACGAAGTTTTGGTGGAAAGATCCTATTCCAAAATTACCCAGGAAACTCCTATCATCATTGTTCATGGTATAGCAATGAATGCCCTTGGATGGGTAAATAGAGGAAACGTCTCATTAGGTGAGTACTGGAATCAGTTTTGGATTGTTTTTTCATATATTTATATTTCCCATTTATATCCAGTGAAAGGATTGGAACACACTTTGACACACTTTGGGTACTTCAGATAATTGAAGTCAAATAAGTACTTGTATAATTTTTCGAAAAGTTCCGGATATCCTGAATAGCATAATTTTATAAATATTATTAAAATCTTGTGCATAGCTGTATAACTAGAGTAAGCATTTCCTGGTAACTGGATACTTATATCATAAATACAATGTTGCGATTAGAAAAAGATATTTGAAATTTCATCGCCCATAATGACATCAGACACGATAGGCGGAGCTTGGGAACCTTTCCATCGAAAATAAAAATGCGTGTTAAATGACCATAAGGAATTTTTAGTTGTTAGTTTATTCGTGATTATGTTATAAATGAGGGTGGAAATATTATTATCTTGTTCTAGTGAGGCCAAATTTAGGCTTTCCCATCATATTTTATTATTATTTAATTGACATTTTCCAGGAATTCGTTAATGCTAGAAAGCTTTATAATGTGTTTTGGAGTCATCCTAAGCTAGAATTCTCAAAGTAAAATGAAATATTCAAGCAAACTCTTTTAAATATATTATAATCCTTACCTCACAAACATGATGGAAATTCCTAAACTTGACCTTACTATAACAAAATATCAGTATATACACTCTTATTCATAATACAATCACGAATAAACTGAAAAATAAAAATTCCTTATGCTGGGCATTTACCATGCATTTGCATTTTCGAAGGAAAAGTAGTCCATTAATTATGTAATACAGTCATAAAAATTTGATGTGGGTGTTGCAGGTTTTTGCAATTCAGTTGCAATGCCCAATGTAATTCATCCATTCGTATCTTTATAAACAAAATTCAGTTATACAATGAGTATTTTTATAGGTGATAACTTCATTATCTTTATTCAACTTCTTGCAGAACCGCTTCCAGTAAATAACGGAACCCTTACACAAACTTCCACCCTCCTATGGATTGCATTTATGAAAACACTGGAACCTGTATTTCTTTATCCCTTACAAGGACCTGAATTTTTTTTTATTATTGAAAACTAACGGAACAACCATTACAAACTTTCGCCCCCATTTCACCCCTTTGGTGGTTAAATTAATAAAAACACCGAAATACATATTTCTTCTATTTGTATCAAAGACTTCAAAACACAATTTTTTTGACCCCAACTTGAAAACTAACTATATAGACTTTCAAACCCTATTTTACCCCTTTAGAGTTGAATTTTCAGAAACCGTGAAATACATTTTTCTTCATTTGTGAAGAAGAGCCCAAATACTTATTTCCATGACTCTTATTTCAAAATCAACTGTACTTTCACATTCACCCCCCTTCTCACCCAACTTTTCACCCCTTTAGAGATGGAATATCAAAAATATATGCTGTCAAAATTTCAGCTCTGAGGAACCGCGGTTTGGTCTGGGCGTTGATCGTATACTAGTCAATCAGTGAGTCAGTTAGTCAGGACATGTAATTATATATGTACATATTACCCCAAATATGAGGTAGCTGCTGTGAACCGTTGAGAAAATCCCTCGACTATCTTCCGTCTCCATCATTAAATTAACTCTAGGCCTCCATATGTTGTAGTGTCTTAGAACAACATATGTGTGAGAAGTTTCAACAAAATAGTTTCACAGGTGTAAAATCAATGAATCATACCCCATTTTCCCATCCTCAGGGGTGTGATTGGAATAGACCCAACTTCAAAGCATACCCTATACAATAAAAAAAGAATCATCCAAATCGGATAACACAGTACAAAGTTATGCGTGGTAGAATCGGTTGAGAAGTGAAAATTCAGTGGGTGAACCAACAATCATCCCCCATTTTCCTACCCTTGAGAATGGATTTTTTTTTCAAATCTAAATGGCACCAACTTTGAGGTAAACCCTATCTAATGAAAAATAATCATCAAAATCGCACACAATACGCGTCGACTAGAGAACCGCCTTCTTTTTTTCGTCGGTTGAAAAAACATAAATTTTCACAAAACAAAAATTCATATTCTATTAAAAAAACTACACATGATATCAGGATAAGTTGAAGGGTATTTCTGGCTCTATCAATTGTGTTTCACGTCACATTTCGCAACATAGCGGGATTTATAGTAGCAAACACTTCACAAATGCGATTTCTTAAAATTTTATGTATTTGAGACGGTATATAAAACACTCGTTTTTTCACATAACCCCACAGAATAGAATATTGAGATCAGGTGATCGAGTAGGCCAACGTTCAGGACCATTCGTTGTGATTACTCGCTCATCAAATAGTTCATGACTTGGATGGTATAGTGAGGCGAAGCTCCATCTTGTCGAAAATACATCGCTTCAGAAACAGCAAATGGTAAGTCCATTAACAATTCTTCAACATCCTCCTGAAGGAATTCTGTCAACTGTTCTTGAAATAAAATTGTTCCAATTATTTCACTTCCAATTACAATAGCCCATACGTTTACTTCGAATCTTTCCTGAAAATTACGTTCGTTCTTGAATGCTGATTTTGTTACGCCCAATATCTACAGTTTTTAATCGACGAAAGAAAAGGAAGAGGTTCTCTAGTCGACGTCTATATTTTTTTTATGTATGACCACCCATAACTTTTTACGGATGAGTACGATTTTGATGATTCTTCTTGTAGTGGATAGGGTATACCTCGATGTTGGTCCCATTTGGATTTGAAATCCACTCCTAAGGGTAGAAAATTGGGGGATGATTATTGGTTCACCCACTGAATTTTTACTTGTTATTCGATTCTACCACGCATAACATGTACTGGGTTATCCGGTTTAGATAATTCTTTCCTTATTGTATAGGGTATGTTTCGAACTTGGTCCTATTTGAATTTAAAAAAGAAATTACATCCCTAAGGGTAGAACAATAGGAGATGAGTCATTGATTTTACATCTGCGAACAGATTCTGTTGAACCTTGGCACACAAAGTATTTCTGATAACACGACAACATAATGGAGGCCCGGAGTTAATCTGATGATGGAGACGGAAGACAGTTGAAGGATCTCCTCAACGATTCACATCAGCTACCTCGTGTTTGGGGTAATATGTACATATATATTACATGTCCTGACTAACTCACTCACTGTTTTGCTGATATACGATCAACGCCCAGACCAGATCAATCCGCTGGACCTGAAAGCTAAAATTTTTACCGCATATATTTTTGATATTCCATCCCTGGAAGGGTGAAAAGGTAGGTGAGAAGGAGGGGTCAGTGAAAGGACAGTTGGAAATTAGTATTTGGGCTCTATTTCACGAATAAAGATAAATGTGTTTCAAGGTTTTTGAAAATTCAACCCTAAAGGGGTAGAATGGGCGTTGAAATTCTGTATAGTTAGTTTTGAAGTAAGGTTCATAGAAACTGTTATTTCACAAATGAAAAATACGTTTTTGGTGTTTTTGAAAATTCATCCTTTAATGGGCTAAAATGGGGGTTAAATTGGGATTGGAAGTCTGTATGGGAATTCCGTTAGAATTCAAAATGCTGTTTGGAGTCTTCTATCACAAATGGGAAAAATGTGAATTTCAGTGTTTTTAGAAATTCAACCCCTAAAGGGATGAAATGGAGGCTGAAAGTTTGTATGGGGGTTCCGTTAGTTTTCAAATTTCGGTCATAAAAATTGGTATCTGAGATCTTTGTAAGGGATAAAGAAATACATGTCTCAGTATTTTTATAAATGCAACGTGAAAGGAGGGGTGGGGAATTTGTATGAGGGCCATAAAAATTATTTGTTACAAATGAAGAAATTAATGTTTCAGTATTTTTTGAAATTCCGTCCCTGAAGAGGTGAGTGAATTTGTGAGAGTCACAAAAAATACTGCATTCAACGTGGATACGGAGTCGCTAGTATCAGCTAGTTATAGTATATAACAGGTGATACCTGAAGTAAAGTGGGCAAAATAAGTATTTTAAAAGTAATCCAAATTAAGTAGGTAGCAATTAGTATATTTCAGTCACAAAAACTTAAAAAAATTAAACTTTTTAACAAAGAATCAATTTCCGGAAAAGGGACGCGCCGCCCCCGCGCACCCCTCTGCCATCATTTTACGCTTCACGTAATTAATTTGCTTGTTTGTTTGTTTGGATCCGACTGAAAATTTGTTACTTATATTAGTTTAGGAGCGTAGTTATGAAGACTAAAAAGTTTCATTTTATTATTTGGTATTTAATTTCTTTTTTCGTCGGATTAATCTTTTATTAAAAACTTTTTTGCGTTTTAATATCTTTTTTCGTCAGCTTAATTTTTTGTTAACAAGTTTTTTGTCTGTAAAACATTTCATTGTCCATGAATATTGAAAAACAATATGGAAGGAACAAAGTCGGGATTATCAGTATTGTAACCAATTACAACAAACTAAACTTTGATTTCCATCATTTTCATACAAATGCTGGTGCACTTGATACTTAAACGGCCTGTGCCTATGCTTCTTCCAAATCTTCACTACTGGCTCATATCTAATTTATAACTCACTAGCGGACCCGACAGACGTTGTCCTGTCCAAATTTCTATGTTCCCCAAAAGGTTTTTTCCGAACATTTTCCTGTTATCCCGTTATCCCATTTTTCTGTTACCCCTTTGTCTTTACCCCGTTTCCCTTTTCCCTTATCCCGTATCCTTTATCCCGTTATCCGTTTTTTCGTTATCCCTTCCCGTTCTTCCCTTTTCCGTTATCCCATTCCTTTCCCATTTCCCGTTATTCCGTTCTCCTGTTATTTCCTTATCCCGTTATTCCCGTTATCCCGTTATCCCGTTTTCCTGTTATTCCGTTTTCCTGTTTGAAAAAAATTAAAAAATAGGGGTTGATCTCCGTTCTCCTGTTATTTCCTTATCCCGTTATTCCCGTTATCCCGTTATCCCGTTTTCCTGTTATTCCGTTTTCCTGTTTGAAAAAAATTAAAAAATAGGGGTTGATCGTAGAAGGGTGAAAATTAAGAGTAATATGAATTTTTTTATTCTAAGTCATGACAACATAAGAATAAAAATCCTGCCAAAAAATAGGGGTTGATCGTAGAAGAGTGAAAATTCAGGGTTATATGTATTTTTGAATGCTGTATCATAAAAAAATAAAAACAAAAAATTTCGTCAGGAAAAAAAAAATCAACTACCCTCAACATTTAGGGGAATGATTCGTGAATCTAAACCATCAAATCTTAATTTTTTTCATACTTTCGATACCCTGTATCTCAGAGGGGATGCATTTTACGACATACCTTGATGGCAACTTTTCACTTCGAAATTAGGTAAGGAATCTGTAGTCGGGATTTGTCGGTCTTATTCTGACTCATCCTGTAGAGACTGGCAGATCAAAATAAATGACAAACCATCGCAAAGTGTACATACTGTAACGTAAATAAACTTAACTTGGTTTTATTAATTTATTTCACACTTAATCTACAACTTAATTTATATTACTACGCCACTGTATAGCTCGATCGTCTGGGCTCGTTCAGACTGTCCGTGCCAACTTGAGGGCTACCTATTTATCTCCGTCACAGAATTCCCGATCTTTCGAATTCCGGCAGTTGGCGACCAGCATGTTCCAATCGTTTCCAATATCGACCGTTGCTCTCCGTGGCAGAGCGACTGGACTGTTCTCGAACATCTCCGGGGATGACCTCATCGCTGTCGACGGCAACGCGCGAGGCGACTGGTCCGGCCTAGGTTCGTTACATTGCCCCCTTCTTAAAGACATTTCGTCCCGAAATTTCATCCTTGGAGTGTGACGATATCTGCATGACTCCCATATCTGCACCGTGAAGTTCGATGGAGTAACCTCCACGGTCTTCATGATCGGTCGTGGAAGAGGGTTACAGCAAACCAAAATCTTGACGCCGCTGGATCTGAATATCGCCTCCAGCATACTTCTTATGACTCTCCAGTCCAACCCATCAATACCACAGGACAATTTTGGAATTGCTAGATCCACCAGATTCTGGTCCACCATAGTATCTCTCAGTTTGGTGAGACTCTTCCAGACATCTTCATAGGACGGTTTATCTTGGGAATGCCTCTTGGTAACTAGGTAGTAGATGTTTCTCTGGCCTTTCTTCAACTGTAGCACCCCACCAACTTCTGGATTCTGCTCCCGCAGTGTTTGGAGTTGACCAAATTTCTTGGAGAACACTACGGCGATGCCCTGGACATTCGAAGATCTTCTGCCACACAGTGCGCTAGTGCGTAGTCAGCAGGCACCTCGAAAGGTCTCGTGACTCCTCTCTAGTAACCCCATGTAGAACTTTCTGCCCGTTTGAATACAAGGACATAAACTTCTCGAACGTCATATCATCCTCCGGTGGCAGGGATGCGAACTTGGTCATGGTTTCCAGCGTAAGGGGCCAACCTGTTGAAATGGACGACCCTTGGTTTCCCTCAGGGGGGGCTTATGGATTCGGTACACAAGGTCGTTTATCCTTTTCACGATTTTATACGGGCCTTCCACGAGTTCCGCAACTTTGGTGATAGTCCACGACGACGTTTGGGGTTGTACAGCCAAACCAGGTCATCAACCTTAAACCCTCCAGCGTCGGCCTTGATGTCATAGGTCTTCTTCATTTTATCGCTGGCACTCTGGATGTTCAACCGGACTCGTTCGTGGATGTCGTCCATTCTCTGCCGAAGTTTGCTGACGTAGTCCTCTCCCGCAGTGTCTTGTCCTGGCGGTATCCCAAACTTCAGGTCACAAGGCAGTCGCTGTTCTCGGCCCATTATAATACTAGCAGGAGTTTGACCGGTTGATTCGTGTACTGCGGATCGATAGGCCATCAGGAACAAATGAAGATACTGGTCCCAGTCTCTCTGATGGTCAGAGACAACCTTGGACAAGTGGCGGTTGATCGTCCTGTTCATCCGTTCCACCATTCCATCGGACTGAGGATGTAGGGCCGTGGTTCTTGTCTTGCGGATAATCAGCAAGAGACATATTTCTTGGAACAGGTTGGATTCGAAATTTCTGCCTTGATCCGAGTGCAGCTCCATTGGAATACCGAATCGACATATCCACTCTTTCACCAAGACGTCGGCGACGGTGATGGCTTCCTGGTTGGGCAGGGCATAGGCTTCCGCCCACTTACTGAAGTAGTCCATTGCCACAAGGATGTATTTATTCCCGTGGTCGGATACGGGAAACGGGCCGGCGATGTCAATGGCGATTCTCTCGAACGGGCTGCCTACGTTGTACTGACGCATCGGGGCCTTGGGTCGTATTCGAGGTCCATTGCTAGCAGCGCATACAGCGCACTTTCTGCACCAGTCCTGGACGTCAGCTTGACAATTGGTCCAGTAAAACCGTTGCCTCACTTTCTGCAGGGTCTTCGTCACTCCCAGATGTCCTCCAGCGACTCCATCATGGATTTCCCGCAGCACTTCCTCTCTTCTGTTCCTGGGAACAATTATTTGGCGTCTGTCTTCCCCACCAATATCGGCCTCCAGCACACGTTTCAGGATCCCATTGTCCAGAATAAAGAGAGTTCCATTGTGCCCAATAGGACTTAACAGCCGGCGAGTAACCTGCGACTTACTGCCATGATGGTCTTCGATTGCCCTTCTTCCAGCTGACAACTAAGCCAAGGTCAGGGGTCTTTCTCTTGGTCTTTCTGGATCTTGCTGTCATTCCAGTTGTCATCCATTGCCGCGGTTCACAAAGTGTTGCTTCTTTCTCTTCTGCTCGTCGGCAATGTGAGCAATCATCTGGACATGGTCTTCGCGACAAGGCATCTGCATTCTTATGGCTAGTTCCGGCTCGATGTTCGATCTCGAAATCGAATTCTTGGAGTCTCTCGATCCAACGTGCTACTTGACCCTCAGGATTTTTGAACTGTAAGAGCCATTTGAGAGCTGCATGGTCAGTTCTCAACAGGAATCTTCTTCCATACACGTACTTGTAGAAGTGCTCCACTCCCTTTACAACAGCTAACAGCTCTCGCCTGGTGACACAGTAATTGCGCTCTGGTTTGCTAAGCGTCTTGCTGAAATAACCAATGACCTTCTCCTGTCCCTCCTGGATCTGAGATAGGACAGCTCCAAGTCCCGTTGCTGGCGTCCGTATCAAAATGAATTTCCCTTTGGGTAGGGGATAGCTCAGTACAGGTGCGTTGATCAAAGCTCCTTTCAGCTTCCTGAATGAGTCTTGACATTCTTCGGACCACTGGAACTTTGTTTGGCCTTCCGTGAGCCTGGTCAGTGGTTTAGCGATGTTGGCGAATCCCAGCACATATCGGCGATAGTATGTGCATAAACCAAGGAAACTTCGAAGTTGGTGAATGTCTTTTGGGATGGGCCAATCCTTAACAGCTTTGATCTTCTGGTCATCCACTGCTACTCCTTCCCCAGAGACAACGTGGCCGAGGTATCGTACTTCTTTTTGGAACAGATGGCATTTCTTAGGGCTCAGCTTCAATCCGGAGTTCCTCAGTCGCAGGAATACTTCCTCCAAGTTTTCACGTGGTCCTCGAACGATCTGCCGACCACAATTATGTCGTCGAGATACACTAGACACGTGTTCCATGAGAGTCCCTTCAGCACTGTCTCCATCAATCTTTCGAATGTGGCGGGAGCATTACAGAGCCCGAATGGCATAACGGTGAACTGCCACAATCCTGAGCCGATGGTAAAGCAGTCTTTTCTCGATCTTCCTGAGCCAGTTCTACTTGCCAATATCCACTCTTCAGAATCAGGGTCGAGAAAATCGTGGAACCAGCCAACGTGTCTAGGGTGTCATCTATTCTCGGGAGAGGGTAACTGTCCTTCTTCGTGACATTATTAAGTTGGCGATAGTCTATTTTGTCAGCCTCTTCCTTCTTGGCAAGAGGAAGTCTTCTTGCTTTTTGGGGCCGGGGGTTTTTCCCATATCGCTGACTATTTTGTCAGCCTCTTCCTTCTTGGCAAGAGGAAGTCTTCTTGCTGATTGCCGGATCGGCCGAGCACCTCCAGTATCAATTTTGTGCTGGACCACATTAGTTCGACCCCCTTTTCCTTGTCCGGTATCGAAGATGTCTTGGTACTTTTTGACTAAATCTCTTAGTTTGGGCTGTTGAGCTGGTTTTATGTCTTTGGAAGAGATGGCAACTAATTTTTCTAGTTCTGTGGGCAAGTTGTTGGGTTGGCTAATCAGTACCTCGTACGCCCCGGATCACAGATGAAACTGACGAGCAGTGCCCCAAAATTGTTCCTTTCTTCAAGGTCACTGGGAAATAATTGACATTCATGACCCTTACCGGCACAAATTTGTCAGCACGCAACAAGGTCTTCCCTAGTGCAATCCCTCGTCCAATTTTCTCATCATGAAGTTTGGGCTCGAACATCACCACGTCTCCACTGCTCGCACTCCCGTCCAGGCGAGCCTCCAGAATGGTTTCAGCCCTCTCAGGTACGCTTACATCTTCAGCCAACAGCACACGGATCAACTCCTCACTCCTCCCATGAAGCACCAGCTCTTCTCCGTTGACACGTAGGAC
Organism: Gonioctena quinquepunctata; assembly: GCA_018342105.1. NCBI lineage: Eukaryota > Metazoa > Arthropoda > Insecta > Coleoptera > Chrysomelidae > Gonioctena > Gonioctena quinquepunctata. The sequence goes on from JAFIRS010001637.1 coordinate 134,696, forward strand.
GCCGTCTTTGAAATCCAATTCAAACCCTCTGGCATTCATGATGTCCATTCCGATGATTGCATCGTCTTCGATGTCCGCTACAAGTGCCTGATGTTTCACTTTAGTGCTGCCCAAAATTATTTCAATCGGTAGCTCGCCATATACAGTAGCTGGCTCCCTGTTGCTGTGCGTAGCTTCAAGTTGTCGGTTCAATCCGTTCCGGTGTTCTGGCAAAGGAAGGCCCGAGAATTGTCCTAGTCGCACATGTATCTAGCAGCATGGTGCAAGGCTCGTTATTGATGAGACAGTCTACGAAGACACATTTGTTCTGTCGTTGAAGGATAGCGACATATGAGTTGTTAACCGGGGCTTGCCGGACACATGCCGACCATTGCACCTTCTGAGTCGACCTTCTTTAGATTTCCTGCATCGGAGTCGATGAATGTTGGACATTTGCTACGCACATGTCCAATTCTGCCACAATTCCGGCATCTTATCTGTCTTTTCTCAGGCAACACTTCCTTCATCACTTTTCTTATGGCAGCTTCCAAGTCAGCATGCTCCTGTGAGTCTTCTTCAATACTTCGAACTTTACTTTGGTTTTTGCAGGATTGCTTTGCTGCCTCAAATTCCAAAGCGCGTGCCAGTGCGTCTACGAGATGTGTTGGACGAGCTAGTGTCAACGCTTGTCTGGTTTCTTGGTCACGGAGTCCATCCAAGAATGCCTGAACCGCTAATCGCTCCATTACATTTTCCGGTGTGGCTGGATATGCAAGACGAACCAAGCGTGCAATGTCAGCTTCGAATTCTTGTAAGGATTCGCCCGATTTCTGGCAGCGATTTTTCAGTTGGGAGTGGTATACGTGTTCCAAATGGGCCTGGCCATATCGTAATTCTAGATGTTTAATCAGCTGATCATAGTCCTCCTGTTCTTGGGCGGTAAGAGTTTGTAGAATATTCGTCGCTTCTCCACGTAATGCAAGTGTTAGTGCTATAGCTCTTTCCCCTGCATTCCATCCATTTGCTTTGGCCGCTGCTTCAAACTGTCGGCGGTAATTTTCCCATGGAGTTTTCCGTCGAATTGAGGCGGCTTCATGGAAAGCTTCCCTATTTCAGAAATGACCTTGACATCTTGTATACCCTCTTGAACTTTATCCAAGTTCAAACTCAAGTCCAGCATTGCATTTTTGTTAACCATCTCTGTGGAGGGCGCACTATCAATTCGTTTTTCCAGCTTACTGATCGTTTCCTTCATCTTGTCCATCTCTGCCTCGACGGTTCCTATTCTTTTTTCTAGACGATTCGCCACACCACAGAGTTCTTTTTTTAGGCCTTCTGTGTTTTCTAGGAGCTTATCTTCCAGGCTTCTTGAATTTTGTTGCAGTTCTTCTTTCAAGGATTTAGTAGTTTCTTCGAGTTTATTCATTACCAAACTCAAATCACCTCCGGGAACTTCGAATAAAAATGTTTCGGGGTCCTCACCTTCTTGTATAAGTCCTTCTGCAAGTCTTTCCTGGAGTACTTGCTTTTTACCCGTTGTTTCCAGTTCCCTTTCCTCCAATTCCTGTTTCAATTCCGCTACCTTCAAGTCCGCAAGGCGCACTTTTCTTGAACACATTTTGTCTTTGACGAGGTATCAGTCTGTTTCACACGAAAAGTTTATCATTTTTAAACTTCGCGAATTCTTTTCCACGGGCCACCAGTCTATTGTCTGTTTCACGCGAAGAGTGTATCAGTTTATATTCCCACGCACAATTGTCCACTTCGCGAAAACCGGGCCACTGTCTATTTTCTGTTTCACGCGAACAGTGTATCAGTTTATATTCCCACGCACAATTGTCCACTTCGCGAAAACCGGGCCACTGTCTATTTTGGGCGTACAAAAAGGTCTATCAATTTATTTTTCTGACTATCCACTCCACGATCACTTGTTTATTTTCAAAATCTCACTTCCGACACCAATTGTAACGTAAATAAACTTAACTTGGTTTTATTAATTTATTTCACACTTAATCTACAACTTAATTTATATTACTACGCCACTGTATAGCTCGATCGTATGGGCTCGTTCAGACTGTCCGTGCCATCTTGAGGGCTACCTATTTATCTCCGTCACGGAATTCCCGATCTTTCGAATTCCGGCAGTTGGCGACCAGCATGTTCCAATCGTTTCCAATATCGACCGTTGCTCTCCGTGGCAGAGCGAACATCTCCGGGGATGACCTCAACGCTGTCGACGGCAACGCGCGAGGCGACAGGTCCGGCCTAGGTTCGTTACAATACATTCACTTTAACCAAGATTTTTCCTAACATCCACAACGTTTGAAAACTATTTGAAATGTAATAAATTTTATAACCGCACGGAAGAAATGTTGTATTCTATAGCACGTCACTTAGTCGATATTGTATAGCACGTCACTTAGACGATAGGTCCGTTTTTCCATTTTTCAGGTGTTCTTTTGGGTTTTCCCTATTTTTCTTGTTTTCAAACTACCCCTGTATTAGATAAAACGAAACAAAAAAGAAATTATTCAAATCGGTCAAGCCGTTTTTGAGTTTAAGCGAGACTAACGAACAGCAATATATATATATATATATATATATATATATATATATATATATATTTATATATATATATATTTATATATATATATATATAGGCGGTACTTAAAAAAAAAAATGTTCCCAAAAATAACACCCTAATATAATATATATATATATATAATATATATATATATATATATATATATATATATATATATATATATATATATATATATATATATATGTATATTGGGGTGCTTCATTTTTGGGCAACATTTTTTTTCTTCAAGTACCGCCTGAAAATCTTGTAATTTATAGAAAAACAAAATTTTTGAGCATATTGCGAACCCTTAATTCGAATTTTAACCCATTGCTAGAGAATTTTGAATTTTATCCATTAAAATAATTTTTTATCCGTTTTTCCTTCCGCTCACCAGGTACAATTTTTTTTTGGGAATTTTGACTCATGGATTATTGTTAAAGGTATAATTTCCTACAAAAAAGCCCATTGCGTCGAGTTTGTAACTCCAACGGGTTCGACGAAAAATGTCATTTAAGCTGAATTTTCATAAAAATAGATTTTTTCGTATATTCTAATTTATGAATAGAGAAACTTAAAATTAACGAAAAAATCTATTTTTTTCAATAAAAACTAATTTATGAAATCCAGTTAAAAATTTAATGAAGAATTTGTTTGTCGTATTTTTTGGAATTTTATGGCAGCAAAAATGTTTCAAATCGGTAATTTCACAACGATTACTACTTTTTGGAGTTCAGAATATTTTAAAAAAATTATACGATTTTCACAGATAGATTATTTATGTCAGACTTCAAAGTTATGCACAATATGTACGGTTTCCTTAGTTTGCCAGTAGTTTTGTTCCATTTGTATTTATGAAATCTTTGCACACCTAATTTATTTCTCATTATCAACGTCAAAAATAGTTTAGCAAATAAACGCGATTTACTGGTATTTTTATGAAAATTCAGCTTAAATGACATTTTTCGTCGAACCCGTTGGAGTTACAAACTCGACGCAGGAGGCTTTTTTGTAGGAAATTATACCTTTAACAAGAATCCATGGGTCAAAATTCCCAATTTGTTTTTTCCTGGTGAGCGGAAGGAAAAAGGATAAAAAATCATTTTTTAATGTTATTTTGAAGGATTAAATTCAAAATTCTCTAGCAATGGGTTGAAATTCGAATTAAGGGTTCGCAATATGGTCAAAAATTTTGTTTTTCTATAAATTACAAGATTTTCAGGCAGGACTTGAAGAAAAGAAATGTTGCCCAAAAATGAAACATCCTAATATATATATATATATATATATAAATATATATATATATATATATATATATATATATATATATAAATATATATATATATATATATATAATAATATATATATATATATATATATATATATATATATATATATATATATATATATAGAGAAGAGAGAGAGGGAGAGAGATTGCCGATTTCCTCAGCAGAAGCGCTAGGATTCACTTTTGAAAATGCTAAAACATCGATGATGAAAGTTTCATGATAAGGAGTTTCTTGTCTGAGTTGTTTCTCCACAATAGGGAAATATTGAAAACATGGGTGATGTCTGTTGTGATACTTTACAGCATACAAAGTTGCTGCGTTCCTCTAATTTTTCTTGCAATCGCATCACCTTCACTCTTTTGATAACCGAATGAGTTTCACCTCAACTGATAGTTTTCAACACACATAATATGCCTAGGTAGGCTTGCCTACTTATTTCTGTGCATGGCTACCTGGCAAGCAGATGTGAACAGGTGAGTCAATATAGGTAACTACACCGATCTGTTAACCAATCGAAATTGATATCATAGGTAAGATAATTTAATTACAAAACCAATCGTATAGGCTTGCCTGCAAAAAATCGTACATAAAATATTATTGCCAAGCTATAAAGTCTTAGAATTTTAGCTATTTGATAGGTGCGAGAGAGAAAGTAGAGCGTCCGAGGTCCGTGTGATAGAACAGGACCCAACATAGCAGCTGCAGGCAACCTGGCCGTTGAATATATCCGAGTGCGCATTCTCGTGTACATGTGAGTGATAGTGACAGCATTTATTTATATTCGACAGTAATTTTGAACTCTAATTTATTATAACTCTAATTTCGATCACAATTTCTGTATTATTTCACACTATATATACTTACAGCTATGAATTAATCAAAAATAAATAATTTGATATATTAATAAATAAAATAAAAAATAATTCAACATTTTTTTTTTCATTTTGAAGCTAAATTATAAAATTTCAAGATAATAAAAAAATATATTCTTTTTTAAAATAAATAAGGAATAATTTATTTATTATTTAAAATCAAATAAATGCCGTAAAGCGGGAAAAAATAAGTGTTACATTCAAAATTTTAGTATAATGAATTTTAAAAAATCATCAATATAGAAAAATAAAATTTAAAACATTTATGTTGTTGAAAGCGTTTATTACAAAGCATATAAAATACATAAAAAATTAAATTCAAATATTTATTATAATTTTTATTATTCACCATCGGAATCACCGGAAGCTGAATAATGAACATCAGATTCTAATAATTCTTCTTCATCTCCATTATCCATGATTTGTGCGATGTCAACAATTTTTAAGGGTGTTTGGTCCCAAACAAATCCAATTGGTTTGAAATGACCATCGTCTGAAAGCCAACCACAGTTTCCAGGGCGCAATTTTAAGCAATCTTGATCAGTCGCATGGAGCCACATAGAATTGACATAAATCGTTCGTAAAATTTTTGGGTTAAGAAAGACCAGCATGGTGGCAAATTGTTGGAGTCAAAAGTTTTAACTTTTTTCAAAAAGTGCTCATTATCTCCTTTTGCGGAATACCTTTCTATAAAAATGCAATATCTGGCGTTATTCACACTCGTGCAATTTTTTATACCATACATATGAGCGGTAAACTCCTGAACGGCCTGCATTTTTTCATTTATGAAAATATTAGCTTCATCTAGTAATGCCGCAAATATGTTTTGGTATGATTCATTTTTGGAGAACAGTTTAAGTGGCCGAACTTTACCTTTCTGATAAAATGCCGCTGTATAATCACAACCAGTATACGCATGGAAAGCTGGTAGGCTTCGGCATAGTGTGGTTCCTAAGTTTTTGGCCAATTCCGTGCAATTAATGCAATCGAGGTCCTTTGATTTTTTTTTGTTGAACTTGTTATCCAAACTTCTGATTGTTCCAATTTATTTATGTTTCCAAGCAAAATAATAATTGCGTCGGTATTGGAAGATTTAATTAAAATATTTGATCCCGGTGTTACTCTGGATGCATGAAAAATTATCCTAGTATCCGCCTCTTCATGATCACACATATATTCAACTTCTTAATTTTTTTCATTAAGTTATTCAAAATTACTGTCGAGTGTGAATAAATGCTGCCACTGTCACTCACATGTACACGAGCATGCGCACTCGGATACATTCAACGGTCAGGTAGCGCGCAGCTGCTATGTTGTGTCCTGTTCTATCACACGGACCTCGGACGCTCTACTTTCTCTCTCGCACCTATCAAATAGCTGAAATTCTAAAACTTTATAGCTTGGCAATAATATTTTATGCACGATTTTTTGCAGGCAAGCCTATACGATTGGTTTTGTAATTAAATTATCTTACCTATGACATCAATTTCGATTGGTTAACAGATCGGTGTAGTTACCTATATTGACTCACCTGTTCACACCCGCTTGCCAGATAGCCATGCACGGAAATAAGTAGCCAAGCCTACCAAGGCATATTCTGTGTGTTAAAAACTATCAGTTGAGATAAAACTCATTCGGTTATCAAAAGAGTGAAGGTGAAGAAAAAAAAATTGATTAAAATTAATTCAATTAAAATAGCTATGAACACTTTTCGATAGGCAAGTTATCATAGGCATATTTGTTTATGAATTATATTTAATAAAAAATATGTCTCATCGAGTTATCAGATCGGTGAAGGTCGATCTCCCACGGTCTCCTCTACTATTATGAATCTGGTTTCGTTAAATTTTGTATCCTCAGCATACTTGATGAGCGATATACCCTAATTGCCTCATGATTTTTTGACAAATAATTAGTGAATTGGGATTACTATCCATCCTATTTTCGATTCGAGAGCATCAATGGATCCGTCGTGGAAATTAGGATCTAGGGAATGTGTGACCTAAATATGTTATCTGAGAATTTTTTTTTTTCACAATTAGTAGTTTTGGAAATATCGAACCGCCATAGGTACTCAACTAGGCGGAAAAAAATGTCATAATTTTTCATTGGTTGAAGAGGGGCCAACGCACTCTAGATACAAAAATAAAAGGCCGTCAAAAAATCAAATGTACCAATTTTTCGTCTCAAAATCGTTCCTAGAACTGAAACAAGTAAAAATGTACAGAATGTTCCATATGAAATCCCCAAATTGGGGTCGTTTCCCGTGAGGCCGGAAGTGATGGGAGAGTATGGAATACTGTTTTTTTCCAATTCTTCAATACAACACTATTCTGCAAGCAGAGTAAGAATCGCAAGCTCACCCTCCCGCATTCGGCGAGGGCTTCGCTCTTCCTTCCCCCATCAGCAGCACAGGACCTACCTTCCGGTTTAAACTGTACTACTAAATTAATGAGGGGAATCTGGAATTGGGATACGCCCAATCAGCACGCTAGTTAATCCTGGCTACCGTTATAGCTCAGCCACGGTGGGGCCGCTTGATAAGACAAGCTACTGGCTATGGGATGTCAGTACCCGAGCGGGTTAATGCGCCGCTCCCCGCCGAGTCAGCAGGGAAAACAGTCACCTCAACCCATAGGTGAAAGACTCCCCCGTCTCTACCAAATTACGGTATTGTTTTCCATTGGTCCACTATATAGCACCACGCCCCCAGAGTCCAACGCCATGTGGAGGCACCGACGGAGTGAACCGGTGGGGCTATCCTCCTCCCCCTGTCTACCCATGTTAACAAGACTCCTCCTGTCAGCGTTTGATGGGTCACCGCCATATCAGACTTTCGACCTGATATCACTCGTGTAACGTGTGACGAGTAACCGTTCGAGTGAGGGTTTGCCGAAGCTACTAAGCACCATGTTACCGAGAGAGGGACCTGGACCTTGCCCAGCGGTGTCTGGGATCGTCGTAGATACGCCCCTCCCGACGGCCTAGTCACATGGTGGAGCTAGGCCCAAATTCTTCAATACAGCACCCCCGTCGAGTTTGGATCTCATACCCTCGGAACTCTCTAGAAAATACGTTGACACACTGTATACCGCTGGAGTCCTGAGTGTGGAGACTGCGTAAAGGGGTACATTGTACGAAAAACAATACAAAGTGTCTATTAGAAACGAAGAATCCATATTTTCATTGTTCCAACACGTTCTAATGAGAGGCCACACCAAAAATTCTGGAGATACACGATCATCAGCGAGTGACAGGAACTTCCAATCAAGAACAACTAGACAAGCCATCGAAATTGAAAGTGATAAGAGCTGGAAACCATCAACAACCTGGAAGTATATCTTGACCCACCGACAAAAAAGGGAACCCTATTAGAAGAGATATGGCAACAACTAGTCTATCAACGAGTTCTTCCAGATATACACGAAGCTAGGCACACAGAAGTGTTATCAGGCATGACAGACATGCGCATCAGATTCGACCATCCACCATTTGGAGAGTACGACACGAAGGGATCAGTCGAGCTCTAATAAGTGAGACATTACCTGAAGGTGGCATATGCTTTATTTTCGAAACGTTGTCAAATCAAATGTTTTTTGAGGACCTATACCACAATACGCAGCATGAAACCCGCGGAAGCAATTCAACATATTTCATCCACGAAAATAATTTTATATATTTGACAATTCTTTCAACCTCCATAACTAATATCATGGAAATTTTATATACAAGAGGTTTTTTTTGGGAAGTGGAGAGTATGCTTTATGGACAACACCTTGCGGTAATGTGGAAGCCCCTGACACAGGTTAACCCACTAAAACCTCCATCGCGTAGGCTCATCAGGCTGTGGCCTCCGATGACACTCGAGCCTTCTGGCCCATTGTTCCTTACCTGGTTCGATTTTTTTTACCATGTCGCATTCATGGTTCCCGATTGAGCTCCGCTTCGAGTTCCCTCCTAGCGACTACATGTACTGCCGTGGCTACATTGCGGTGCTGGAGGTTCATATTGGCGGCCCCTATCGTTTGTTCAGCACCCTGAAGAGTCCTCTTCCGATCTCGGAGAACGCTCGGAATCCTAACTTCTTCAGGGTCCTGAAAGAAACCGAGAGGGCCAAGAGTTGTCCTCTTTCTCTTTCGGTATTTCCTCTCAGTGGTAATTTTTTCCCACGAGTGAATGAGAGGGAAGGGGTTGGTCCGGCCCTGTGATGCCCCCTGCACAGGGCTAAGGCTGATTACTCTGAGATTTCGCCCCGTTTCTCGGAGGCTCCGTTGCGGTACCGTTTGTTTTGAGACCCCGGTGTCATACATCCGTCGCCACGGCGCTCACAGCTTGGATTTGGGTCTTTTTGCCAGAACTTCGTTAGTCAAGTCGCGGCCGCTCACTCGCGACACAAATGTCCTGAACTATCCCATTCACTAAGCGGCCACGGCCCGTTCACACCATACCACGAGAAGGTGAGGTTAGACTGTAAGGAGCATACAAGAGGTTGAAAATATATGCATTATTAAGTCAGCATTTTTTTTCTAGCTCGATTATTAGGTGACCTGGGTTACGATGTTTGGATGCTCAACTTCAGAGGTACGACGTACAGTAAAGGACACGTTGAACTGAAAACAACAAACAGTGATTACTGGAAATACAAGTAAGTAATCAATTGTAGTACGAGGAAATTGGTTTTATATCGAAAATGAATATTGAACCGGCGCATCACACAAAAAATGCTGCGAAAATGTTTACTTTCGTGTGATTCATGAGAATATTTCATTCGGACTACAAAATCCAGTGAATGAATTCGATATCTTGGTATTATTCCCGGGACCAGATTTTATTTTACCAATGATTGTTTACATTCCTGGAATGAAATAAGCTTAGCTCGATATGACCCATCATGACTGATAGGGTTATCATTGCATTCCTTCAATACGATATACAGAGTGTCCCACACTCGATTGCCCATTAGACGTTTCTGGAGAACGGGACACAGGATAATTTTGAAAATTTGGTTTCTTGGGTAATTAGTTCTGCTCTGGTGTTGCCGCTTATATTGAAAAGTGGCAACAACTTTTTTGAATGGACACCCTGTATATAATTGTATTTTTTGCTTTGCTAATGCTTCACGATCATTTTTGTATGATACTTTCTATACGTATCACGAGCGGTGTTCGAGAAATTAATTGATTTCCTTATTTTGTGTGCAAAACATAGCTTCAATCAAATGTTTATTACTGCAGTATTTGAACTCGAACAAAGCTGAAATTTTGGTTGTAGTTTACCAATGTTCTGCTCATTAGTTATACTCTAGTGATTTTGTCCTCCATTTACAGGGTCGGTCAAAATTTGTGATTTTTCAGATAGATACAAAAATAGTAAAAAGTACATTTTTTTAATGGAACACCCTGTATAATATCAAATATCCTGAAAGACAGTCAAAGTTTCTTCCAAGTGATGTTCCTATACCTAAATAGTCTGGTTTCCGATATAAAAGCAAGTTTCTATAAAAAATTTAAATATCTGCATTATTATCCATTTTGACTGGAACACCATAAAAATCACTGCTTGTCGAACTAAAAAAAGTCTTGCTCTTTTCTGGTCATGGCACACTACTACAATTTCCATTTTCCAGTATAACAAATCGAAATACGTAATATTATCCAATTGACATGATCTGATTAAGAAATCAAATCAATCTGTAATGATTCACTTAAAAGTGCTCATACTTTTGAAGATACAGCTAAAACTTGTTTTTTTCTAACTCTCAGATGATGTAATTCACTTTCAGCAAAAGATCTCAGGAAAACTTGGAAATAGGTTTGAGTTTTACTCGAAAAAATGTCTATTAGTAATTATTTTTCTGATCATCCTGTATATATCATTTCACTTTCTACTCCCTAATCTGACCTTTTTTGTTTCGGGTATGACTCATATCCATTTCCAAAATTTCCTCAGATATTTTTTTAACTAATCTATGCCAATACTGAATTGCATCTGAGAGTTAGAGAAAAATTCAAGTTCCAGCTGTATCTTGAAAACTGTGATAAAACCTCAAGGTTTTTTTTTTGAATAAAACTGCGGGTGCTGCTTATTTGTATTTGATTACTATCGTTTCGGACGTCCATCGTCTTAATGTATTTGAAAGGTTTTCACGACGTTTCGAATGCTTGTATCTGCAATCGTCTTCAGGTGAATACTGACAAGTTTAGGTGCTACTTACCAATTTATACGACTGTCGGCGCAATGATGCGTGCAATTCCGCCATGTGCAGCGGTGCGTGTAATTTCGCGCGGTGTGGTGGTGCGTGAAGTTTCGCGCCTCTGCAGCCCGCCAGAAAGAGCAATCAGGGGTTTCCATATGTTCTTGATCTCAACGCTTGGTTGACTAAAGGCGTTATTGGCTTCGATCTAGGGGGCCTCTTTGAACTTTCGTTTGAACCAATGTAGAACACTTGCGTCGTCCCATAGAACTCGATGGTGCTCAGTCCAGGCGTGGTCAGCGATTCCCGATTTTGATGTTTCTCCACGTTGAGTCCATTTCTTGTGCTCATCCAATCTTACCGATAACGGTCTCTTCGTCTCTCCAATGTAGGAATCTCCGCATTCACATGGAACTTCATAAATGCAATTCTTACTGATTTCATTATTGTTGTCAGGTTTGGTCTTGGTCAGGAAACTCCGTAAAGTACTACCGGATTGGAAGCAGCTCTTGATGTTGAACTTGTTTCCGATCCTTCTGATCTTCTCGGAGACGGAAGGCAGATCACTGTGCTTTGTTGTTGCTCTTCAGATGTCTTCGTTCTCCGGAGTTGTTTCAATACTTCTTCTAGGAGTTTCTTGGGATATCCATTCCGGTGGAGGTCCTCTCTGATGTGGTTTAATTCGGCATCTAGTGACTCCACGTCGTTGCATATGTGCGTCGCTCTCTCCACCAATGTTCTCACGATCCCCCTCTCCGTCGAACTCGGATGGTTGGAGCTGTAACTGAGGTACTGCCCCGTATGTGTCTTCTTTCTGTAGACGGAGGTGCGAATTTCATTGCCTATTCTCTCAACGTTCACATCGAGGAAGGGTAAGGCACTGTTGGTTTCCATCTCCATCGTGAACTTGATTCTGTTAATTCCTGAGAAAAAATCCTGGAGATGTTCGTCTCCGTGATTCCATGCAATGAAGGTGTCATCCACGTACCTCAACCACAGCTTTGGTTTGTATTCTGCCTCCCGTATAGCCAATTCCTCGAACCACTCCATGTATATGTTGGCGATGATTGGAGAAAGGGAAGATCCCATCGGGAGTCCATCGACTTGAGAGAAGAATCGGTCCTTTTCCTGGAAATATGAGTTCTGTAGGCAGCACTGCAGTAATTCCAATATTGCGTGGGTAGGAAGGTCAGTCCTCTCGTGCAGCTGGTCATCCTCTTCGAGTTTCCTCTTGATGATACTAAGAGATTCCTCTATAGGGACATTGGTGTAAAGGCTTTCCACGTCGAAGCTGATGAAACGATCTTCTGGTCCAAGTTCAACATCTGTGATGGTGTCAACGAAGTGCTTGGAATTCTTGACGTATGAACTGCTATTTCCTTGTAAGGGTTGTAGTATCGGTAGGAGGTATTTCGATAACTTGTAGGTTGGTGAGTTCCGTGAGCTGGTGATCGGTCTCAGTGGCATGTCTGGTTTGTGGATTTTCGGAAGCCCGTAGAGATGCGGTGGTTTGCTGTAGTGTGGCGTGAGATGTGATCGTTCGTTGTCTGGAATGAAGTGTTTGAATTTCCTCAGAGTGTTGTGGATCTTCCTTTCTATAGTGAGTGTCGGATCCTTCTTCAAGAGTTTATAGTTCCCTGTGTGGAGTAACGACTCTATCTTGTCATCATATGTTGTGGTGTCCATGATAACTATGACGTTTCCTTTATCGGCTGGAAGAATCTTTATGGATGAATCCTTTTGTAGAATTTTTAGGGCCCTCTGTTCCCCTGCAGTGATGTTACTCCAAAGATTCCTCTCCTTCTCGAGTGTCTCTCTCACTTTCCATCTGAATTCTTCTGCCTGGATGGGATTCATTCTGCTTCTGGTTGACTCTACAGAGCTTACAATGTCCAGGATAGGTATTGTTTTAGGTGCAACTGCAAAGTTCAATCCCTTCTCCAGCAGGGACTCCTCTACTCCTGTAAGTGGTTTAGTTGAGATATTGATGATGGTTTTCTTACCTTTGCTGCTGGTTTGTGGAGACCGTGTTCCCCCTGCTATTCGATTCCATTTCTTCTGATGCCTCCTCTCTTGTTCCTTGGCGGATTCCCGCGCATCTATTCTCAATCTTGGCAAATATGGGTTGATTGTCCTCCTCTAAGGTGTACTCTCTGATTTCTTGGGATCTAGCAGTGGCATCATGTAGCAGCATCTCTTTCTTCCAACGGTGATAGTTGATCTGCGACCTGATTAGTGCTTGACTGGCCCGCTCCATGATGCGTTGTGCTCGTTCCCCGGGAATAGGTGACTTCACCTGGAAACCGTCTGGGATGATATTGTTGTCTCTGGCTCTTCGTAGAAACTGGATGTGAGTTTCCTCCTTGGTAAGTTTTATCATTGTCCTTTCGTAGCCTCTGAACTTGTCGCTGATGCCGGGTCCGTACCGGGTTTCCAACGTTTGTTTGAAGGTTGTAGACGATGTGGTAACTTGATTACACAAAAATGATTGTAATGCATTATTTGTATTTGTCAGTAGAATCCAAAAACAAAATCAAATACTGGCTGTTCCATTTGAAATTCGAAAGGTGATATTAGTGAAAGTACATGTGGCAACACTGCAGTATTCATATTTCAGGTCTCCAGAAACGTCCAATAGGCCATCGAGTTTGGAATACCTGTATATTCATTCATACACTTCAATACACCACAGAACCTTCTGCTTGTTCTCGCTATAATTTGATCACATTAACCATGAAGATGAACAATTTTATCGAAACTTCGTTTGAATAGTTTTTGCCTTCCATTTTGATTCTTTTCCGATCAAATTTTTGGTAATGTACGCGCAAACGTTTTATTATTGATTTACTAATTGTCGAGTTTTCATAATGACATATTCCATGATATTCAATACAAAATATGGCAAAATAATCCAATTATTATAGAATCTTGCTTTCATTTCGGAAAGGAAATTTAATTATCTTTCAGGATATTTGATTATATACACGGTGTTCCATTTAATAAAATGTACTTTCCACAATTTTTATATCTATCGGAAAAATCACAAATTTTGAACGACCCTGAATAATGGAGAACCAATTCCCTCAAACGTAACTAATGCACAGAACATTGATAAACTTCACCCATAATTTTATCTTTGTTCGAGTCCAAATACCGTAGTAATAAACATATTTAATTGAATATATGTTTTGCACAAAAACAGAAGGAAATCAATTAATTGCTCGAAAACCACTTGAGATAGGTATAGGGAAATATCACACAAAAATTATTAGCAAAGCAAAAAATGCAATAATATACAGGATGTCTCATTTAAAATATCAAAGTTGTTGCTAGTTTTCAATATGAAGGGCAACGCCGCAGCACTGAAAGTATTCTAGATCGATAGAACAGAACTAATTACCCACGAAAACAAATTTTCAAAATTATCCTGTGTCCCGTTCTCCAGAAACGTCTAATAGACCATCGAGTGTGGGACACCCTGTATCTTAAACAAAATACTTGAGCATATGATTTTTACTGATTCAACATGCGTTTTGTTATACAATAGCTTCTCCAGATGAAAATCAATTAAAGTATAATCAGTATGTAGTAGAAGGTAGTAAATATTAGGTATGGGAATTTTCCCTCCAATGAAACAAATTAAAAAAAAGGAATTATTCACTTATTCTAATCACTAAGCAAAACTCAACTATTGGAATTTGTTCAACATGTCTTAACTCGATGATTATTGAAAAATTCAAATTCCATTAAAAAAAACTGCGTTCAGTAATTTATCATTTTTTCTACATTTTAATTTTGTTTGGCAAAAATCAGCGTTAGTCCTATCAGAAAAGTACTGGTGTGACTTTTGTTGCGAAAGAATAATTCACATTTCTTCATCAGAATTGTTTCAATCCATTTTGTGACCTTGAACCTCAACAAAGTTTTGCAGATAAAAAGAACTACTTTTCGAGCCATCGGTGTATATTCTGATGCTATTTGGGTAAGTGTCGATGATATTGTTGGGATAGTTGATGGATATTCCAACACTTATTTATTTGTTTCTTGAAATAAAGCAATCAATGTGGAAGTTTGGTGGAATCAATTTCCAAGGAGGAACGTCATATGTTCCAATTCTGAATAGTTTTGGTATGTTATAGTTCATCCTTCAAATTAAATGAGTACTGTGAATCACACGCTGATGGTATCATTATTGTTAGGCGTTTTTCATTAATGTTTTTCGTTTATCCCACTGGTAGAATTGATAGTTGGGGTGGAGAGTTTGTGCTCGAATTCCTTTGCCGTAGTTGATTAACAATCGTTTCCTTCGGTACTTTAGTGGTGGCATCCCGGTATCACAGCACAATGCTGCAACGGGGCTTGTTCGGAATGATCCTGTTGAGTCTCAAGGCAGATCCTTGAATAAATCGCTAGGTTTCAAATGGGAGTTTCTAGCCCAAGATTAAGCTATGCATCCGTAATCCAACCCAAATTATATTAATGTTGTATACTTCCTTCAATCCCCAGTTGATACTGGATTTCGCTTTGAGGACATTCAATATCTTCTTACACATTACAGTAACGTTCACGATATGATCCTTCTAACAGAGTTTTTTGTCAATGGTAATTCCTAGATATTTGAACTCATTGTATACTGTCGAATTTGTTCCATTATGTGCAGTTCTGAGGCGGCAGAAATGCATACGTTACGTTTTTGTTGCCGAAGATTTGAAGCCAAGACGGCCAGTTTGGGTGGAAATATTACTAATCATCTGCTGAAATGTATTGAGTTTTTCTTGCATAGACTTATGAGCTATGTGGATAGTGAGATCATCAACATATAGACCTTTACCTACTCTGGTAGGTTATAAATGGCTATTGTGAATAGAATGACACTCAATGTTAATCCCTGTACACCGTTCTCTGAAAAATGTCTTGAGGAAGTGTTACTTCGTATGCACTCTTCAAAGTGTCGTTTTTCAGAAAATGTTCAATGAAAATTGGTAGGTTACCACGCAGAGCCCAATCATGAAGCGATTTCAGAATTCCAAATAGTTATGTCATATCATATGCTTTTACGATATCGTGGAAAACTGATACAAGATGACTCATTTCTGCGGAATATTCTTGAACCGCATTCTCTTGAAGAAATGAGATGATTACCCACCATTTTTTTGAGAAGTTCACTGAGGCAACATGTTGAACAGATTGGGCGATAATTTGAAGGTAACTTTGCAACTTTTCCTTCTTCGGGAATCTGGAAACTTCTAACCCTCCCTCAGTCAACAATGTGTTGCAAATATTCAGTAGATTATAGATAGAGGAGTATTTTTTAGTATAATTCAATGCTAATATAACTTCGCCATGTCTCTCTCTTTCCTTTGAGAATTTCAATCCTTGCTCTAGCTCTAAGCTCTAAGCTCTATTATATTTTTCTGTGATGAATATCTTTTGTACATTTTGAGAGCGCGGTTTTTTCTGTTCATGCTAAAGAAATTCGTTTACTCCACCATGGAACAGTTTCATGTGTGTATCGTCCTCTAGTCTGGGAAATGGATTTTTTTAACGAACACAAGCTCATTCGACTTCCTGTTTGGAAGTTGGAGAGACTGCAATTCTGATTTGTCTAGTTGCCAATCTGCTTTGTCGAAACGGAAGCGAATTGGAATATCTGTGTTCATAAAGAAGAATGCGCATTCTATTGAGATTTGTAAATGTTCTGTATACGGTCGGTCACTCAGACATGTTCAATGTAATTTCGGGGCTATTCTCGGACTACATAGATGTATGTTGCTCCTCCATTATTTCCACATTATTGAATGTTAATTGCCAGATGCAATTAACATCATATAAATGAAGTTGAATTGATATTGTTTGTTAAATGTACAAAAATTATGTAAGTATTTGATTTCATAGTGATGAAAACAAATGAACCTTGTTATATCTGTACTAGTAGATAGAATCAGAACTAGTAGATGAAGTCAACACGCTGTGAAGCACTTAAAGAATCACAATTATCGAATAATTAGTTGTAATCTATCAAAAATCATTAAATTGGGGCCTGTGAACAAGTGATCCAGAATGACAGGTGAACCGGGTTGCCAGGTAGTGTATTCAAGATTATCACACACGCCTCTAGTTGGGAATCAGAAAGCTGTCAACGAACGAACGTTTGGCAGATCCGACAACTGTTTTCTGATTGGCTGATGAATGACAAATCATACTTAGCAACCAATCAGAAAGAGTATGCGATGTTCATGAGAATTAATTTGAGAATGTTTGTCTTTTTTCATCAATGCGGCCGATTCTTGATGGAAACCGATATAAAAGCAAACAAAAGGCACTCACTACACTCAATGATTTTCTCTCACACTGGGTTTACGAAAGGTGTTCCGCTGGACAACAGCTTCTTCAGATGGGACTCAATAATCACAATGTATCATGTTGAATAATCAAGGCAGGTAGGAGTAAATAAATGTATGTGGTATGTTTAACTAAGAATATTGAGGATATTTGTAAGTCTTATTTCCACCTGAAGAAACCATTGTATAGCAAAACACGTGTCTTGGTTTTGTATCCCCAAGTTTAAGTGAAAATCATTTAGTGAAATGTCTATACTTGTCTTTTGCTGAAGATTGTTTTTACAACTGAACACCGAACCATTCCGTGCATTCGAACACGTCTTCGTTTCCCTGAGCAATATTAACAGCTTTCTTCTTGGTCAATTAAGCAGCACCGGAGCTACACCGGGCACGAAACATGGTCACCGATCCTTTCTTTTCAGGTCGAGCTAGAGGCCACGGAACAACACCACATGCTTTTCCCTGTCCGTTCTTGCACTACAAAAAACTTGGTGCAACAAGCCCTTTTTGTGTATGTTCAATGTAAATATGATTCACAGATTGCAACAACTTATGTTGGCTATCCTACACCTGATTGGCTTTACGTAGGATATTTATTGGATTATTTCAACAAGGCTGAATTATTGGGAATTCAAAATGAGTTGCCAGCGCCAGAGTGTCGAAAATGCAAACCAGACATAAGTACATTGTTTGTCTTTTATGAAGAAGAAAAACTCGAAGTCGTCTCCACAATATAATATTAACAATCGATTAGATAAATACCATCGATCAGGTGAACATGTTTCGAACCTCTATAGGTTCATCATCAGCGGATAATAAAAGTTTTATGGAGATGAAAAAATATTTTGTAGGTTAATGATATAAAATTATTTTAATTCCAATGTTCATAACTTGGACCATATGGAAAGTTGGGAGTTCCCCTTCAAGGGCTGTGTCCCATTTTTAAATTTAGGAGGGCTAAATACTTTAGCCGATGCAAAATGAATGGACGACATGAGGACAGTGAAAAAAAGGAAGCAATGGCTGTTTGTCTGTTTTCTCATAGGTTAAACACTTGTTTTGAGTTTTTCTTAGAATATTTCGATTTTGTATTCGTTTCCAGTTTTTTTTGTGCAGTGTTATTCATTCCAAGACTCTAGTGAAGTGGTGTACCTATTTAAATCTAAAGACAATATCATTTGCAAAACCTCACTTTGAAGGAGACAAAGTATGTTCTAATTTGCTTGCAAAAAAAATCTTTTATGTATTTTCTGGACAGCTTAGTAAAGTCATCTGGATTTATTATTATGAATTATTTTGAAAAAATGTTACACACCATTTGTGAATGTTCGAATTGAAATAAAATCAACAAAAAACAGTTTTTTTTCATTTCATCTAAAACAAATAAGATAGTGTGAAAATGTGTTCATATTGATTTGTTGAAAATATGAACAGGTAAGACAATTAGTCGTGTCTTTAATTTAGCACTTATCGCCTATATATACATAGTCACTCTTTTTCCGCACTGTATGAATAATCTTCGGTATATTATATAATATCTATTTTTATCTCAACCCTCTTTCCTTTTTTGTCAACTCTCTTTGAAGGTTCTCTTTTCACTTTTTTTTGTATTTTGTATTTTTCTTCAAGAGCCCGTCGTCCGACTTTAGACTCACTCAATTCTAGATTAGTCTAAACCAGAACGTTATGTTCATTTTCTCACGTAAAATGATGAAAACTTATTCCAGTACAACGGGATCGTTTTGCTCAAGAGTCACATTGAGATACACAAGAATAATGATTTAAACTTGAATCACTAATTTTTTTCACTCGAGGACGTACAATAGTCAACAGAACTTTCACCAGATAAACTAGAATTTCATTAAATGTCAATAATCACAAGAGATTCGACAAGTTTTGAGTATACAATGGCTAAAATCAAATACATATAAACATTAATGTTTCAAAAAGTAAACAACGTACTTATGTATATTCGAGTCCGGATTTACCAAACGAGTTGGATCAACCCTCTATTAAATCAGGGTCGATAATTTTTGAAACAACAAAAAAAATACTAGGATGAAACCCATTGGAAAAGAAAGAGAATATAACAAAAATGAAAGGAAAAATAATTTACGGGCGATCTGAAGTCGGGAAGTGGAAGGGGGTGAGTTTTCAAGGGTAAAAAACGGTTTATCTCGATTTCCAGCAAAACTACGAGTCCTATGGAAAAAAGTTGAGAAGCAAAGTTGTAGGTAATGAAAAGATCTAAAACTTTTGTGTCCACACTTTTTTCACATAACCCCAAAATTTATGTAAAAAATTCAAATAACCAAGTTTTTGGTTTTTTATTTTTATCATTTACAAAAAACAAATTTTATTCACGAAATCCAGTGAAAACTTACTTTTTTATGTCCCAAACACACTGTAATTTTTTTTATTTAAAATATTTATTTTTTCACCTTATTTTGACTTAATATCGAAAAAGCACCCTAATTTTCAATCGAAAATTCTCCCGTCAAAATATCAGCTTTTTTAAAAGAGTCGGTGTGCTTTCTATTCGTTGAAATCTCTACTTTCTGGTGGTATAAAAAAATACACATTACTATGGTAAATGTTCTCAGAAAATGCAGAAAATAACAGGCAGTAAGGCCCAGACCCTCCTACCCCTTCCCCACTTCTCTATGAAATACCTTTTGATGGGCTAAAATTTTCCGAGGTCACTCAGGTATATGAGTTGTCTTAAAATAGCAATAAATAGGCATCTACGCATATAATTTAAAGATTCTACAACTTTCTCAAAATATTGTAGATGTCTTATTAAATATTAACTCAACGTTTCTTTGCATTTTCTGAGAACATTTACCATAGTAATGTATTTTTTTTTCATACCATCAGAAAGTAGAGATTTAAACGAACAAAAAGCCCAACGAGCTTTTTGAAAAAGCTGATATTTTGAAGGGAGAATTTTTTATTGAAAATTGGGGTGCTTTTTCGATATTAAGTCAAAATAAGGTGAAAAAATAAATATTTTAAATCAAAAAAATTACAGTGTGTTTGAGACATGAAAACGTAAGTTTTCACCAGATTTCGTGAATTTTTTTTTGGGAAAGATAAAAATAAAAAACCAAAAACTTGGTTATTTAAATTTTTCGATTACCTACAATTTTTCTATCAACTTTTTTCCATAGGACTCGTAGTTTTGCCGGAAATCGAGATAAACCGTTCTTTACCCTTAAAAACTCACCCCTTTCCACTTCCCGACCTCAGATCGCCCGTAAATTATTTTTCCCTTCATTTTTGTTATATTCTCTTTCTTTTCCGAAGGGTTCCATCCTACTATTATTTTTTTAAACTTTTTACCATTTTCAAAGGCCCTGGTCTATATCGGTTATACTCTCCCCGGGATTGACCAGGTACCTATCTTTCGGCCTAGCCTGGCACGACCCGAGGAGTAACCGATACGCCCAATCAATGCGCTGGGTGATCCCAGCTACCGTTATAGCTCAGCCATGGTGGGGCCACCTGATAAAACAGGCTACTGGCTATGGGATGTCAGTGCCCGAGCAGGTTGATGCGCCGCTCCCCGCCGAGTCAGACAGGCAATACAATCATTCGGACCCATCGGTTGAAGGACTTCCCCGTCTCTACCAAATTACGGTGTTGTTTTCCATTGGTCCACTATCTAGTACCACGCCCCCCAGAGTCCCAACACCATGTGGAGAGGCATCTGCACACCGATGGGGCTATCCTCCTCCCCCTGGGTACCCATGTCAACAAGATTCCTCTTGTTCCGTTTGATGGGTCGCCGTCGTATCAGTCTTTCGACCGAATACTACTCGTGTAACGTGTGACGAGTAACCGTTCGAGTGAGGTTCGCCGAAGCTACTAATTGATTGGTTACTAAGTGAGATCTTTCATTCACCAGCCAATCAGAAAACAGTAGTCGTATCTGACAAACGGTCATTCGTTGACAGCTTTCTAATTCCAAACTAGATGCGCGTACGGAAATCCTGAAAACACTACCTGCCAACACTGTTTATCTGTCATTCTGGATCACAAGGTTACAATTGCCCACGATATTATTTTTAATGAAATAACGTTTGTGTCTTTTTGTTCCTACAACATATTTTTTATGATTGTGATTCGTAAAGTGCTTCAAAGTGTGTTGACTTCGTTTACTAGTTCTGATAACGAGGTTTGTTTGTTTTCATCACTATAAAATAATTTTGAATTCCGTTGCGGCGTTGCCGAGTTATTCAAAAGAAATCTATTTTGTAGACTTCTTTTCGAAAAATTACCTATTTCACACTTCGAAATATTTAGTAAAGATAATTGGGGACTCGTTGGTCGATATGATGATGTTCATTGAGAATACCAAGAATATGGAATTGATTGTACAGGATGTTCGATACAACCACACAAACTTAGCTATTTGCAAACATCGGTATTTTGATTTTTCAAATGGAACACCCTGTATATTTTCATTTCAATCATTTCCTTTCTAATGACTCTACACTTTTCATCCCCGAAGTCATGTATCTCAAACAACCTGTTTCCGAGATATCCTGGCTTGAAGGAATTGTTCAATATCAAATCAACAATTCTATAGATTTTTTTATCTACATGTTTGTTCATAGAAAATACTGATACTAAATGATGTTTCAATTATTTTTCTCCATCTTCAGAAACATTCTTGGCAACTCATGAATAACTAGCATAGCAAAAGAAATTTTCAAATGTAACTATTTTTTGTAGTTTAGTTATCCATGACTACCGCTGAAAAAATGACTATCGGAATTTGTAAATAGAGGTAACTGTCAAACTACAATCCAGTTGTGCTAAAAACTATTGTGGCATTATGAATGATGGTTAAAATGGTGTATGCTTTGGGGGAAAGTGATGACACTTGCTTACTGGCATCTAGATTATACGAGCAAAAGTTTCCTGAGAGAAGACATCCAGACCAGCGAGCATTTCGAGACCTCAAAACAAGATTTGAGGAAACCAGAAAATTATAACCAGAAAAGTTTGAATGTGCTTGTCCTGTAACGAATGATGAAAATACTCTTGATATTACATTGCATATTACTGAAAATCCCCATGTGACTATACGTATTTTGAATAGGGAGTTGGGAATATCTCAAAGTAGTGTTTCTCGGATGGTGAGAAAATATAATTACCATCCATATCATATGCAGTTAATGCAGGAGCTGACTGGAAGAAATTTTCCAAAGCGAATGCGGTTTTGCCAATAGGGTGTAGATAAAATCAACCAAGAACCTGATTTTTTTTAGTATGTTCTATTTTCGGACGAAGCCACGTTTTACAACAATGGCCATGTGAATCGGCATAATATGCACTATTATGCAACTGAGGGATCAATGGAAGAAAATATCTTAGATTTCTGCGAAGTCAGTTATCAAAATCATTAGATGATATTCCATTGGCAATAAGGCAGAGAATGTGGCTACAACAAGATGGCGCGCCTGCACATTACCACCCTGATGTGCGGGAATACATTGATAATGACTTCCGTGAAAAATGGATAGGTAGAGGAGGACCAGTTCAGTGGCCTCCAAGGTCACCAGACCTTACAAAAATTGATTTTTTTCTATGGGTTGTCTATAAAACTCCTCCTACAACTCCTGAAAATATGAAAGCAAGAACTCGTACTGCTTTCAGGGAAATTTTAGAGGACATGCTGGCACATGTGGACACTAATGTCCGAAACAGATTGAGAGTGTGTATTGGTGAAAATGGCAGGCACATTGAACATTTGCTCCATCAATCATTGTTATGTTCTGTTAGATTCGAATGAATATGATTTTTATGCAAAGTTTAATTGCAAAGGCGAACATTGTCAATATTTTCTGTGGAAAAATATCCATCTTCTGGATGTAGAATATCTCGGAAACGAGTTATTTTAGGTACATGACATGTAGAATGAAAAGTGTAGAGTTATCAAAAAGAAGTTGATTTAAATGAAAACATACAGGGTGTTCCATTTGAAAAAATCAAAATACCGATGTTTGAAAATGGGTAAGTTTGTGTTGTTGTATCGAACATCCTGTACAATTTATTCCAAATTATTGGTATTCTCAATGAACATCATCATATCGACCAACGATTTCCCGATTATCTTTACTAAATATTTCGAAATGTGAAAGAGGTAATTTTTCGAAAAGAAGTCTACAAAATAAATTTGTTTTCAATAACTCGGCAACGCCGCAACGGAATTCAAAATTAAAAGAATCGTTGAACAGCCAAGGAACAGCCGATCGGAATATATGAAAATATACCGGGTGTTTCATTTGAAAAAGAACAACTTTGGTTAGCTACGCATCAATGATGCACCCTGTATGAATGAAAATTATTTTGGAAGGTGGTCTTAGATGGTCCCTTTGACAAATAAACTTTGAGAAATCGAAATACTGAAACATTGAGGAGCAATGAACCACGGGAATCCTGTTGACTCACCCTGTATACCTCAACTAGAACATGTAACCATCATTCTCCAGTCAATCATGAATAACCCAAACATTTTCTACTTAGCTCATAAAACCATATATTTTCGTCCCTCACTTGTTCATATGACCAAATAAGTCTACTGTTGATCTCTTGTCGCATTCACATTCAGTATTCAATCTGTATTTTATGATTATTTATAGGCCCTGAAGAAGTTTATACATAATAAACGAAACGGCTGAAAATTAGAGAATAATTATTGGTCCTTATCCGACAACCCCTCCACCACCTAATATTATTAAAGAACGCAATTTCAAGTGATTACTAAATACTGTTGAATCAATTCGAAGTGGAAATTTATTACTTTTTTTTTCAGTGTTCATGACTTGGGGATTTATGATGTGAGGCAGACAGTGAAATATGTGAACAAAAAGACGACTCGCCAATCTATCTACATTGGTTACTCGATGGGAACTACAAGTTTCTTCATTTATTCATCCACATTTCCCGATGAAGCAAAGAATTATTTAAGAGGAATGATAGCTGTGGCTCCCGTTATAAATTATAAAGATGTAAAGTCTATCATTGAGTATTCGGTATTTTGGTGGCCTTACCTGAAAGTAAGTGTTTAGTAGCTTCCGAAGGTAAATTCTGTACATTTCAAAAAACTCTCTTCAAATATCCAAAGAACAGATTTTGGTTATTTGAATGACTGTTTTCCCAATGAAAGACATCGGTTTGTGTACAAAAACTTCACTGAAAGACAAAATATAATTGAAAAACCCCTTCAGAATTGAATGAATGGAATATAAAGACATTTACGATTTTAGAATTTATGTATTTTGTACCAAATGAAGAATTTGAGAGCCAAATATTCTTCAGAAACTAAAACTTTGGTAGGTACTATTGACAGTTCCAAAAGATCGAATGATCAACTTCAACGATAGAAAAGACGTGAAGTGGCAAGTTGAGTGTATGTCGTGTCGAAGTTGACAAGTCCGAAAAGTGGTTAGAAGTGAGTTAAATACTACGATTTTGAGCAGTCACTCAGCCTATCCCGAAGAACATCCTGTAGAAAAATCCAGGAGTACCTTACTGCAGTTACCTGAAAAACTAGTATTGCACGGTACATTCACAAGGCAGGAGAATAGTAAGTAAAGTCGATTTTCCAATAAACATCGTCTATCACAATGAAAACGTTCGGACAGCGACACTTGACGAAAGATATCTCGTACATGTGAATCAGAACAATTACCTACAAATAATTCATATTCTCATATCAGTACCGAAGTCACTGCAGGAAGGAGCGTACTACAACCTTCCAAAATATTACGAGAGGAAATGACACAAAACTCAAAAACAGTAAGTGATTCAAAAGAGGAAGAAAGAAAAATTTCAAATAAGGATTTATTCAATTTAATCGAAACTGTAATTTCAAGTAACAATGAGATCAAAAAACAAAACGATGGAAAAAAAGGAAATACAACATTAGAAAATAATTGGGGTGAAATCGAGGCGTTGCTGAAGGAAAACATTGAGCTGAAGAAAAGTGTCGAAATTTTAAAAGGAAGAGTATTAATTAATGGAAGAAAACATAAAAAAACTCAGGAATGCAACGAAGAAATAAAAAGTTTCCTTATTTTACAATTTAAGAAATTTTTCGAAAAATATTTTATTTCTTTAGTTTGATATTGTATTGTGTTTTCCTCTTGTTTTTCTCCCCTCTTTTGTCATTTCTATAATTTCAATTGTAAACAGAAACATTTTGGATTTTAAGTGAAATAAATAAAATGCATACATATATTAGGGATTAGAAGGTTGAGGAAGTGAATACAAAAACAGTTGGAAAATTGAAAGAGTTTGAGATGAAAATAAATAATTCAAATAAGAAGGTTAACCTGACAATATTTCATATGAACATCAGAAGTATTAACAAAAATATTGATGAATTAAAATTACTCCTGCAAAATATGAAAAATAATTTTGATATAATAGTTCTTACAGAAACTTGGAAAATATTTGATACTTCTCTATATGGCTTAAATGGGTTTAACTTAATTTACAATAATGGAAACGTTAACCAGAATGATGGAGTCGTTGTATATGTGAAAGAGGAGTTGGAATATAAATATAATATTGAAAATTTAAATAATAATGTTAACATTATACAAGTGATAATTAACAATAAATGGATGGTAACAGATCACCATCTACAGAAATAATACCTTTCAATGATGATCTCAATAGGTATCTAGAAAATTGTAAAACAAAAGGAGATTTTCATATTCTCCTGGGTGATGTCAACATTGACATTTCAGGAAAAGATGATTTTGTACTGGATTACCTGAATATTTTGGGGAAGGAAGGATTCATGTCCTTGATAAATAGTTACACGGGAGTACAAGGAAACAGTAAGTCATGTATCGATCATATGTTTTCAAAATCAAATAAACAATATGAGGAAATCATACCAACTATCATAAAAACATGTATCACAGATCACTACTCCATAGCATGTCAAATATTGCTTCCTGAAGTAAAGAAAAACACAAACACAACGAAACAAAAAACCATACTTGATAAAGATAAGCTGAAATCATACCAAAACCAAGAATCATGGCTTGAAATATATTCTCCGGAAAAAAATGCGGAAGACTCAGCGAAAGTATTCATTCAAAAAATTAATAAATATATTGAAAAAAGTACAAAAACTATAAACCAAAACAGAAAGTTCACGAAACGTAAAGTATGGATGACTGCAGGCCTGGTAAAATCCGTGAATCAAAAACAACAACTATTCGTTGAAATAAAAAAAAACCTCACCAGAAAACACAAAATTTAAAAAAATTCCGGAAAAATTAAAGAAATAATAAAAAAAGCGAAATTAAACTACTATGAAAAACAGATGGATCGAAATGAGAACAATTCACAAATGTTATGGAGCTGTGTAAAAGAAATCCCAAGTGGAAACAAAAAAGAATCCGAAATCAAGAAAATCAAAAAAGAAAATGGGAAATACACGGAACATGACCAAGAAGTAGCTGATACTTTCTGTGCTTTCTCCACGAAATTGGAGAAAAGTTAGCAAATGAAATAAAAAAAGGGATTAATAACTGTGAAGATTCCGGAAGGGCATTGACAAACTCTCTCTATCTGGAAGACATGAATCCAGCAGAAATAATGGACACCATTCTATCGTTGAAAAATAATAAAGCACCTGGAAGAGATGGTATCATGGCAGAAACGGTAAAATATATTTCCGATAATATTTCGGCACCTCTCTCGAGTACCTTCAATAAAAGTTTCAATGATGGAGTCTGTCCGTCGATTTTCAAAGTTGCTGTTATAAAACCTTTTTATAAAACCGGCGATAAAACTGACACTACAAACTATAGGCCGGTTTCACTCATCTCCAACCTAGCTAAACTATTCGAAAAAATAATAAAAAAACGTCTGATGAGATATTTAGAAAAATTCAAAATTCTGTCTGATCAACAATTCGGTTTCCGGGAGAAAAGATCTATGAATGATGCAATTGCTCTACTAACGGAAAATATAAACAAATCGATAGATAAGAAAAAACCAGCTCTTGGAATGTTTGTCGACCTTAAAAAGGCATTCGATACAGTAAGCCACCCGGAATTACTACCAGCATTAAAAAGAATCGGCTTCAGGAGAACCCCATACAAACTGATAAAAAGCTATCTTGCAGAACGAAAACAAACTGTACAAATAAACAAAACAATGAGTGAAACAGCTACAGTGAAATATGGTGTTCCACAGGGAACGGTACTGGGACCGATTCTCTTCATTGTATATCTGAATGAATTATTTAAAATTCCTACTGAGGGAAGGTTCATAACATTTGCCGATGACACGGTGATATTTTATGAAGATTCCTCCAGGGATAAACTCAAGGCCAAAGTTGAGAATGACTTCCCAAAAATATTGAAATGGCTTGATAAGAAACTTCTGACTATCAATTTTAGCAAAACATTCTTCATACCCTTCACATCTTATTCTAAATATCTTCCGTCTTACAAAAATCTTCACACCAACATAACTCTTTCGAAATATCGGCCGTAGACAAAATAAAATACCTTGGAGTCATCATTGACAATCATCTAAAATGGGAGCCACATATTCACAGCCTCGTGAAAAAATTGAGGTATCTAATTTATAAATTTAAATATTTCTCATCAATCTTCAGAATACACTACCTCAATACTCTATATTACACATTATGTGAATCACATCTAACATATGGAGTAGTAGCATGGGGTGGTGCTGCAATCACATTCATTCGAACAATAGAAAGAATGCAGAAATTTTTATTGAAAATCATCTTTAAAAAAACGAGAGATTATCCATCAAATATACTATATAAAGAATCACACATTTAAGAACCTCGCCAATTATTCTGCTATAACATCCTTATTAAACAACATCAACAAAAATATACCTTAATTCTTATTAAGCATGAATACGATACGAGATACAAAAAACTTTCGTTGTAATCCCAAAACGTGAAAAAAATATTGCACTTAGATGTCATACCTATCTGGGACCAAAACTATATATTCTTCTGACGATTGAAATGAAAAATTGAAATTCAGTTGAATTATTCAAGACAAAAGTGAAAAAAATTTTATTCCAAATTCCTCGATCGCAATTACACGACTTCATTGATGTGAGAAATAATTACCATTCCAATATTAAAGCAATATAATTGATAACTATTGGTACACTAGTTCAGATTAGTTTTGTTAGATGTTTTTACAACTCAAGAGTTTGTTAGAATTGTTTATTTTTATATATTATTTATTTTTATTTTTATTTATATATTATTGATTTTAATTTTTATAATTCTATGTTGATAATTCGTTAAGGATAACCTATAAAGAGCATATAATAAATACAAAAATCTTAGTGTAATATTTGATGGAGGGTCATTATTCACAAATCGCTGATTTTTCTTAATGAACTCACCCATTATAAGTACTATGAATAGGGACAAATCTCAGGTATATATATGGTGTAATTTATTTGTTCACATATCCGCCTATATTTAAATGTAAAATGTAAAAATTCATTAATGATCTGTACAATTTATTATCTATTGTTTATATATCGAGCAGATGAATGAATATTATTATTATATTATATTATAACGTCACTTATATTCTCAACTTCAACATCACTTCTTACATATATATCGGAAATTTATTGTAAATGAGCTTGAAAAAATATCTTAACGTCACAAGTGGTCGAAATAGCGTGAAAAATCATCATTAAAAAAATATCTCTGTCCAGTACTAGTAGTCCAATATATTGATATACAGGGTGGTCCTTTCTTTAATGGAATTGTATTGGCTTCTTTTGAACCCTAATGTTAAGAAGGTCGGTCAAATGAAAAAAAATAATATTTTGGAGTAATTTGCAGGTTTAATCTGATTAGATTTGATTTTGTGTTATTTATGTTATTTAGGTTGGTATCAAATGTGATGTTGAAACAGTGTTCAAAACGGAGGAATACATTGAGATCCATTTCGAGAGAAACAAGACCATTGAAGGAAATTAAAACTTTAAAAAAGTTTCATGTGTTTGTAGCAGTACATATACGGGTGAAAATAAGTAAATCAGAGCACAACATCATAAATATTTGCGAATGACTGATGGCTTAAACAACAATATCAGAAAGGTGAAGAATACAAAAAAGAGCACATGCAACTCAGTACATGTGGCAGAAGAGAAACTTCTTTGGCGATCTGAACCTCGATTGGTAATACTTATATTATTGCATTGAAACGTAAATCAAGTTTTTCTTTCTCCGGCCAGTACCTATTTTCCGTACTCTCAACAATGGAAGCGTTTCACTCGAATCGTTACATAAAAACGTTGCACTCAAATTCAACCTTGAAATTTTACTCTCATCGCTATCAAAAAAGTTTTACCACTCCCATTTTTCGTCCTTTTTACATCGGAAACGTTTCGATTGAATCGTAACATGGAAACGTTGCACATAAATTCAACCCTGAAATTTTACTCTAATAGCGACCAAAGAAGTTTTACAACTCATACTTTCCGTCCTTTTTGCGTCCGAAGCGTTTCGTTTGAAAAGTCATATGAAAACGTTACACTAAAGCGTTTCTTTTAAAATGTAACAAGGATAGGGTGCACAGAAACTTTTCGTTTGAAACGATACATGAAAACAATGCACAGATGCTTTTCGTTTGAAAAGTTTCATGAAAACTCAAATTCGACCTTGAAATTTAAAATGATAATTTTTTCTGAAGACATTCTATGGTTGCTGTTTTTTCAAAAACAATTAATGTAACTGAAGGTATAATCAAATGTAAGCACTGAACTCAATAAATGTTTTGCAGTCAATGGTTTATGTCCTTTGGAGTGGCGAAATTCTACCTGGTTATTCTGTGCTTATGAAACCATTGGTGATGACTAAACAAGGAATGTATTTAGTACAATATTTTGTCAACCTGATGTTTGGGGACGATTATGAACAAATGGATCCTGTGAGTACCTGAACAGAGTATACTATGCTTTACTTAACGAATCTGTTTATGTGCAATTGTGATAAACTTTCTCGAACAATACTTTTCAGAACTTTTACTGTCCTTAAATTGATTTTCTATATGTGGAAAACTTTTTTATCATTGATTTCACTAAAAACAGCAATTTTTCTCAACAGTTCTCCCTCCTTCAAAATAAGAATGGACCATAAATAGCATGTACATTTTGGAATTGCCGTTAAAGGAACACTTTCTGCTTTCAAGTGGCCCATTGCAAAATGATCGAGAGAGCTCAGAACCAAACACCTTTCACATAAAAGATATATTATTTGGGCATTGTTTCATATTCTTCGTAATTTCGCATGGTAGCAATTCAGACTTAGATATGATTTAGTTGCGAGTATAGAGCTGTGCCGAGCACTGAGCACTCTTGAAAAGTGCTCTTGAGTCTGGAGCACTTTCATTTCTGAAATGCTCGCGATTACTAAGCGCTTTCAGAAAGTAATGGGACTCGGCGAGCACTGAGTACTTCTCAAAAGATTGAGACTGCTAGGCACTTAAGTTACTTTTTGATATAGAATTGCTGTAATAAAAAATTTGGTTCAAATAAAAAAGGAAGTTTTGTATTTTTGGGTTGATCACATCGAATTGAATCCAGAACACCAACGGAAACAGTATAATCATGTGAAACGCAATGCTTTGCTCCGTATGATATATTATTTATCAGTGTGGCTTGTGGCATCGAATAAACTGGTGTGGTGGAATAAATACGACTCGCACGCTAGTGCACTTCAAAATGAAAACTTCAATTATATCGAATATTTTGAAGCTGTCTCCTTGAATTATCGAATTTCGACAAATCATGATTTCCAACTTCAAAAACCCCTACATACCAATTTTCATTGAAATTGGATAATAGATAAAAAAAATTCGTTCGTCATATTATAATAACTGCGACCCCAAAAACCTCCAGATATCAATTTTTTATAGATTCGGACCATCAGTGATAGAACACGTCAGCCATATCGGAGCCGTCATCTTGAATTAACAAAATAATGATCTCCAAAACCAAAAACTCCCACATACCCAATAGAATTGGACCACAAACACATCAACAAAACACATCAAATAAAAACTTCTAAAAAGATTTTCGTGTTCGTACAAAATCGCATGAACCATTGGGGAACAGTTTTCCGGCCCCCAAAAGTAACCCAGTACGCGCCTGCAGAGAGTTCAGCACATAGAGCTCCGCCAAAATCATAGTAAAACATAACTGAAATTGCTGTCACTTTTGACGACAGGTCTGGTCAGAAGGCCCTTCCAGTCACAGAGAGTCATTCGAATATTAATTTTTTACCTATGACTGTTCTAAAAATTTCATAGAATATCTGATACGACCGGTGACCATTTGAGAAGTGAATACCTCGTCTGGTCAACCCATCTTACGATTGCTCGTGAAGCTAGGCCTCAACCATACTGAGCATTATTAGTCTATTGACCAATAACTGGACAACCTCCCAAAGCGGCTTGAGGAATTATCTCACTCAGTATGTAATGAAGCGTGGGACTCACTTTGACAGTACAGTTACCAATCTCAGATAGTTCAGAAACAATAATACACTTAGGACTTGTAATAAATATATATATATATATATATATATATATATATATATATATAACAATGACCCGTGGTAGTTGGCACAACTTTCTTCTGAAAAATCTGAAATGCAGCTTATTATTCCTCCTCGTCATACAATACAAATGAATATATACATAGGTTCTCTTTTATTAACTTTTTTTTCTTATTCAGTTGAACTACCCTCAATTCCTGACTCAAATGCTTGATACCGCTGGAGCCGAAGTTTATACCCATTTCGTTCAACTCTACCAGTCAGGAGTATTCCAGAATTTTGATTATGGCGAATTGAAGAATTTGGAAATATATGGAACAACCAATCCACCTCCATATGACCTGTCTAAAGTGCCTGTGCCGATATCTATATTCCAGGGTGCCAATGATTTTTTGGCAACACCAACGGTAAAGCTCTCAAGTATTTTCTGTATAAAAAAAAATCGAAAAGCTAAGGAATTCCTTT
Source organism: Gonioctena quinquepunctata (assembly GCA_018342105.1). NCBI lineage: Eukaryota > Metazoa > Arthropoda > Insecta > Coleoptera > Chrysomelidae > Gonioctena > Gonioctena quinquepunctata. Next base: position 167,027 of record JAFIRS010001637.1, read on the forward strand.
TGTTGAGGTCATGAGAGAACTCAAGGCATGAATTTAAAAATTATTGTGGCGCTACGATTACCGTTTTGGAGCAGAAGCATTCATATTATAGAACTCCAAGGCTATTTAACAAGAATGAGAAAGTTTCATACAGGGTGGTAATGAAGTTGAAAATCAGACATTTTTCAAATGATTGAAAGTCCATTTTTTCAACTCACCCAGTAAAAAAAGTAGCCTATCAGATATGGAATTCATTTCTGTGTCAATTTGTTCCGGGTTGCCCTATACCTATGTTTCATAGGTTTTGAGTAATTTGAGACATTCTATTCTTTCACTCTGACTTTCATGTCATTCGAATTGATTCCAATGGCGACTATTTGTTTGAAATGGATGAATGTCAATTATTGTTATTCACTGTTGAACTCGATATGAAATTGATTAAAGACAATAAAAATCATTTGTTCATGAACTCCTTCAATAAGGAAATTATTGACACGGGGATAGTGATGAAAATGGCATCAGGAAATCATCAAGAGAGAATGAAACCCGGTAGGAAACCATTTGAGAGTTCGATGAACGGTTTCGATCAAACTGGTGGGGTTATATATGCCAGAAGTAGGAGAACCAAAACTGTTCACAAATAAATAATAGTTTGAAAAAACTAAAAAACACGCTTTTATAGAAAACCAGACTGAAAAAATAAAAAATAAGAAAAAAATTTATTTTATTTAAAAAAAAGCGTGGGGTGCATGGTATCGCCTCGGCCAACAATTACCTCTGAGACATTTCTTACTTCACTGCCCTAGGTGTGTAATGTACTATATAATTATTGATACCATGCTCCCCACGCTTTTTTTAAATAAAATAAAAAAAATTCTCATTTTCGATTTTTTCAGTCTGGTTTTCTATAAAAGCGTGTTTTTTAGTTTTTTCAAACTATTATTTATTTCCTACTTTCTAGTGAGGTTTATTTATAAAAGCGTGTTTTTTTAATTTTTTTTTAAATATTATTTTTATTATTTTTTTGCAAATTGAAAAATGGAATAATCTTATGAAATTAGGTAATCATAATCTTCGAGCTGAGACAATTTCTGAAATCATCATGTTGGGGATGCAAACTTACATACCGAATACCGAAAGAAGAACATCATCCGATAAGACCTGGTTTAACAGAAACTGCTCTAGAGCTGTGGCTTCCAAACAGGCAGCATACCATCGATGGCAAAAAAATCCGGGACCTGAGACCAGAGCAGCATACGTTGAGGCTAGAGGCATATGCAAAGAGACAATAGAATGTTCAAAAGATGCTCATAATGCCAAAATAAGATAAAAACTTGTTGAATGTCCCAACGGATCCCGTTCATTTTGGTCTTTCGCCAAAGCTGTGGGAAGAAACTTCACTTCCAGCTCATTTCCTCCTAACCAAAGAAGATGGAACACTAGCAACGACTGCCCAGGAAAAGCCAATATCTTTGCGCACCTATTTGCTGGAAATTCCACTCTGGATTCTTCGGGAAAACAACCCCGAACATTACACCTATTGACAGTCACATGCCGAGATCACCTTTCGCCAACGTACTATCAGAAAGATTTTGCTGGGTCTCAACACCAACAAAGCCTGTGGATCTGACGGAATCCCGCCGATTGTTCTCAAGAAATGTGCCCCGAACTAACACCTATTCTTTGCAAGTTGTTCAACCACTCTTACAATTTGGGAGTATTTCCGTCCAATTGGAAAATTGCAAGAGTACAGCCAGTCCCTAAAATAGGCAAAAGACCCTACCTAGCAACTACAGACCTATCGCACTGCTATCTATTATTTCGAAGGTCATGGAAAAAGCCATCAACATCGAGCTCATGAAATATCTGGAAGACTCAGGAATTATCAATGATAGGCAATATGGCTTCCGCCATCAGAGATCAACTGGTGACCTGCTCGCATACGTCTCACATATATGGCAGCTATCTATTGAAAAGTATGGAGAAACTTTAGCTGTGGCATTAGATATCTCCAAGGCGTTCGATCGAGTTTGGCACCAGGGACTCCTCGCCAAGCTTCCATCTTATGGCTTGCCCCCTCAGCTGTGTTCTCTGCTTGCTAGTTTTCTCTCAAACAGGTCTCTCCATGTAGTGGTCGATGGAGTTTCATCTGACACTCTACTCATAAATGCTGGTGTTCCGCAAGGATCCATTCTAGCACCAACACTATTTTTACTTCACATCAACGACGTGTTGAAAGCAACTTCATGTCCCGTACACAGCTTTGCCGATGATAGTACCCTCCATACCGCTTTCTCTTCCAGGGCCCCTATATCAGCCCGTGAAACCAGAAATGAACGAGGAAGAAATGTTAACAATATAAATATGGACTTAGCAACAATTCTCGAATGGGGATCCAATAACTTGGTAGAATTCAATGCAAACAAAACACAAGCATGTCTTTTCTCTAGAAAAGCCGATCTCACTGTGCCTAACATAACTTTATCAGGAGTAACCATACCACTGAAGTCATCCATATCGATGCTTGGTATTACTATCAGCAATAACCTTTCCTGGGAAAATCACGTGAGGTCCATTGCCAAAAGTGCATCCCAAAAACTTGGTTTTTGTTCCCATATTTGGAGTGCGGCACCTAAACATATCCTGAAGCTATTGGATTCTGTCCAAAAAAGGGCAATTCGTCTCGTCGGTGATGCCTCGCTTACAAACTCGCTCACTTGTCTGGAACACCGTAGAAAAGTTGGCGATTTGTCTCTATTTTATAGATATTTTCATGGGCGATGCTCTTCTGAAATATCAACAATCGTTCCTCCTTTGGCAGTCTCTTCGAGATTAACCCGTCAAGTTCAGTCTTCACACCCCTTCGTGGTCACTTTGGAGACCTGCAGAACATCACTTTCCAAAGACTCATTCATCCAACGAACTGCGAGGCTTTGGAACTCATTGCCTAGGGAGGTGTTCCCCGAGGCATACAACCTCCAGAAATTTAAGAAGAACACCAACTCCTACCTTCTTTCCCTTGGTTCCCACGATGTTCTCTGAACATTACAGGATATCCCTTTTCGTGGGAACCAGAACATATAAACATATAAAAAAATACCAATTTTGAAAAAAATCAGACCATAATCACAAAACTCGGCCGCCATTTTGAAGCCGCAATCTTGAATTTACCAATTTTTACATAAGAATCATGATATTCGACCCCATAAACCCCACATACCAATTTTGAATAGAATCAGACCATAATCACAAAACTCGGCCGCCATTTTGAAACCGCCATCCTGAATTTTCCAATTTTTACAAAATGATCATAATATTCGACCCCAAAAACCCTCACATACCAATTTTGAAAAGAATCGACCATAATCACAAAACTTGGTCACCATTTTGGAGCCGCCATTTTGAATCCTTCAATTTTGACAAAATAATCATAATCTCCGACCCCCAAAATTCCCACATACCAATTTTGAATAGAATCAGACCATAATCACAGAACTCGGCGGTCATTTTAAAGCCGCCATTTCGAATTTTTCAATTTTGACAAGAGAATCATAATTTCCGACCACGAAAACCTTCAGATACCAATTTCGAAGCTAATCGGACCATAATCACAAAACTCGTACGCCATATTGGAGCCACCATTTTATTTTTTTTTTCACACAAAAATTCCTTAATTCATTGTCACCTGAATAATGTACACCTGCCAAATTTAAAATCATTCGGACGTCTGGAAGTGGGTCAAAATCGCGCCCAAAGCAGTCGGTTACAAACAAACAAACAAATATACAAGTGAAGCTAATATAAAGCGTATAAAAAGAAACTCCATTGAACATCATATCATAACCTCTTTTTTTCATTTTTCAAAATGATAAAATAATCGTTCCTATAAAGGTGCGAGTGGCTTACTTTTATTGCAGAGGCAAGGGCCGTGATTCAATTAGTTAAGTGATTCGAATTCCAAAAAATTTATATTTTCTAGAAAATGAAGTTGGTTTCATAATGTTGAAATCTGGACGCCATCTACAGTTGAAAATACTTTACTCAACTTATTCTTTATCAATTTCTGTAGATGAACTCACTGTATAAGAGACATTCTTCAAATCACACAACAAAGCTCTGAATTCCTGGTTCATAATACGAACAAAATAATTTTGCCACTTTGAAAATCAGTGTAGAATATAAAAGTTATATTCACCTCTTAGCGAAACTGTCCTTCTGCTTTGTATAGGGATGATATAATTAATAAGCTATCACCACCCACTAGTTCATTCAGTGAAGCCAGGAACACAGAAATGGAAGAATTGCAACTTTCCCAACAAATATCAATACTTTAATTTTTTCTATAATTTCCTGTTCATTCAGCTGTGTTCCAAAAACCGGTCCATAGAACTCGTAGTAATAATAAAACAATGAATATATTTTCTGGAAGCGTTTAAGTGTCACTTCTGTTCTGCTATTCTCTAATATGGTCAGATCAAACAAAAGGTGTCAGTTCTTGTTGAGGTTATTCTGTAACGTCGCACCATGATACACTTACTTACTCCAAGTGCACCTACCTAGGACATTTGACATTTCTAAATTGTAAATGAATTCGAAATTGGTTTGTTTTCGTTAGACAGTTTTATTATTCGAAATGTGCCCTCATATCCAAATATATTCAAATAATATCCTGAGGTGGAGAATCGGAGCATCTATCGAGCTGTGGAAATGAAAGTATTATTTATGGCGTCATAACCTGTAACCTTACCAGTGAGATGTTACCATATTAAAAAGTGATCTATTTGCTGTTATATTTTATCTCACTGTGCACAGATTATTGAAATGAACGTTTCGCAAAAAGCAAACGTTACAATATTGAGTGTGATGAAATATCTCACTTTAACTCAGACTGAAAAATCGAATGTGCATAACTTCAAAGAAAGCTTGATAAATAAAATGAAAGGGAAGTTTGAAACAACAATTCAAAAGAATACATGAAAAAGCCAGTGAAATGATGTCCTCGTACATCTAGACAACGTTGTAATTGATTACCAAAACTCAAACCTACGATGTCTCAATAACGTCCATGTAAATAATTCCAAGAACCTTTCTGTTACAATTTTTCAAATCCTCTCTTATTAACTTCATTTTCTACATAACCCCTTAAAACATAATCCATTTTCGTTAAATCTGGTGGAGGCCCCCCACCTTCCTTCCTATCACATCAACCTGATTGATATTTTTTGGGATATGTTCTAATTATCATTCAGAGATCGCAAATAGGCTTCATTCGATCAGTCTTCCTTCAGTATGGACCCACAACGTAATTCTCGATTCAAGGTCTGACAGTGGGTAAGCATCATATTATGATTAATCTGAGGATGGGATGAAAGTTGTGAAAATAAACACAAGAGTCAGTTCTAGGACCAACGCTATGGAACCTACTATATGAAACGAGCAGTCAGGGTCACTCTGGTTGGGTCCGTCGATGACCATTGCTGTGATAGTGGTCGCCAAAGAGGAAGAGAGTGCCATGAATGACGCAAATATTACACTGCAAGATATATCCAATCTACTGAAGTGCCAAGGGGTCTAGATAACTAGACACGGAACTCACCTTCGCCTACTCACCTTAAAAAGTGGGGAAAGCGGTGGCAGCTCTCTCTAGGCTTATGCCAAATACCAGGGGACCCTGTGTATCCAATATGTCGCACCAGTCTAAATGAACTAGGCAAGAACAACACTGTTACCCCTGGATTCCGGGACACACTAGAGTGGAGAGTAATGGAATGGCAAACGTACTTGCAAAAAAAGGGGCTGAAACACCATTTCTGGGACATGAACCCTTCTGCGGAATAAGTAGCAGTACAATACTGGACGAAGTTGAAAAAGAAGTACATACCAAAAGATCCCAATACTGGGCATGATCATAAGGAATGAGGCAGGCCAAGATACTACTGGGAAACTACAACCAGAAGAGATCAAATGACTGCACCAGCAAGAGTAAAAATGAGCTCAGAATACTAACGGGAATTTTAACAGGGCATTGTCGGTTGAGAGGGCACCTTAAGAACCTTGGCTAAGTAGAGGGAGAATAATGCAGGTTTTGCGAGGAAGAGGACGAAACCTCTATCCACATTATCTCAGTACGAGGGGACGATACCTTGGAGAACATCAAATAGAAGAGGGAGATCTACCTAATCTGAAGCCTTCCGACATCCTGAACTTTTTAGAAGCCCTAGGACTGGAGGCACTGCTCTAGTCGTTGAGACTGCTGGGCAGCAGAAGGGGACACAATAGACCTCATAGGTCGCAGTGTATTGACACCCCTACCAAATAGAATAGAATAATAGAATAGAGCCATTGCGACAAATCTCATGTCATGCTGGCAAATGAAGTGGACCAATGGAAATTGAGGATGGTTTATATCTAATAAAGAAGAATGGATCAATATATCATACGCAGTAGAGCGCAAGCAATGTCTGGCCGTGGCTGTTTCAGAAAATACTTGCGAAGCCATATGAGTGCTGAATCTGAGGCATGCCCGTATCGCGGAGGAGAGGGTGATACAAAACATGCACTGTTCGTGTATCACAGATGGGGAAAGAGGCGGTAAGGATGCCACAGGGAATCGAAAATGACGTTTAAAGTTGTGAATATGATGACATATCTGTTTTCAGGCTGGAAAATAGCTAGGCACATCATCAAAATGTTAATAGGCATATCGTTGAAATGAACTCATTCATGAACTGAATGGAAGTTCGTCATTTTCTCCGCATGAACTTGGAGTGCTCCGCATGCACTCACTATGATATGAATTTGAACGCTTTGGCTATAAAACTATAATCAAAGTATATTTTAAAAGTCATACTTCAAAATTTGAAATTTTTTGAAATAAATAAATAATAGGAAAACCTGATACTGATTAACCAGGAATGACACGTAGAATCCAGAAACACAATAATATACAGTGCATTCCATCAGTAAAAGCGAATGTTTGGTTCATCCTGTGTATACGAAGCAAATTTGATGCCTTGAAATGATTTTAAAATATGTGTCGTGAGTTCCTTCATACCCTAGACAAAAGAAATTTTCCGAAATAATATACAGGATTGATCTAACCTGTTGCACACATGTGACTGACGAGTATATAATGCCATTTTATAACGAATTAGTAATTAAAAATCTGAAAAAAAAATGAAAACAGGTTTTGTTCTTTGTAAAACTCAACAAAATTTTGGGTAGTGCCTCCCGCCTAATTTCAGGTGACCTGTTCAGAGAAAACCTTCGGCAATTACCGAATGCAATAAACATTTAACTTGACATTTGAATAATGTGGAATGTTGAACTGATTGTGTGGTAAATGTAGACACTGCAGCCTGCCTGAGATAGATATTCAATTTCAAAGTGAACAAAAGAACTAACCTTGTTATATCTAAACTGGTGATGAAGTCAGTACCAGTTCACTTCATACTCTGCTTTGAGGCACTTGTCATAATCATCACAGTCACTTGTAAAAAAAACGACACAAACATTATGAAAAGGGAAACATGAGAAATTGAAAATTGTTTTGAAAAATATTATCTCGACCATTTTAGCTTCTTTTTTTTGTGGGCTCGGTTCCTAAGACCATCTACTCAGCTTCGACTCGCAAACGAAGTTTGTCGTGTCCTTCTGTTGAGGGTTAAGGTAGTTGGAATCAAGGGCCTTCTCATCCCTCATTACTTTTTCCAATTGTAGTGATTCAGAACATGAACTGTACAGTGTTGCCAAGCAAGATTCACGCATGCACGGTTTACAAACCTGCCTACGAACGTGTTTGTTAGATTCTATTGGAGTTTTCTGATTGGCTGGTGAATGAAAGATCCAAATTAGCATCCAATCAGAAAACAGGATGTGCAGGAGAATTAATTTTAATATTATTGTCTTTGTCTTTTGCTGGCTCTCAAAACTTAACACCGAGATATTCCGTGCGTATTTTGAAGAGTAGAAGACACATTTATGATTGAAATAGTAAATTTCAATTCCGGTTGGATTCTGGAGTCGCCAATCACTGTGCTGGCGTTTTCGTACTAGATATATTATTATAATATAAATTATTTTTTGATAAAATGGCAAAAGACAATAATGTTCAAATTAATTCCTTTGCACATCGCGTACTGTTTTCTGATTGGTTGGTAATTTGGATCTTTCATTCACCAGCCCATGAGAAAACTCTAATATAACCTAACAAACTTTCGTTCGTAGGTAAGTTTGTAAACCGTACATGCAAGAATCTTGCTTGGAAGAAAATGAGGAATAAGAAGGTGCTTGAATCCGACTACCTTAACCCTCAACAGTAGGACCCGACAAACATCGTTTGCGAGTCGAAGCTGAGTAGATCGTCTCAGGAAACGAGCTCAAACAAAGAAGAAGATTAAAATGGTCGTGATAATATTCTTCAAAACAATTGCTAATATTTCCCTTTTCGTAATGTTTGTGTTGTTTGTTTCTTACAAGTGACTGTGATAATTATGATAAGTGCCTCAAAGCAATGAAGTCAACAAGTTCTGACTTCATCATCAGTTTGGATATATCAAGGTTAGTTGTTTTCTTCACTTTGAAATTGAATATATATCTCAGGCAGCCTGCATTGTGCACATTTACCACGCAATAGATCAACTTCTACCTTACTCAAATGTCAGTTAAATGTTCACTGCATTCGGCAATTATCAAAGTTTTCCTCTGAGAAGGTCACCTGAAAGTAGGCGGGAGGCACTACCCAAAATTTTGTCGAATTTTCAGGTAACAAAATGTTTTCCATTTTTTTTTAGATTTTTAACCACTGTAATTCGTTATAGAATGGCATTATATACTCGCCAGTCACGGGTGTGCAAGAGGTTATATTACACCCTGTATATCTAACTTCGACACACTAGTTCGAATGCATGTACTGTACCGGGTTTGATGACTTCTGCCATTATTAACCGACGAAACCAAAAAAGAAGGAGGTTCTTATATTTAATTGTTTTTTTTTATGTATGATCACGCATAATTTTTTACTGAGACGTCCGATTCCGATGATTCTTCCTTCAGTAAATAGGGTGTACCTCGTAATTAGTCCCATTCGAATTTAGAAGATGAAATCCACCCCTAAGGGTAGCAAAATGAAGGATATTGATCACTCACCCTCTGAATTGTGGTCCGTTAACCGATTCTATCAGCTATAACTTTGTACTGGGTTCTTCGATTTGGATGATTCTTCTTTTATCAGGATATACCTCATAGTTGATCATATTCAGATTTCGAATGGAATTATCCACCCTAACGGGTAGAAAAATAGGGGATAATTGATTTTTCACTTGTAAACATTGGCAACAATATGTAGTTGACAATGACAGATCGCTAGTGTCATTATCACAATCAATATATTCTATGAGAGGATGGAATTATATAATAAGTAATTAAATAAACCAACCAGAACAACGAAAATAATTCATATTACAACAAATAGTAAAAGTAGATAATCATTGATTTGTTGAAAATATGAACAGGATGTTCATAAAATCAGATGTGGAATCATCTGCGACTGAAAGATAAACTTTAGTCACTATCTTCCATCGTCAAGATAACCTCTTGTGGGGTATTCATGTTGAAAAGGAAAACATTCTCAATTAAATATTGAAAGAAAGATTTTTCTGTGAATTGAAAAATCACCGAAAAAAATGATGTTATTTTTTGTGAATGTCTAACAGAAAACAACTACTTCCCTGGCTAAAGCCACGCTGGACATTGAACTACATCTGATAGATATTCTGTAAAGTCCCTAACTCAAAAGAAAAAATCTGAAATTGAAAATTTGCATTTTCATTCAAATAATCATTTGATTTTTTATTCCAGCCTTAATTGAGAACTCATAAAGATGAATGAGGCAAAGGAGAATGTTTTCCAAAAGAGAGTACTCACCAGAAATCATTCGTAACATTTACGCAAGAGAGACATCGCATTCACTACGTCTTCAATACATGTTTGTCGACGAAAATCTATTTCACGCTTCCACGATCCATTCACAGAAAAATCTTTCTATCAATATTTCATTGAGAATGTTTCCCTTTTCAATCTAGATAATCATATTATTCAACTGGTAATAGTTGAAGTGAGGTGGGTAAGTAAGTATTTTGGAAGTAATCAAACAACAAGCAGTTAGTAATTAGTAGATTTCAGCCACAAAAAATTGAGAAATAAAAACTTTCCAACAAAAAATTAAACCGACGAAATACGGAACTGAAAAGTAAAAAATAAAATAAATCTTCCCAGTCCCAATAACTAAGCTCCTAAACTAATGTAAGTAACTAATTTTGAGTCGGCGCCAAACAAACAATCAACGAAGATCATCGAAATACTTTTAAAAAATTATCAGTATGTCACCGCCCAACTCGATGCCATCATTTTACGCCTTACCCAATTCATTTGCTTGTTTGTTTGGCGCCGACTCAAAATTAGTTACTTACATTAGTTTAGGAGCTTAGTTATGGAGACTAAGAACGTTTATTTTATTTTTTACTTCTCAGTTCCGTATTTCACCGGTTTAATTTTTTGTTAAAAAGTGTTTAATTTCATGTTTTACAGCTCAGTGAAATGAAGTCGTCTTACTTTTTTGTTTCAGAATGCTAAGCAAATCTATTCAGAAATTCAACCATCACTTCGTTGTGGATATCAGGTTGTTCCGTTTGAGAAATGGAGTCATATCGATTTTCTGAATGCCAAGGACCTACCGAAATACTTTTACAAATATTTGTTTATCAAAATCAAGGATATGGAATCCGGGAAGTGTGCGGTTTGAAAATTAAAATGTGACTATATGCTGTATTGTTTGGTATATTACCAATGACTGAAGAACATAAAAATATATTAGTTTTCGAGTCATTTCGAGTGTATTTTTCATTTAATCTTTTTGATCATTCCACACCAAGCAACATTTAGTTTTATATCGCATCTGCTGCGCACATCGTTCTCTTTCGTTGTATTTTTTCATTTCATGTTCGTCCTGCAGAATCTGCCGATTCACAGAAGACTTATAACATGAAAATATTGATTTGTTGAAAATATGAACAGGATGTTCATAAAATCAGATGTGGAATCATCTACGACTGAAAGATAAACTTTAGTCGCTATCTTCCATCGTCAAGATAACCTCTTGTGGAGTATTCATATTGGAAAGGGAAATATCCTCAATTGAATATTGATAGAAAGATTTTTCTGTTAATTGAAAAATCCACGATTAAAATGAAGTTATTTTTTGTGAATGTCTAACAGAAAACAACTACTTCACAGAAAAATATTTCTATCAATATTCAATTGAGAATATCTCCCTTTTCAAAATTAAAATATTGTTTTTCATTTTTATTAAGAAAATGTACCATATTCAATTCCCTCTCAACCTTTTACTGAAGTGTTAATAAAAGTAGGTACTAATTAATTTGATTGCCAGTAATTGGTATGTAAGTAGGAACTTGTCAAAGTATTTGATTTCTACAATGTATTCATAGAAGTATGAACCAATTAATTTCATTGGACAATGATTGTTTGGTAAGTAACAACTTGACGAAGTATTGATTTTATTACAATTCGCGCAACGAGCTTTTCGAATCCAAATTATTCAACAAAAAATAATTGAATCATTGTCAGCTATGACTAAAACTTATTCATACGTTTCAGTACCCGGCTTAAATGGAAGCTTGTCTTTAAAAAGTTTTTTTATTGGTTATTTAATTTTTTGCTTTTTAGTTTCTTTGCCTTAATCTGTTCATTTCTAATAGTGAATCGTTATTACAAGGTCTCTTCCCTGTAAGTTCTGAGCTGAAAGAATTCATGATCTCCGACCCCAGAAACTCCCACACACCAATTTTGAATAAAATCTGACCATAGCCACAAAACTCGTCCGCCATCCTGAATTCGCCGTCTTGAATTTATAGATTTTGACGAAAGATTCATAATCTCCAAACCTGAAAACCCCCACTTACCAACTTTGAATAAAATATGACCATAAACAGAAACCTCGTCCTCCATCTTGGGGCCGGCTTTTCGAATTTATAAATTTTGACGAAAAATTCAAAATCTTCGACCGCGAAAACCGGCCCATATCAATTTTGAATCGAATAGAACCATAATCACAAAACTCGTCCTCCATCTCGGGGCCGCCATCTTGAATTTATGATTTTTGGCAAAAATGTCATAATCTCTGACCCCGAAAACCCCCACATACCAATTCTGAATCCAATCGGACCATAATCACAAAACTCGTCCGCCATCTTGGAGCCGCCATTGTTTTTTCTCTAACAAATTCCATAATGCATTGTCACCGGAATTATGAACACCTGCCAAATTTCAAATCAATCGGACGCCTAGAAGTCGGTCAAAATTCACTTTCAAGATTTGACCCAAACTAACAAACGAACAAACTATCTAACAAGTGAACCCACATGAAAGCTTGCACATAAAATAATTAATGAAAAACCTTTTTGAAGATAAACTCTTATTCAAATGCACTAAAAAATAAAAAATAATTGCTTTGGACGTAGGATATTCCGTGAGTTATAGATTCAAACGCTTGTCGCTTTTGTATTCGAACTGAAAACTTTGCATGACAAGCTTTTGAATCTATATCTCACGGAATAACCCACGTCATACATCCAAAGCAATTATTTTTTACTTTTCAGTGCATTTGAATAAAAGCTTGTCTTCAAAAAGGTTTTTCATTAATTATTTCATTCCGTGCTTCTTAGTACTATAGTACGCCATAATCAATGCATTTTTGTTGAAGCAGCGTTATTATGAGGCCTATTTTCTGTAAGTTATGAGCTATCTAGTCTTGCAATGAGGAGACTCATCCGCCATATTGAAGTTGCCATCTTCTATTTATGAATTTTAACTGAAAATCAATAATCTTCGACCTAATTCATAATCACCGACCTCAAAAACCCCGACAATTTTGAATCGAATCGAGACATAATTACAAAACTCGGCCGCCATCTTGAATTTGTGAATTTGGATACAAAATTCATAGTCTCCGACCCCGAAAACCCCCACATACCAGTTTTGAATAGAATCGGACCATAAACACTGAGTTCATCGGCCATCTTGGAGCCGCAATTTAGATTTTATGAATTTTGTAGAAACATTCATAATCGTCGACACTGAAAACCCTCACATACTAATTTTGAATCAAATCGGACCATGTGCCGCCTTTTCAATTTCATAAAATTTAAAAAAAAATTCATAATGTCCGATCCCTAAAACCCCCACATACCACTTTTGAATCCATTCGTACCATAATCACAAAACTCGTCCGCCATCTTGGAGCCGCCATTCTGTTTTTTTCTCCAACAAAATTTCGTAATGCATTGTCACCGGAATTATGAACTCCTGCCAAATTTCAGTTCAATCGGATGTCGGCAAGTGCTTCAAAAATGGATTACAAATTTTGAACCGGAAAGAATGACAGAATGACATACGAACGAAGCAAGTTGAATGAAAGCTTGTCAAAAATAATGATAAACATGAAAGCTACATCTGTGTATTATTTGGAATATCATTCACCCTAATCGAACAAAAATATAAAGGTCCTAATGTTTTAGAACGGGTTTTATCAAAATCCCGTTTTTTGACATAATGCCTTCTTTGCCTGTGGCCTTCAAATGAAATACGAAATGCAAAAAAGGATTTCGAACACATAGCGCCTTGCGGCGGCGAATAGCGAAACACTAGAGAAGGAAATTCAATTCTTGCGACAAATCACCGCGCAGTTCGCTTTTCGGTAGAATACAGTTTTCCGCTGAAACTGCACATCTAAACATTGATTGTTTTCCTTTATATATTAGTTCATGAATTCTACGTCAATGGAACTGAAGGAGTTTTCGAAATATTCGAAGTTCAGATTGAATCAATATTAGTTCGGTATTGAAAACATGTTGAAGAGGCAAATATTCTCAAGGGAAAAAATTCATCTATCAGAAAATGTTTTTGAATGAATGATAAAGCGGAATTTCACTCTGGGGCTTTTCTTTTGAATTAGGTATTTTTTGTCAGATCTTCCACATACAGTTCAACGTCCAGAGTGTGCTTCAGCCAGGAAAGTAGTTTTCGTTTTGAAATTACAAAATATATCTTTCTTTTTATCGTACAACAAAAGTTATTCTAGTATTTTGCTGATGGGATAAATTCTTATTTTCCATCAGCTTGTGAACTTGAAATTTAGGGTGTAAGTGGAGAGCACGGTGAATTTCTTCTTTGCAAATTCCCAACTGATATCAAGTATAGACAACAAAAATGAGCAGTTTTTTTAGTCAAGATTTAAATATCGGTATATTTTCATTTTCAACGCCATCTACTGATGATATGATCAGACCGAAAGAAACATGCTAGAGATAGGGATGTAAGAAGGCTTCTATCATTACCGATGAAAATATACAGGGTGGCTTCGAATGAAATGAAGTCTCACTATTGGAAATTATTTCAGGATGGTTTTCATGATATCACGGAGATTTTCAACTCCTAGTCCCCACTGGAAATCTGTTATCTCTGTCTAAGCCAAAGCCGAAATGGTGAAATATATTCATAAATCTTTGTTGTTTGGTATAAGGACACTTTAAGAAATTGTTCAACATTGTTTTTTCGTATTGTCTCTACTTGATATCAATAAAAAAATCTGAACCCAGTCATAAAATTTAAAATTCACCATTTTGATTCAACCCTGACAAAATACCTCATCATCCAATGAAAAGATCAGCATTGAGCCTATCAGAAAAAAAATATATAAAGATTTATTACCTAACTGATAAAAAAAAATTCATCACAATTACCATCATTTTTGTCTGAGTATACTTGACATTCAGTTTGTTCGTTTTTCATTTATGAGCTGTTCAATGAGATTCAATTAAAGAAAGAGAAGGACTGATTATGAGATTTATATGTCTCAAGGTATTTAACCAAATTCATTTGGTCACTCTTATTGGCTTGACCCGATTAAATAAAATTCATTCCAAAACACAAGTGTTTTCGATTGATGGAATCAGTATATTGTGGTGACGAAATGGACTTCTCAATACAATGCTAAGATTTATTTGATTTGAATATATGTTTATCTATTGAAACAATCTCCAACTCATATTGAATGAAATTTGTTTCAACACAAATATAATATTCATTTGAACAAACAACGAAAATTG
Source organism: Gonioctena quinquepunctata (assembly GCA_018342105.1). Classification (NCBI taxonomy): domain Eukaryota; kingdom Metazoa; phylum Arthropoda; class Insecta; order Coleoptera; family Chrysomelidae; genus Gonioctena; species Gonioctena quinquepunctata. Next base: position 182,191 of record JAFIRS010001637.1, read on the forward strand.
ATTAATTCAAATAGAAGAATATTATAGTGGTTGAATTATATGCGTTAGATGGCGAAGTGTTCGCACAACTGACCCAGACTTAGATAATGTTACCAAATAGCAACGCCAACTTTTCATCGTTGCGAGGTCTGGACTCAAATGTCTGGTATAGGCTCTCTTGCTCGGTTGCCATATTTGTCAATTCAGTGGATTAACAATCATTTGAATAAATATTATTAGTGAAGACATCAGCTTATTTTGTTGAATTGACATTTTATTGAATTCATCGATTCAACATAAATACTTGTTCGAATTAGACTAGGAGGAAACGGCGCATGAGTACCGAAAACTATTCCACCTCAATTTTTTCACACGATCCTCTTTGAATTGCCCTACTGATGATATAAATGCATGTTGCCATGGGGCAACCCCGTGCCATATTGTTTAAACCGAAATTGTTTAAACAATTGCAAGGAATTGTTATTTTCCAACCGAACAAATTTTTTTTATATTCTTTATTGAAATACAAATGAAAAAGGTTCCATGACTTTTCACGATGAAGTTAATATTTTTGGAGATATAAATTTTTAAATGTTCAAAAAATCTCAAATTTGGGTGCTTTTGACCCATGAAAAATATATAAAAAAAAAGAATAAAATATAAAACATTTTTTATTCTTTATACAATAGTTGATAATATCCTCAATTGAGATTTAAAAAAATGTCATTGTCTATACATGTTTTTAATTATTTATTACACGCGCTCACAAGTATGCGTCCCTTACCTCTAAGTAACGCCGTCTCTCTCTGACTCATACGGTGCATCGGCCTCTCTGTGTCCTGAATCATTATTGACCATTTATCTTAAAAACCATCAACGCTATCAAAATTGTTAGAGAGAGCAATGTTATTATTAATTAAACTAACTACAATTTGTTTTGAATAAGTTGTTAAAGCTTGAAGCGGAACATGTAATTAAAACTAATTTTTTATCGGTTTATATTACTCACTTATTTGTTATTAGAACAGAAAGTACTCATATTGTATTAAATAATGATTCATGACTCAGAGAGGCCGATGCAGCGTATGAGTCAGAGAGAGACGGCGATACTTAAAGGTAAGGGACGCATACTTGTGAGCGCGGTAATAAACAATAAAAAAACAGGTATAAACAATACATTTTTTCAAATCTCAATTAGGATATTATTAACTATTGTATAAAGAATAAAAAACAGTTTTTTTTTTAAATTTTTTTTTTTTAATATATTTTTCATGGGCAAAAGTACCCAACTTTAAAAATGTTCAAACTTTCAAAAATTTATATCTCCAAAAATATTAACTTCATCGTGAAAAGTCATGGGACCTTTTTCATTTGTATTTGAATGAAGAATATAAAAAGAAATTGTCCGGTTGGAAAATAACAATTCCTTGCAATTGTTTAAACAATTTCGGTTTAAACAATATGGCACGAGGTTGCCCCATGGCAACATGCATCGGTAGGGCAATATAAAGAGGATCGTATGAAAAAATTGAGGTGGAATAGTTTTCGGTACTCATGCGCCGATTCCTCCTAGTCTAAATGAATGAATTAGAAAATTTTGTAGATCTGATTAAAAAATGATTACATGGTTGAAAGAACATTTCTACCAAAACGAGTCAAGAATAGAGTTGGTCGAATAAGATATTTGGTTCATGCAAGTTAATTTTAGTTGATTGAAACTTTGATCCAAAACAAAGAAATAGTTCTACTCATTTTGAGATAATATTTTGTCGTGCATATATGACACTATTATTTGTTTCATTCAAATAAATTTCATTTAATTCACCAATTTGTTTTTTTTGTGCACACTCCATCGTCAAATGGCATCTCATTGAATCAAATGAAATAATCTCTTATGAAAGGAGCATACAGGGTGAATAAAACTGATTAATCCATTGAAAAATACCAATGGTAATCACCAGCGATTTTCTGTTTCTGTGTACATTATAGAGAAAAAGTTGTAGAGCTCAGGAATTTATATCATGTAGTTCATCGATATTGATATAAAAATGACAGATTGGGATATTTTTCAATCTTTCAATAGCCGTCATTGTGAAACTACCCAGTCGATTTGGTCAATGTCTGGACTCAGCCAGGGTATTTATTAGAAGTAATTTAGTGCCAAATTTCGTTTTTTTCGGTTCCAGTTTCTCTGGTTCCTCAATAAGGTAGTATTTATATAAATTCTACCTCAATAACGAATATTATGCCAAACATTTCAGCAAAATGAACCAAAAAAAATTCGGAGTATGTATCATGCAATTAAAATGAAATACCAACAACTTTTCATGATTGAAAAATATCTGGGTGGATTCATCTATACTATTATAAAATTGTAAAACTATAATTGTTTGTTTGTTTGTTTGTTTGATCGAGCATCACGCAAAAACTACTGGACAGAACTTTTTGTGAAAGATAAGTGCCATGTGAAGTGGAATGAATAGAAAAATCGAATTTAAACGGTTTTCTTCACATAAAGGATTCAATATAAAATTGAACCAGAAAATGGTACATCTCAGGTGAAAAACAACTACTTTTCTGGTAAATACCACGCAGAACGTTGAATGATATTCACCTGAAAATCCATGCATACTTCCATATAATATCAATGGACATTGAATGCAAATGTTTCTTTCTGATAAGCTCGATTATGTTCAATTTATGTCGTGTTCACCTAACAATCCGCATACCGGTTTCAGGCTTCTTGGCCCTCATCAGTACGGAGTAGTCAACCAGCCGAAGGTCCAAAGAACTCTGGCTGAAGTGAGACACAACGTAAACAAACCATCATCGAGCTTGTGACACCTATAGGTACGCCGGAAAAGATAAACTTTAACTGGCGGTACCTAGTGACAGAAAGAAACACTCCGAAAATCTCCCACCTCGATACGTTTCTAAATAAAAGATTCCTTCTCAGTAGGAGTGGCAAGCCCGTCTAGCATATAGTGAAAGATAAGTGCCATGTGAAGTGGAATGAATAGAAAAATCTAATTTAAACGGTTTTCTTCACATAAAGGATTCAATATAAAATTGAACCAGAAAATGGTAGATCTCAGGTGAAAAACAACTACTTTCCTGGCAAATACCACGCAGAACGTTGAATGATATTCACCTGAAAATCCATGCATACTTCCATATAATATCAATGGACATTGAATGCAAATGTTTCTTTCTGATGAGCTCGATTATGTTCAATTTATGTCGTGTTCACCTAACAATCCGCATACCGGTTTCAGGCTTCTTGGCCCTCATCAGTACGGAGTAGTCAACCAGCCGAAGGTCGAAAGAACTCTGGCTGAAGTGAGACACAACGTAAACAAACCATCATCGAGCTTGTAACACCTATAGGTACGCCGGAAAAGATAAACTTTAACTGGCGGTACCTAGTGACAGAAAGAAACACTCCGAAAATCTCCCACCTCGATAGGTTTCTAATAAAAGATTCCTTCTCAGTAGAAGTGGCAAGCCCGTCTAGCATATAGTGAAAGATAAGTGCCATGTGAAGTGGAATGAATAGAAAAATCGAATTTAAACGGTTTTCTTCTCATAAAGGATTCAATATAAAATTGAACCAGAAAATGGTAGATCTCAGGTGAAAAACAACTACTTTCCTGGCAAATACCACGCAGAACGTTGAATGATATTCACCTGAAAATCCATGCATACTTCCATATAATATCAATGGACATTGAATGCAAATGTTTCTTTCTGATGAGCTCGATTATGTTCAATTTATGTCGTGTTCACCTAACAATCCGCATACCGAGTTTAGGCTTCTTGGCCTCCATCAGTACGGAGTAGTCAACCAGCCGAAGGTCCAAAGAGGGCCAAGAAGCCTGAAACCGGTATGCGGATTGTTAGGTGAACACGACATAAATTGAACATAATCGAGCTTATCAGAAAGAAACATTTGCATTCAATGTCCATTGATATTATATGGAAGTATGCATGGATTTTCAGGTGAATATCATTCAACGTTCTGCGTGGTATTTGCCAGGAAAGTATTGTTTTCACCTGAGAACTACCATTTCTGGTTCAATTATATTGAATCCTTAGTGGAGAAACCGTTTAAATTCGATTTTCCATTCATTCCACTTCACATGGCACTATCTTCACTATATGCTAGACGGGCTTGTCACCTACTGAAAAGGAATCTTTATTTGAACGTATCGAGGTGGAGATTTCCGGGTGTTTCTTTCTGTCACTAGGTACCGCCAGTTAAAGTTATCTTTCCGGCGTACCATAGGTTACAAGCTCGATGATGGTTTGTTTACGTTGTGTCTCACTTCAGCCAGAGTTCTTGGACCTTCGGCTGGTTGCACTCCGTACTGATGAGGCCAAGAAGCCTGAAACCGGTATGCGGATTGTTAGGTGAACACGACATAAATTGAACATAATCGAGCTTATCAGAAAGAAACATTTGCATTCAATGTCCATTGATATTATATGGAAGTATGCATGGATTTTCAGGTGAATATCATTCAACGTTCTGCGTGGTATTTACCAGGAAAGTAGTTGTTTTTCACCTGAGATGTACCATTTTCTGGTTCAATTTTTTATTATTGAATCCTTTATGTGAAGAAAACCGTTTAAATTCGATTTTTCTATTCAGAACTTTTTGTGTTGTGATTGCGTCCAGATCTTTCTTATCTAAAAAGATTGCATGGTGTTGGACAAATAAATACAATCTACGTCTTTGCTAATGTTTCGCGAATATATTGTTCCCTTCTTCACATCTATATTTATATAATGATAATAATAATTTCTTTATTTTCACGAATTAATTTGCACATCAACAGTGTGAAAATACAAATAAAAAATAGAAAAACGTCAATAAAATCAAGCAATAGTCGAAAAGAGATAATCTAAAATCTCCGGACGTATATAGGAACATCACACACACGTCACAAACAATAATAATGAATAAAATTAAATATAAATATAAAAATATGACAATAACTAACTCTGAGTGTATATAAAGAAAACGTTCACGTTCACATAAATTCCTCAACAGTGTAGCAGTTTTTTGGCAATAAGAGCTGCTTAACTTTTGTCTTGAGAATATGTACATTTCCTGAAGCTTTAATGTCATCGGGAAGTTTGTTGTACAGGTTGCATCCCTGATATTCAAAGCTTTTTTGGTAGAGTGCAGTGCGATGTTGACTGGGTAGGAGTAAGTGGGCATTCCGTGTTAAATGGGTGGTGGTCTGTTGGCAGCCAATATGTTTTTGTTGCGGTTTACATATGTGCACGCCTCAAGTATATATAGTCCTGCAACTGTTAATATTTTTAAGTGCTGAAATGCTCCCCTACAGGAATCCCTAAATCCCAACCAAGCAATGATCCTTATTTCTGTATTATGAACACTCGACCCACAGAGGAACTTGTGCCCCAGTTCAGTATGCTATACCTGAGGTGAGAATTAAAATTCGCATAGTAAAGCGTAAGTGGAATCTCTTGACTGCAGTGATTGGAGAGAAACCTGCGAGAGTAGCAGGGATTTCTGAGTTTTTTGCAGAAATTATCTACTTGTGGCTTCCATTGTAAATTGTTGTCGAAGACAACTCCTAACATTTTGGTTGTTGTTGTGGAATCCAATGATAATTCAGTATTCTGAAACAGACATATACATATAATCAGAGAGAAGTATGTATTATTCACGAAAACATTGATGAAATTTCTAGATTGAGGTATGAACTGACCTTAGGAGTAATTAACGGCACATAGTACCGGGTCATCGACATTTGGCTTTTGCACTATGACAATGCGTCGTTGAATTTGAAAGATTTTTTTAAATTAAAATGTTTAAAATTAGGATAACAGGTATTGAAAAATGAATAAAACAACCAATTCCAGAATCGATCTTCTACGTTCGTTGTCTTCACGATCCAAATTGTGACCCAGATTACGGCAGTGTTCTGAAGCGCCGTTCTTACACATTGAGATAAGCCTCTACAGTCATTTTTGTGTTGATCCACCCTATTTTCCAATAACGGTTTTGTTGCCCAATATATATTTTATCACAATTCACTTTGGAAACTAAATTTGACAGTGACTTTTCAGGCAACTCAAACTTTTTGTGTTGGAAACCTTATGATTAGACTCAAATACGGGTTTGTATTTTATCTCGCTACTGGAACCGGAGATAAAACAATAGAACCACATTATTTCACAACCAAGTGCAACCAGTAAAAGGCGAGGCACATTTCATAAACTTACAACGGGATAACGGGAAGCGGGGAACGAGATAAAGGGATAACGATAAACGAGATAATGGAAAGAAGGATAACGCGATAACGGGGTAACAGGATAACGTAATAACAGGTTAACGAGAAACAGAATAAATGGACAATTCAGCATTATGGTCCATGGTTTACCTAAAATGAATTTAGATATTTTAATTGGTTTTTAAATGATTCAGGAAATATTAAATGGATATCATATGCCTTCTGGGAAAATATGGTACATAATTACAGGACTCTGTATGTTCTCCAATAAAACAATGAGAAAAATAATTCCTATTTCTAAAAAATGTACTTATTTTATACACGCTTTATTAACTTCACTTGTATGTATGTATGTATGCAGCTGATAGAATCTTTGAAATTAATTCTCAACTACTTCCAGATGCCGGAAGTATTTGAAATTTTGCATACATATTCAGAACCGATGACAATACAATAATTCCATATGTACGTCCTGCATCTTTGCCAAATTATGGTGGAGGAATCAATCGAAGATATTTTTTCCCATAATATTTCAAGTCTTTTGTAGCAATATGGACTAATAAATTAAAAATAAAATTATTAAGTAATTGACAAAAAAATTTACTCATGTGTAAAAAAGCGAGGGGTGCTCTTTACTTACTTTTCATAATTATGTTAAGATAACTGATATCAAGCACCTCACGCTTTTTTATATAAGAGAAAATTTTTTGGTCAAACACTTTATTCTTATTATTTTCAACATTTCAGTCCTTATTGCTCCATAAGCGTGTTTTTTTAGTTTTTTGAACTATAATTTCCTATACTCGAAAAATATTGAAATACGTTATTCCAGAAAAGAAGAAGAGTTCTTTAAATTCGTTTATTTTTTTTTCAGATGATCAAACGAATACTATATAGAATCGAAAGAACATCTTCATCAGATAATTTTCAATGAATAACGATTATACCCCAAAGCTCGATACAATTTCATATATCGAAACGAAATCTACCTAATAAAATCGAACGTCTGTATTCCATGAGGGTCTGGCAACAGCCGATTTCGTATCCATTCCTCCGATGTTTGTAATTGAAAAGCAAGGATATGATGAAAAAATGATCGGAAATCCAGTGACGTACTGTATCGACAATCGATGCTCATGATATATTTTTTTTTTGTTGGAAGAATTTCTTTTCACAATATTTCTCTATCTATATCAGATTAAAAATAAATTTTTCAGGAGATCGGAGTTTAATTGTACCTTTTTTAGTTCAAGTTTTTCTTCTGATTTTTTTTTGATACTATATGATTTATGAATGCCTTCACTGGTAATCATGCTGTTTAGAAATTTCCGTTAACTATATTTTGCAATATGTTGTAGAGTTATAAATAAAGAGTAATTTGATGATTGAAAAAACAAACTTGTTGAGTCCTATAGCTTTACCAAGTCAGGTATCGATGTGGAGAGCCTTTATACCAATGTGCCCATGAAGGAACCCTCAATACTATTAAAAGAAAATTCGAAGAGGATAACCACTTTCACGAAAGGACTGACCTGTCCTTACAAAGGCTATTCGAATCACTACTATACAAGGAGTGGTTCATGAAATTGGCTATACGGGAGGCAGAATACAAACGAAAATTGTGCTTCAGACACATGGATGACACCTTCATCATATGAAATAACGGAATAAGACACCACCAAGTTCACAATATAAAAGAAAACCTATGTGTGAATGTTGAAAAAAACATTCTATGACATCAACTATAGAAAAAAAATACGTACGGGACAGTTTCTCAACTACAATTCCGATCATCCAAGTTCAACAAGGGGAGGATCGTGAGAACGATGGTAGAAAGAGCGATGTACATATGCAACAATCAAGAGTCACAAGACGCCCGAAGGATAACAACAATGCTCAATCAGGGATATATCCGAAAGGATCAGAAGGATCTAAAACAAATATAACATTAAAAGCTACTTCCAGGCAAAACCTGATAATAGATCCGAAATCTTCAAGAACTGTATTTATTAAGCTCCATGTGGATGTGGAGATACCACATGGAAGAAACAATAGTCCAAGAGGCGAGCGACCAAAAATTGCAAGCATTTTCTTAAGGCAAATTTTTTATTATTACGTCACATTGGTGGAGTAGAGAAATAGCCTCCCGTCAATCATCCGGTTTCGTTAGCGTTTGGCTTGGGAGCGGCTTTAATTTTCTTTAAAACTATATACCTCGCAACTACTTTCAAAAACCCGAAAATCAATTTGCGAGCAGTATATTTATTAAAAATGAGTTTTACGATCGTCAGTTATGCAAGTCTTGTAACCGGGCGCGTCAGTCATGCGTTAAAATTTTCAAAAATCGGTACGTCGTGCAAGTACTTTCTAAAATCTACAATTTTGTATACAGGTGAAGAATATTATTATAATCACAAAATAAATAGTCAGTCGGTATATTTCTGTAACAAATGCCGTCAGTCGCCGATGAAAGGTTGCGCCTTGCCCTTCTATAATACGGCACGCTCAATAAATATTTAAATATAGTCTATAAAAGTTGAATAACAAAATTAATGAATTAACATACTGATATTAATAAAATATATTTCAAAAAAAAAAATTTTAACATACTACATCAAAAAAATATATACAAAATATTATTTGATTCTGAGTCGCTGCTGTAGTTGTGAATTCCGTCCGGCTCATCATGTTTTGTATCATTCAAATCTGACGAATCATCATCTGCAAATTAATATAAGAGCAATAATAATTTCAGAATGATCAAATAAGTGAGATAAACATGCTTATCACGTATAATCTATTACCTGAAACATCGTTTCCGTCAATGACAACGTCTTTCACGAAGTTGTTGCCCTTCAAACCAATCGAACTCATATTTCTCCCGACTATTTCCTGCCAACCATTTTCCACGGCCATCTTTGTGGTTGGTATTTCTTTATGTGCATTCATCCAAATACTTGATATGCATGCACTGCGATTGATGTGCTTAATAAGCTCAGATCTACAGTGCGGAAGATTTGAAGGGTCGTAACTTTTTACATGTATTTTGAAAGTTTCTTCGTTATCTTTAAATCTGTACGTCTTTGAAAAGATTGCGAAACGAGCTTCATTAACAGTTTAAATTTTTTTTGATTGTATAATTGGCAGACGAATTCCTCAATTTTTGGAATTACATCTGAACGATTATCGTCATTCAATGCGCTTGAATTCGCAAAGGCTCTTCGAAAGTCTTCGGACTGAATCAGTAGATTATATGGACGCTTTTTTCCTTTTCTGAAAAGTGTCTGGTTTTGATCGCAGCCGGTGAAGGAAGAGCAGAACTAGTCGATTCTCCCAATTTTTCGTGAATTTCAGTCATCGTTATGCGTTGCCAACGCCAAATCCCATACAAATATTCACATCATATCTATTATACAGCCGTTTACATAAAGCGTCAAGGTCGCTCGCAGCTTGCTTGCGCTTACGCGACACTAGACTGGCTAGATATAGAGTAGATATACGTAGTAGATACCTACCTGCTTATTATAGAAGGGCAAGGCACTACCTTTTTTGGCGACTGACAACATCTGTTACAGAAATATACTGACTGACTATATTTTTTGTGATTATAATAATATTATTCACCTGCAAACTAAATTTTAGATTTTAGAAAGTACTTGCACGATGTACCGATTTTTTACAACGCACGACTGACGCGCCCGGTTACAATATTTGCATGACTGACGATCGTATAACTTATTTTCAATTAATATACTGCTCGCAAATTAATTTTCAGGTTTTAGAAAGTAGTTGCGAGGTATATAGTATTTTCACAAAATTAAAGCCGCCCCCACGCCAAACGCTAACGAAACCGTATGACTGTCGGCAGGCTATTTCTCTACTCCACCAATGTGAAGTAATATTGAAAAAATTGCCTTTAGAAAACGCTTGCAATTTGTGGTCGCTCGCCTCCCCAACTACAAACGGACCATCAACTGTAAGAATAACAGAACACTCAACTTGGGGAGACGTCGAATTCGGAAATTGCTGACCACGCTTGGACTGACTATTATCGAATTTTGTGGGATGATGCCAATACAACGGAACAGTTCGAATGGAAATTCAAGGAGGCTGCCTACATCGAAGCCAAATACGCCTCTAGTCAGCTGAGCTTTGAGATCAGTAATGTATGGAAACAAGAACCACTGTATCGCTCAAAGCTACATGCACCAACAGACCTATAAAATACCTAAGTAGCATCTGAAGTTATCAGTATTCACATTGAGACGATTGCAGATACAAGATCGTCGTGAAAAACCTCCAAACCCATTGCAACGATGTACTACTTCAAAAATAAACTTTCCATGATCGGCAAGCTATACCGAAATTATTTAGATGTCGTAAATTGAAGGTATCGAATTAAAAATTCAACTTTCAATGTTCAACTTAATTCAGTTATAAACTCAACAAATTGTAGACGAAATAACTACCATGACGTCATCTTCAACTAGATAACGCTTGGTACTCCAATGACTAAAACCCCGTTTACATCTTTCAAATGTTCTTCGCTTGATATTATTCTGAAAAATAGTTTAACCAAACAACTATTTGGAGAATGGTATACAGTGCGGCTTTTTATAGTCCTTCTCCTGTTGACTTTTGAACGGTTCGGCGTAGAATAATAGGACGAAAACCATTTTGAATGGTATCACCGATACTACTTTCTGAAATGGAAGACATTGTGATTGCTCGATAGATGGCGCGAAGGGGTACATCAACTTGCAAATTTCAAATAGCATGGGGGGTCAAGTGGCACATCATGGAAAATATAACTCAATTCTCTTTTCAAATATTTATAATTTTTTTTCAATTTCGTCGAAATGTTTTTACACAATATGCATTTGAAATGACAAGAATAACAGAATTTAAAATGCATATAAATCAGATGGTTGAAAATATAAATCTTTTCAACGATGTGCCACTTGACCCCTTATGCTAAATGAAATTTTTAAGTTGATATGCCCCTCCGCGTCATCTACCGAGCAATAACGAGATCCCTTCTATTTCAAAGAGAGGTATCAATGATATCAATCAAAATAGTTGTGGTCCCGTTGTTCTATGTATTGCCGTTCAGAAGGTAACAGGAAGGGGGAATATAAAAAGCCGCACTCCCAATAGGCGAGATCACAAACTCACAAATTTGTTTCATATGTGCTTGAAGTTGAAATATAGTGATGAAAAATTATGTATGCATAGTTTTCCCCAGAAGATATTGTGTAATATTCGAATAAACGCTGCTCTAAAATCCTCAAATTTGGTGAGACATTCAAACACATCGTTATTGCCGCTTTTTTTGACGTCATAAGTCCATTGATTTGGCATTCTCCCGAATTGCCAGTGTCACTGGTTTTGCGGAACTTCTGCTTCATCCTATGAATAAAATAGAACTTGTGTCAGCATGTGTTATATTGAAATTAAAAGTTCGTTTTTGATAGCTGTTCTTGATTTAGTTATTCTTGAATAATTTGTATATATACCGAGTGCCATGACATTATTTTTTTGGCCTGCTCACATTGTAAAGAAAAATTATGAATAACTTAGCAACGCTGTAATTCCTGGCACTTTCGGCGATCGGCGGGTTGGCAGTGTTACTGTTTTGAGGAACTTCTGAGGAACTGTTATTCTGTTTCATCCTATGAATGAAACAGAACTTGTGTCAGCATGTACGTGTTATATTGAAATGAAGATTTCTCATCTGATAGCTGTTCTTGATTTAGTTATTCTTGAATAATGTATGTATACCGAGTGCTATGCCATTATTTTTTTGGCCTGCTAACATTGTAGAGAAATATTATGAAAAACGCTTGGCAATTCGGCGATCAGCGATAGATCTGAACTTGTTACGTCACATCCTGGCGCGGTTTACGCAGTGTTCAAACAGGAAAATTTTTTTGGGATTGTTTTTCAGGAAAAACTACTTCGAATAAAAATATGAAAAATAATCCAACCACTTTTCTCATCGTTCTGGACATTTTGGTATTTTATCCAGAAATTAGTGATCTCGCCTATTGTGATTCCGTAGAACAACCACATAGTTGAGAGAAAAATTTAATTACCTTTGCAACAATGTGCAACTCGACGAAGATGCCTTTCGAAATTTTCAAGTTGATGTGTCCCCAGTGCCCTTTGTCGAGCAATTGTAATCTTGTATCTTCTCTCAAAAAGTAGGACCGGTAATACCTTTCAATATATTTCATGCCTCATTGTTTCACATCAAAAGTTATCGAGGTAAGGGTACCATTCAGATCCGCACTTATACTTGACATTTTAAATGCATATTGTGGAAAAACGTTTGAACGAAATTCGAAAAAAATTGCCATTGCCCCCATGCCGTTAGAAATTTTTGAGTTGTGCCCCTCGCGCCATCTATCGAACAATTACAATGTCTTTAATTTCAAAAAGTACTATCGCTGATATCATTCAATCCGGTTTTTTACTGACGAAACCACAAAGGAGGAGGTTCTTTTTTTTATTTTATTTTTTTATGTATGATCTCGCATAACTTTTTACTGAGACGTCCGATTCCGATAATTGTTGGTCCCATTTGAATTTGAAAGATGAAATCCACCCCTGAGGGTAGCGAAATGAGGGATATTGATCACTCACCCTCTGAATTCTGGTCCGTTAACCGATTCTATCAGGCATAACGTTGTACTGGGTTCTTCGATTTGGATGTTTTTTTTTTAATAGATAGCATATACCTCATATTTGGATTTCAGATGGAATTATCCACCCTTACGGGTGGAAAAATGGGGGATAAGGATAATTGATTTTTCACTTGTGAACATTGGCACACACATACGTAGTTGACAATGACATAATCGCTACTGACATTATTTTTGTTCCTCATCCGTCAAAATCATTATATTCTATGAGAGGATGGAATTAAATACAAAGTAATGAAATAAACTGACCAGAACAACAAAAATAATTCATAATACAACAAATAGTAAAAGTAGAAAATCATATTATTCAGCGGGTAGTTGAAATAAGTAAGTATTTTGGAAGTAATCAAAAAACAAGTAGGTAGTAATTAGTAGATTTTAGCCACAAAAAATTGAAAAATAAAATTTTTTTAACAAAAAATTAAACCGACGGAATACGGAACTGAAAAGTAAAGAATAAAATAAACGAAGATCATTTAATTAATTTTTTTGTCATGTCGAACCGTTCAAAAGTTAACAGGAGGGGGGGGACTTCAAAAAGCCGCACTGTATATCCATTTAGATTCTGAAAGAGCACACCAGTTCACCTATCGATTCCAAATATCTCCTTATCCTCATTCAGATCTTACATACGCTTCCAACTGTTAGATCCAAGTTCCATCGAATATAAACGGATGTAAGACTGCTGCCTGGGGACCAGTTAACTCTCTCCAACTCCGTGAAACACGCCACTGTAAAATAACTCCTTATACAAGCTATTGTGGGGTAGGCTTGGGTTATCCTTAAAGCAACGAAATAAAGGAGAGGAGTGTGGGTTGAGAGATGGTGACCCCATTACGGGGCGACTAGATCGATGCGTGACGTCACGGGGCAGGACCTCATTCAGTATACATTCTTGTTTGATGTTCGAATAAGGCGCGTGCAGAGGCCTGAAGGGTAATGAGTTTATCCCATTCTGGTAATTCGAAGTTTATCAGCGAGGGTGTGTGTTATTATTATGTCTTTGTTAATTGAATTGTATGGAAGTTGAGCTAAACTATCACTCGGGATAATCGAAACACTGGATATGCTGGCAATAATAAAGATATTTCGCCAGTTCAGTAATGCAATGAATCAATGATTTAGGTAGATGGAAATATTATTGAGTGTGGAAGACGTTTTCCAGGTAACAAAGAACATTGTAATGACAACCTATGTGAACACATGATTTTTGTTTATTTTCACGTTATTCAGATTCGATGGATTACTAGATTTGTGTCAGACGTTAGACTTGCCAACACCAATTAAAACAAATCATTTAGGTTTTCTCTAATTTCAAATTAGCAATTTTCGATTGCTAGGACTTTCCAACTTCAAAAACATACAATTCCGATTTCCAAGTTTTCAGTTCAAACCTAGAATCCTGAGTTTGTAGTCGGGATTTCCAAGTTTTAACTGTCGGAAAATCGAATTTCCAGTTCAAACTAGGAGTTTCCAACTGGAAACTCGAACTTTCAGACTGATGAGTAGATAATTTCGAATTTAATATAGACATAATAGAATTCCGAATTTTGAGTAGGAAATTTCAAGTTCAATTTGGAAAAGAAATTCCCTTAAACGACATCTCAAACTTATGAATTGAAAAATTTGCTGAAATTTGAGTATGTTACACCTAAGGTATATTAGATTAATTTTACGCGACCACGATAGCAATTGTATTAGTTGATACAGGGTGTAATCGAAACTTTTTATTTCTTGTCATGTAATAAACGATTTCAATATAACAACTTGTAATGCGATTATCAAGATCATAATGAAAAATTGACATCTATGAAGGGATGCCTCCATGCCACCATATTGAATAATTCAATCCTCCCTCATTTGGGGGTAGTTTGTACTTGTGATTTTCTAATAATTCTGCTGACCGGGATTTTCAGCTAAGATATTCCATTGAAACGCTGAAATGTAGATTGCATGAAACATATTTTTAATACCACTATTAGCAAAGTCCCCGAACATTGCACAGAAAGCACCGTATGGTTTTTCGTATTTTTTACCATTTGAGTTTAACGTTAACTGAATTTTATTTTCTAAGATTCTGATGGGCGGGGAATTGGAAATGAAATTATTGTCAATGAATTGATACATCCAATATTAGGAACTATGAAAATATCATTATTAGTTTATTCGCCAAGACTTGTACTTGCTTTCGGTTCACTGAATGAAGGTGAATAGTCGAATCTAAGGCTTCAGACCATTCCCACAAAATACCAATGAGGCACATTTTACGAAAGGTATTACACCCGACGTGATTTTTTTAAGAACGAGCTGAAAAATAAGCTAAGTAAGATTATTGCACGTTATATAGTTCAGAATGTCGTGGAAGAATACTCACAGGATATAACAAAAAAAATCTGCTCATAATTTTTCAAATAATGAATAGGGTAATGCAATGTTGCAAGTATTCTGATTGATATACGACACGACTGTTTTATAATTGATGAACATCGATTTAGTTTGCTTGGAAATCAAATCATTTGATGAATATATTAATGACGAGAATTTTACTCAAAATCAAAGCAAAGGAATGACCAGCAAAATGTAGGTATATGTTCATAACAGTGGTTGAAGTGGTATGTGGTTAGCGATATGTATTTTGACATCTAGTGGAGATTGTTGAAAATGATAATATTCAAGGTATCCTGGTATTATTATCACTGGTTGCATATGAGTGGTAGTTACTTATTTGTAGGTTGTACCTAAGATTAGGCAATTCTCATTACCATGTATTTTGAACCTTATTATCAAATTGTTGGTACTCCTTATTGTCAAGTAATAGCGTGGTAGTGAGTAGAACTCTTGTCTGTATAGTTAGTTGTAATGCTTGTTCGTCATGTTACTATATAATTTTTTACAATAATGAATGTACAAGGTGCTCAGTATGAGTAAAAACTTCCTAACCATAATCATAACTAGGGGGTTATGGGCCCAGCTGGTTACAGAAAGCATCTAGTATTTTGGAATCGATGTGACTGTACGTGCAAGTTAGGTTTTGATGCATGGAAAAAATGGCGTCTGGTGAAATAACCGGTGTTGGTGTTGAAAAATTAAAAGGCCAAGAAAATAACACAGAATGGATGTTCCAAATGACCGAACCCTCAAAATTAAACGGTCTCTGGAGTTGTGTATCTGTACAGGAAACAGATTCGACAGATAGGGCACGCCGTGAGGGACAAGCTTTATCAAAAATAATAATTTCACTTGATAAGTCAATCTATCCCCATGTGATGCCGTCTCAGACAGCAAAATATGCATGAAATGCTCTTGAAAACACGTTCGAGGACAATCGTTTATATCGGCGCCTGCGTCTACTTGGAAATTTGTGTTCCATAAAATTCTATAACTATTCAAATAGGCAAAAATATGTCAACAAGGTAATGGTATCCCAAGAATTAGCATCAAAAGGAAAAGTTTCCAACGATGGATTCCTAGAGGTATTCAGGCTTTTTCAGAAGTACATTGGTTATTTCTCAATATTCAATATTGGTTATCGGAAATTTTCAATCTTGAAGAATTGGCGTATTCAGAAGACCCTCTTGAAAAATCGTAAAAAATGTTGAAAGACTTTCAGATATCTGTTATGTATATATCATGAAGTTATCTGCACAAGGCGCCAACTGTTAGAAAACCTAGGTTGTTTCGGTTTTTATCCCGAGACCCGTCAAAAATGTATTGTGTTTTTTACCTTTTCGAGATTCAAAAGAGGAACTATTGCTCGCTTAAACTTTATCAACATGATGGCTATTCCTAAAAAAGGAACCTCCAACAAGCAATTTTACATTTATCTTGAAGAAATAGAAAATAATCCTATTCTCGTTAATAGATTAATGGAGCCCAACAGATGCCCCAAGGTGATCTAAAATATCTGGGAAAATTTTACAACAAAACTGAAATTTTGTGGTGATGGGCCTATACAGAGTGGAGGAATTGAGGTTTCTCTTTATGCGCCTTGTAAAAATGGAGTCATTTCATTAATAAGGTACGTTTTGCGCCTATCGGAATTATCAAATCGATAAGGGAACTTCAGGTGCATATTCAGCAAATATTCTAAAGGACTGGGCAGTCAGCAACGGAAAATGGATGGTGATCACTATAAAGAGTGCACAGTAAAGACCATCTGGAATAATACCACCAAAATTTTGATGGAGAAGTACTTCAATGACTATAAAAAAAAAATTAACCCTTTCGAAGACATAGTTGATAAAGAAGCAAGAAAAGCAAAAAGAAACGAACTTCAAATGTTTCCTGGAAAGAGAAAGACAAGCTCTACAACATTATGCTGTAACGAATTCTAAAAAACTAGTGAATAAGGTAGGTGCGGTGAATATGCCCATGTTAAGCGAAATACTCAATAAAAATTAAAAATGCAAAATATTCAATTCGGTTTTTTATAGAAAGCGTACCTTTGAAACCAAAGAAGTGATGTTTGGACAGTAATGGATGATTTAATCTTTGATATTTTTTGTATACCATTTTTTTAATAAGTCTTACTGGCCATATCACCAACCCTGTCGTTAATATGCCCATAGCATGTTCCTAATGTGCCCAATGATTAATTTCATCAAGAGCAAAACAACATATTTATATGGCAAGTATATTTATTTGGAAAAACAAATTGAATGATGACAACAAACTAAACAAACCCAGAATTTTAATTTAACTGAAAAATTAAACTTGAAACTTTACACTGGGAGGTAGACATCACTTAGTACTGAGAGTACAAAAAATAATTATCAAAATAATGGCAAAGCCTATTTTAAAAATATATAAATTATTCTTAAACTAAGGAAACTCTTTTTAAAACAAGACAAACAACCCTAATATCTCTGCCATAGGGCATATTGAGCCCCCTTAACGATGGGCGTGTTAGCGACAGAAACAGAAAATGCATCTTAAGAGTTGTTAACGGTAATTTATTAAATTTTTTATTAAAGGTAGTATACTAAAACAATGGTAGAAAGGCGTATTTTAAAATGCTGTACTTACAGTTATTGTGAACAAACATACACAATATTTACACTCTATTAAAGCACGTTTTATTTTTATAATCGATAGTGCCGAAAACGTATGTCTTTCGTTCAACCTCTCTGGAGTGACTAACAAAAACAGATTTGGCTCGTAGTGCTGCAAGTACGGAATATTGGAGTGTTGACCGTCCTCTATTAACAACTAAGCTGACCTTTTTGAAATTGCACCGGGTGAGCATATTACCAGGATGGGCATATTCACCGCACCTACCTTACATGCGACGAAGGAACGCCAGATGGACTGGCGAAAAAGGAATTTCATATATTATCTTATGAACTAGGTTAGAGAGGCGGCGATGCCTGAAATTGACATATCTGGTACAGATTTGGTAGGACAGAATATCCAATATTTTCAAAAACTACACAAGGGGACAAAGTGGTTGGTAACCAATCATAAAAATCCAGATTTATGCTGATGAGACCTTTTAATAAATATATTGAAAAAAGACAAGGTGCTCAATTTTGAACTGCTAATCCCATTAGCAACACTTTGGCATCAAAAAAGTGGTATAAGAATTTTTCGGTTAGTCCGAATAGACAAGATAGGCTGGATTTCAATTAGAATGGAAAAAACAAATTTAACGAGCTTCTGCTGTGTCAGCTTTGGCCAAACGTGGACTAGGAGAAAACTAGTTGATCTAAATAACAGGGCATGCATCTACCAGCTCAATTACACTTTATTTGCAACTTGATGACGAACGTCACGAAAACATTGTCAAAAAGATGAGAGACGAACTTCGAGTCGTCAGAAGCCCCAGGAAAGAGTCCCGCCTGGAGGCCACTTTCTCAAGTACGATTTATAATAATTGTGTTTTTAAATGTTATCTCTTGTATTGTTCTAAATAAAATGTGTTTCTGATATTTGGTTATAATTTTATACAGGAAATAGTCTATAAAATATATTTCCTGAATGCAAAATGGCATTCGGGTTTGTTGCCTTAAAGAAACAGCTTTCATGCATTTCGTAGTTTGCCTTGAAAAGTTTATTCTCCTGCGGGTCACTTTTTGTCAAATAACAAAAATTCATTCAAACTGTTTCCAGGCAATAAACCTTCATGCACGATTTTTAGCAATTTTGCATGCACTTAACATATTACTGCATAATATTTCCTCAGTCAAATCAATAGCATTTGACAGCGTTTGTAATCACCTATTTTTTCTGAATTTGTTCCTTGCAGAGAATATAATTAAAATGAACAAGTAATGGGACAGATTAATAGTGATAAAATTAAAATAATGTATCGAAGTTACTATTTTCCCGCTATATTTATCAGCCAAAAGCTCCCTGTAAGAAATTAAAATCCTCTTGACAGTAATAATAGGTCTAGAAATACCATTCGTGTTCGTGATAAATCCGTAGATTACATCTATCCTAATGAACAAACTGAATGCCTTCCAGAAATCACGCGAATAACGCGAGGCGTAGCTAAAATAGCACGCACGAGTATAACCTGCGCCGGCTATCGACTCTCGAGAAAACATTTTTATTAAACAAGCTGAGCTATGTTCAAACGCCGACGAGAGAATTCAGTCATCCGATAGAAGCCCCAGCCAGCAGTCCAGTCGAGCCAAAAGCACACGCTACCGAGCTGACGTCACGTCACGAGGATTCCCACTTAGGAGAATTCCACAAGGAGTGAGCGGAACACATTCAGTCATCCGATAGAAGCCACCAAGTACATTTGAGTCGAGACAGAGACGCACGCACCGAGCTGACGTCACAGCACGAAGGATTTTACAAGCTGGGTAATTATTCTGTGAAAGTATAATTTGTATCGCAATCGACAGAGTCCACAAAACGGCGCGCGCATATGAGTCGGTATTCGGTATTCGGAAAAGAGGGGGAAGCCGTCTGTAGGTCCGTTTCGACATATTCCAAAGTTGGAGTAGCTTGCCGAGCCCAGCAGAAGCAGTCACGCGTCCGACTAGTATCCAGAGTGTGAGCCACAGCCCGAAGCAGTCCACGACCGTCCCGAGCTTTGCCGAAGGAGTAAGATCGGAGTTTGGGTAAATATTGTATATCGGAAATATTTTGTAAGTGCCCCAGGTGTGATTTTGCGCATGATCAAACCATAACCGTAAGAGGCACATATGCATTTCAATGCTGCGCTGGTAATTTCTGCATACGAGTCCGTACGATACAAGAGCTTTTGGTTACTAAGTTTACCCCGCTTACTTGAAAACACCCTTCCCGCTCTCTCTGTATATAGTGCTTGCCATGTGTTTATTTGTTGTGATAACTTGAGGCCGCCGTCAGCCGCCCTTCCTGTATTGATATATTATTAATATACCTGTTTATCCTGTTTTTAGTATTATTTCATTGACTATTTTGAGTAGAATTCAAACATCTAGTGCGCAGTCGCCACCCAGGTTCGAAACCCAGTTAAAGACAATTAAAGCCTGCCTTGCTGGCCCTGTTACAGTGTCACGACTATATTGACCCCTGGAGTGTCTTTCTTCACTGAGACTGCCCGGAGCAAAAGTGGCCTTTTCCACTATAAACCAAAAGGTGGCGCCCGAGGAAAACTGAGAATAGTGGAAAGCGCCAAAGTTTGATAATAGGGGGAGAAACCCCTTTACAATAATCTTTCATTTTCATTTATAACTTGAATTAGCAGAGACAATTTCAAGTGATCCATCATTGCATATTTTCTTCCATAAGAGTAAAATTATATATTTTTATATTTTGGAGTTTCATAAATGGCGTCTGACAAACTCTTACAAAAGTCAAGAATCAACATCTGAAATAGTAGTCCAGAGTACTATTTCAAATTTCAATATCCAATATTCCGTTCTTGGCAAAAAATGATCTCCTCAATAGGGATATTTTTGACAAAGTTGAACTGACATTGAGAAATAACCAATGTCTGAAAATATTTCAACTTCCAAGATGCACCTGAATATGAGACAGCCATTATTATTAGTTATTGAAAAATAACCAATATCCAATGTACTCCTGAATAAGCAATGGTGATGGCTATGAAAAATTCAAGTGTAAACATCAGTGCTGATATCATGAAAACGAAACTTTTGCAAAATAAAAAATGAGAGAATGGTAGAAGCGGTGATTCAGCACTTGCAGCGAAAAGAAAATATGAATAGTTGCCATTGTGCTGGAACTGCAAACAAAAAGGTCACTATGAAAATCAGTGTACAAATAAAAAGAATGACAGCAAGGGCAGCAATAACAACTCTATAAAACCCAATGAAAATCAGGGAGGAAACGAAGCGATATTTACAGCGTTATATGAAGAGGGAATGTTGGTACATAGAAAATGGAAATAATTGTAGCAAATAATACAAAGTTATTAGTTGATGGTACTGGAAAGAGTGTTGTGAAATTAAATCACACAATATGTCTGAAATAAAATATATTCCTGACATGTCTGTTAACCCTTTATCTGTGGATTTAAATGGTTTCGAGGGATTACTGTGTCTTTTTCAATTCTGAAGGGTGCGGAATATTGGAGCAAGACCAGTGCAACATCGAGGAAGAAACAACTCCCTGCCAAAAATATCTCATAAAAACTGATAAAATATATATAATTATATGAGAGAACCCATATACGATATTCATAAGTATTTAATAGACATTCCACATACATATTCCTTTAATTCATCCCATCCCAACGATAACGTGAATCTATGATATTTTAATGTGTTTTTACACATAACTGATATCCGTTTCTATCAGCGATTCCTGGGATGAATGCTATATGTTTTTATGATATCATGCAGTCTGAAAATGAATGAGAATGTATGAGATTTCATAGCAGTCACTTGCAAGGATCTATGGTTTTCAGTTGTGGTTCTCACACATAACACCTATGTGGTTTTCTCTTATAACATGATGGTGATTCCATGAATGATTGCTAGGTGGTCTGTATGTTCAAATAAGTTTATGAGATTGAAATTGGAGTGAAAACGTAAATCCATATAGAACCATCGGCGATATATTAACTAAAAGTCATTATGATTCACAGATACACTCTTTCAACTAGGACATTATGAAAGTCATGTACCACTCAAGTACATGTTTCGGACACTGAGTGTCCATCATCTGGCGTAAAATAATATTAAGTTCATGGAAAATAAAACTTTTAATAATGTCAAATTGTCTACGAGATGTATTGAATATAACAATAATAAAAATTTCCCACAAAGTGCTGACTGTATCTTTTTAATTAGTGATTATATTAAACTACTTATATGGAAAAGTTCAACAAAAATGTGCTGAAAAAACTTCACTTCTTCATTACCATACCTCATTTATGAATGAAATTTTTTTAATGTCACCAAAATTTATCTATTTTATATGTATTAAAATAAAGAGGTACAACTTCCAATATTTTCACATGAACCAAATGTATTTGTAAGGTTTGAATTAAATGGTGGGCATCTGCCAATATTTTTTGATTTTATTTCTATTTCTTGGATTGATGTTGACGGGCATTGTTGGAGTATAGCATCTGCAACAATTGAAGAGGTTGAGGTAAGACAAGAAGAAAAATAAGAAACTAGTGAGAATAATAATAGTTTCACATAAAACATAAAAAATGGTTAAGAAGGGAAATTTGAATCTGTAATGTCTAATGCACGCCGCCAACTCTCTTTTACATAAAAAAGTGTACCTATTATTTTTAATAGACAAACCTAATCATGATAACCGTCTTCTTCATCACTTGATGTTTCAGTGAATATAGCCCTGTTTTATTGTCCTTCAAGAAGGCAAATCCTAATTTTCACTCTGTATATCCAAAAAATTTTCAGCTAGCTTTATTTTCTTTGAAGTCTTAGTAGAATGGTCTGAATAAAAACAAATCTTGATTTATTTCACATAATGGATCATTTGAAAACAGAAAATTCAATAAATAAATACTCATAATGATTCAGGTTGTACACCCTGTACCATTCAAATGTGTCACCCCTTTTATTCTCATAAATCTCATAATTTTCTGTCATTCAACACTTTTTTTTAATAATTTTTTGAGAATTTTTCAATTACAAAGCTGATTTTTTTTGTGTCAACAAAATACATCGCTTTTAAAACAAATTGTACCAGTTATGATGTGACACATATATGAAATAAAATTATAGTTTGAAAACTAAATAACATGGACTGAAAAGTAAAAAATAATTTTAAATGTAATAACTCAAAGGTAAAAAAATCGTGCTCCTGAGCTATATTCTTATATTACTAACTTCACAATACTTATCATTATATGTTGAGAATTAAGAGAATAAAGGGGAAGTGATACCTTCAAGTGGGGACCCCCTGTTCAAGAACAAAATAATATCAGTTTTGTCTACTGAGCTGAATAGGAAACTGAAGTATGTATGTTATGGAATCATTATTTTTCACACGAATAAATTAGTCTCATCTTCTTCAAAAAATGTCTTAGCTACACTACCTATATATCTTCCAATTGGCAGAGGGGCATTTACCTTTTTTTAGTGTTTTTGAAAAATGGCCTTGTTTTTCAAGAGGTGGCCACCAAACTTCTTTTTTCGGGGGGTTAGCCACTTTTCAAAAAACTCGATTCTTACTAAAAACATTTTTTTAAATAGCAAAAATAATAACTTGTCCATCTAAAATGAATACTTATGTAGGTATATTGTCTACATGCAGAATAGGAAACTGAAGTATGTATGTTATGGAATCATTATTTTTCACACCAATAAATTAGTCTCATCTTCTTCAAAAAATGTCTCAGCTACACTACCTATATATCTTCCAATTGGCAGAAGGGCATTTACCTTTTTTTAGTGTTTTTGAAAAATGGCCTTGTTTTTCAAGAGGTGGCCACCAAACTTCTTTTTTCAGGGGGTTAGCCACTTTTCAAAAAACTCGATTCTCACAAAAAACATTTTTCTAAATAGCAAAAATAATAACTTGTACATCTAAAATGAAAACGTATATCGTCTACATGCATTCAAAGAGATATTTACAAAATTATAAGCATGCAGCATCTGAATATTTTCACAGATTATTACTTTGAAGATGTTTCATAAAGTACAGTCTCAAAAACTTTTGAATTGGCCTTTGATGTATTTCAGTATTTGAAATGTTTAGGTGCATTTCAAATACCAACTAATTCATGAAACTATTGTTTTGAAACCACCAATAATAGTTTATATATTTTTTTGTACTCAATCAAAAATTATATATCATTTGAGTACCTAATTAATACACTCTGAGCCAGTCTATTTGGCAATTTTCATGTATTCACTCCAAAACAGCTAGGACAGATTTTGCTTACAGAATATGAGACATCAGCCCGCAACGGCCCCAATAAAAAAAGTTAGGTTAGGTATGTTTTTTATGTAGTATTGTGGTCATTAAGTCATTATTTAGTCATAAATCCTATTTATCTTTCACTTGATCGTTACTGCTTTATAATACCTTGGCAACGGTTGCTATTAACAGACCCATAACGCCCGGGGCGTTATGGAGGGCATTATGAATCATAACGCCCGCTAAATGTTTTTTTCTGTAGTTCAATAAATTAATTACTCAGAATAGTTTTATTTATAACTGTACATAAAAAAGGGACTAATTATTTTCTCTCAAATAGAAATTACAATTTCCAAATGTTCCTGAAAAATTAGTACCAAGTTTGAAGTTCTGTGAGTTGACCGATGATGAACTCCTCAATGTGCATTCGGTTTCGTTCGGAACGTTTACATTTTCTTTTTCGGAAACGGAATGGGCTATCATTGTAGCAATTTTGTTCTTCGAGGAGATACTTTCTTCAATATAGCTCTCCGCTACCGTACTACTCTTCCATTCCCCATGTGATTTTAGTGTTTTAAAGGAAGCACCACCTTGAACAAGAAGCGTTGACGACGTTCGGCGTAGACAATGTCCGGTGTAACCTTTCGGGTTTTCCAAATTCAGGTATTTCGCTATGATAGAAGGAACACTTCCTATAGTATTTTTACCTACAGGTAACTCAATGCATTTATTATATCTGTAGGTTAAAAAAAACCTACGTTGTTTACATCCTCTTGGTCGTAGTGCAATGTACTTCTTAACTAAGTTCTAGGCTCCTATTTCGCTTTCTTCAACAATGGTGAAACTTTTTGAGGTGCAGGTCTTGGTTTCTGGTACCTTGATCAGTAAAACGGCTCCTCTGTCTTTAATGTCATCAACTGTCATCTTGACCATTTCATCACGTCTTAACCCTCCAAATACGCCCATTACCAGAACAACTTTATGTAGCAGAAAAGTATCATCTGGAGCTTTTCTTATGAAAAGTAATACTTGTCCACCTTCCAATACCTTCGATTTTTTAGGAATGTATCCTTTTGAATTAACTTTTAGAAATGCCATCAGTTGACTGAATGCTGATATATTGATATTTTCTTTAACAATCAATATTGATTTCAGCTGTGAGTATTTGGTCCATAGACTATCTGCACTATATTGTTCAAACTGAAATAATGTAAAATAAATAAAAAATATTAATATTTTTCATGAGATAAACTCACCAGTTCCTGGAAGTATGCCATTAAGACAGTTTCATTAACGGTATTCACTCTGTTTTCATCTTTCCATTTCAGAAAATGGTCATACTCCTTCTCGTATAAGTGTTTGGATTTCATAGGCAGTAAATTTCCTAACGCTTTTTATGCTTTGAGCGTCACATTCTGTGGGATCTCCATAATTATTATGAACACAACCGTTTTTAGTTTCCTCCACTAACTCGTTTTATTAAATAAACAACCCTTAGCAATCTCTTCAATGTTTCCATGGCAATTGCATAGAAGCTCACTTGTGCTCAGTTGCCGACCAGAACGCTGTAAATACTATGAGAAGAAATTTATGGAGTAAACAACGTCGTTTAAGATAATTTTTTCGTGAAGAATAAAATCTTGTAAGCACCACGAGCGTTACTAGATCCTAACGCCCATCGGGCAACATTCATCCCTCGGGCCAAAGGCCCTCGGGTGAATGTAACCCTCCGGGCGTTAGGATCTATATAACGCACTTGGTACATAAATAGCTATTATTGCCATTCAACGCCGGAATTAAGTCAGAAAACGCCCGTGAATGCGAGTTAATAGAGTATATACGCTTGAAAAAGTGTATCACACCCATATTTTGAGGAAGTGTCCACACATATTATTTTCTATCTATAATTTATAAAGTAAAGTGTAGCTACCTGAGATGAATGAGAGAAAAACTTTCACAATCTCATTTACGACACTTTGATCAAACCAGCACCAAAAGCAGCCCAACAAATAATTTTACTTCAAACAGCATTACAAAGAGTGTCCCCCAGACATTATCTTTGCTTTGAGATTAGTCCAAGCCATCTTACGGCCTATGGCGGGAACTTTGAAAATAAGAACATTTTACAATACCATCCAATCATACACAGGAAGATATCATTTTGTGAAGAGAGTTAGTGTTCAAACTAAATGTTGAAATAACTCTCGAGTCATAATTTGATTTTGCAATTCCTCAAAGGAAGTGGGTTTCGGTTATTTTTTCATGGAAAGTATCAATGTCATAAACTATCCTCGTTTTCTCATAGACACTTGTGAATTCTCAGTGATTCTGAGTCATATGAAGCTTATAGGAGTCGCATAAAAATCGCTAAGGAATTCTTGATCCAAACCATGAGATCCTGAAACCACTCTCTCCATAAGTACTCAATAAGATTATATTTGTGAATTTCCACTCATCTCTCATGGGTTCTCAAGCTTGGGAACGAGCATAGAATATTATTGTAATTGAAAGTGGAATACCTCATCGTATCTTATAATCTCCTTAAACAACCACTGCCTGATACATACTCGTATACCATGTATTCGGGTATGCTTATAAATTACATCCACTTATAAGTCCTCATATAAACTTTCGAAAAGTTTATGTGCCAGGGACAACGTACGTATAGGTTACAGGCTTTCCTTATAGATCCTTATAAATTCTCATAATTCGCCTATATTTTTTCATGTAGTATTTTTGGCAGGGTTGCTACTGCTAAAAACGTTGATGGACCAAAAGTAAAAAGTTTTTCCGGAGCAGGTGAATGTAGCAAAAGCAGAAGAATCTCAGATGATGTGATGCAAAAGAATGGGACCATTTCAGCATGAGCTATGCAGATAAGGAAAAACCAGACCGAAATACTAACACATCATAATCATAACTAACAGTTATAATCATCGATATACTTCAGTTTTTTTCACGGTGTTCTTGTCCTTCAAATTGTACCTCTGCGACGATTCATCATGTATTTACCAACATATACTATACAAATGGCTCATGGTTCTTGGTAATGAGTAACAATTGAATAATACCGTATAGTTTTTGCAAAGTCACTTGAATATTTTGTGGGTCGCCGGCTCACCTGGAAACCACACGTCAAAATTATTAAGGACAAAATTGCAAAGAAGATCTGCACATTATATCCACTCATCAACAGGAAGAGTAAACTCTCCCTGGAAAACAAAGTTCTGATTTATAAAATGATGTTCAGACCTGTCATTTTGTACGCCTCAGCCACCTGGGGCCAAACCTGCAAGACTAGCATTCGCGTCCTGGAACGGGTGCAAATGGAAGTCCTGCGTATGATAACGAACGCTCCGTGGTATGTGCGGAACGATCGGATCCTCGAAGACTTGAACCTGCCTTCCATCAGGAGTGTTATCAGAGATCGCAACCGGAAAGTTTTCGATTGCGCAATAACCCATGAGAACCCCCTCGTGAGGGAAGCCACTGATTATAACATAGACGACCCCTCACGCTTTAAACGTCCCAGGCACTCTATAGAGTGATGGGCTACTTACCAATCTATACTGGGTAGTGGAAGCTGCCCCCTTTATAGAAATTAATATTTTTCCAAATTCAGATTCAAACATCTCTCCTCGGCGATCTTTGAGAACCATCATCATGGAAAGTGCTAGAGACCGGTCTCTTGTTCTTATCCAGTCAAAATTTTAAATTCGTGGATGGCTGTTGCCCACTTATTTGATGTCCAAAGAGTAAGAGCCTTCGGATTACACTTGACTTTAGTAACAGTGATAGGAGATCATGAACTTGAATATTTTTATTCTCAACTCAAAATATAGGGTTCGTTCAAATTCGTACATGATAATGTCGAATAGTGATAGCAAACGGAATGTTAAATGGATATTATTCCCCGTATAAAATATATAGTAGAACGAATCGAGTGGAAACCGTACGCCTGGTTAAACCAAATCAGTAACTTCTCTGACCGCTTTGCATACATTACCATAAATCACCATACTTTATTTTTATTACTTTTCAGACGATTGGGGGTGATCAGAACAGTGGTGGGAGTGTTTTGTGTGTGTCTGGATGTCATGGTGCAACATGGCATATTGAAGACCATTCGAAAAACGTGAGAGATAAAATATCCGCCTATGAGCTTCTGACATGCCTAATAGGTTATTAGCCAAACTGCGATCCTGATTCATCCGTTTGAGTCTCCAAATTTCGGAAAAGCTCATCTGGTGAAGAACGGAGAAATCATTTGTCCACATATTCCAACCCTAACTGAAAACTGTTTTTGTCAGCTCGAAGATTCATTTGCAACTAAGAAAAAAAATTGTGCCGATATTAAATTCCGAGAATCCGGTCCTGAGTGCAGCCTTGTATCGGATGCCCATATGCCCCCATATCTGTATCTCATATCACAACACACATGTTGCCAGAATCTCTCAGGACACTTTCTTCCAGACATTTCAAAGTGTGTGTTTCCGAGAGCCTGGAGCGATACCATCGATGAGGGGGATTTGAAAGAATACGATCGAGGACCCGATGTTCAACGTGATTTTTTTGCCTTTCCATTCCAATATAAACAACACGTAATGTCACTGTTGTAGCACTGAACATCGGGTTTTTATTGACATGTTTTGTTTTTCTTGGAGAAAACGAAAGGGAATGTGAATATTAACTTGAGATATATGGGAGGAATGTGAAGCGTGTATTTGGTACATTTGGGCACTATGGTTGAATATATTCATGAAATATATTTTTAATTTCACAATCCATCTGAAGTGAATACTTTCTCAACGTGGTAACCTATTGTGATAAATTAGGTGATTTATTCTTTCAGAATAGATAAAAACCAATAGATCTGTAGATAAGGAAATTTAGGACGGAATTGTTTTGGGCTGGATGGTGATCATATCGGTTGGTTTGGTCAGGTGTCCTGTATACTTTGTGAGTGAAGGAGTCGTTGCTTCTTGTGATGAGGAGACCTTAGACCCTACCTCTGCACTTTCCAAACACCGTGAAGAAACAGGTCACAGAATTGATTTCAAGCACACCAAACCGTTGCTTCCGAGAAAACACCACAAGCGAAAGTAATTCGTGAAGCTCTTGAGAGAAAAACGCTCGAATTCCCTCCATAAACAGGATGACGGACGCCACCTTCCCAATACCTGAAAACCTCTAATCTCCCGTCTCCTCCCCCTCTCCTATTTCTCTTCCCCCCCTCTCTCCAAATCAAGCCACCACACCGTTTCACTTCATTGAGTGCTGAACTTGAGCCAGATCCTCAGTTCTCTCGAACATATAGGCTGGTTGAGACCTTAGTGAGAACTAGTGACGAGACCTGGAAAGTAAGACCATTGGAATCCCGGCGTCAAGCCACAAAATCCTGAACCCTACCTAACTGACTACAACTGAGGAATAGGTACATTGAGCCCTCGGTTGGAAATAACTTTCTTTCCTAAGTGACAACACCTGAAGAGTAGGCAGATTGAGACCTCAGGAGATTGAGACCTTCCTACCTAATTGACTACAGCCTAGGAGTAGGCAGATTGGAGACCTCTGTTGGAAATCACTTCCCTCTTTCACTCTTGTCAATAACTTATATTTATATTTTTTTCCATTTTTTTTTAAATTGGTTCTAAAATGGGAAATATCGAGAGAGCACTGTCAATAAAGAAAAGAGGTATTGTACAATTTATTCAGTATCCAGCATTAATCTCAACGTGAAGGTGTTCAGCCAGCAGACAGCTAAATTGGTCTTCCGCAGCCACAATCTGATTATTTTTTTCAAAAATAGAATTTGGCTGTCAACAAAGACGAGCAATGAGAGGAAGTATGAGAAATAATGAGGAAAATATATTATATAAGATTTTGAATGAATAGGTTCATTCCGAAAATGGTACAAAGGATGAAGTTCTAACAGAGAGAAAAGACAGATAAACAACAATAGTCAAGAAATACGTAAGGAAAAATGGAATGGACAGCAGGAAGATAAATTCTTGAGTTAGATAAAAAGTTTGTATTCAGGAAATTAGCCCTTGACGAGATCACAAGTGGGGATTCTGATAATGACGGAAAAAGAAGTATGTCAATTACTTCTGTCAAAGTGAAGAGATTATTGCGATATATAGCATGAGCCGAAAAATAGGGAAGATATATTATATAATAAATTCATCTTCTATGTGGATACGTTTTGATAGAATGAAGTTTGAATAGTGCGTATCGAATAGAATTAGTCATCTAAGAAAACTCAGATCATTCTAGTTGGCGCTGGGTGCCAATGGAGCCATAAGAGATGGCACGAATGTACAATCAACTCTTGAATGCTGACGATGCCAACATTTTTATGAATCAAACCAGAATATTGGCCAAGAGTTGAAGAAAAATCAGATTAGACAAAACCGAAATGTAACGGGAATTTTAAGGAGCAATCATCGAAACTTACTTTTCACTTTCAAAGTATCTACCTGAATGTGACAGATTCTCATTTTGGATGAACAACAGCTTGGGGGTTGAGATCTTTGAAACGATTCTGGGAAATGAAAAATATAACCATCAGATTCAAAATATGGTTATGAATGAGATTCGACAAAAGCACTGGATAGTCGGACACAGCAGTATATTTAAGAAAGAAGAAATTATCAGAAATGCAGAATTAATTATCAAGGCATCATCAGTCAAACCAAGAATGGGTAACCAATAGGAATACGTCAGATCATTCACCCACTGCAAACTGGAGTATTTTGTATTTTCCATATAAACCTTGGATGACCTGAGAGACCTGAGCTCCGAACCGTTCATCTTCAAAATGACATATTCTTGGATAATGGATTCTGCCATATAAACCATTCATAGGTTGTGTGTGAAAAGAGGTTATCCAGCCTAGATATTCTGAGAGGGGCAGACATGGACCTACAATCAGCCATCAAAGAAATCAACCATGAAAAAATGGGGACGATACTGCCCTGATTATCATAATATATCTGGAGGAGGAAAATATAGTAAATTGTAGGCTTTCGACAGACATCTCTGGAGCAGTGACGGAGAAGCTTTGACACGAAACCATTTTTCACTCGGACCATATTTTAATCGCCCTGCAATGATTATTATAAAGAATTTATGAACCGACGAAAATTGCTTGGAGAAACAATACAAGTTCGTTCAAGATTCAGGCATTTATTGCCTGAATTTGAAATGGGAGCCGTTGGATGAAAGAGTATTTCTCCACTAGTCACGGATGTGAAAAATGGTTTGTATGAAGCGAAAACTCCGAAGTCAACGAAATTGTCAATGTAGTTGATGGTCAACGCATAATGTGGTTGAAGGAAATAGTTGTAGCCACATTTCCAGCAAAAGACTGACGAGTACCAGGTGTAGAATTGAAGCCAATGAATGCTGTCTTCTGGAGACCAGCGTCCAAACTGTGTATTCGACGAAAAGGTTGAAGAAATAACATTTTCTCATCAAAAGTTCACTATGAAAATTGTTTTTGGGTGGGTTGTTGTCAATGTCAGGTAAAAAATATCGTCAATGCAATGAAGAAAAGATATGTTGCACAATTTCTTCAGTATCCAACATTGATTTGAACCTCTGCGAACTCATCGTGGAAGCTTTGAGCTACCAGACTGGATCTTATATTTATATTATTTGCCATTACATCAGAAAACAATTCACAAAGTCTTTCATTCTTGTTCACACTGCAGTTGAACTCACAGTGCGAAAATACAATGCAATATAACTTTTTCGGCCACATTAGAGACTTAGAGGTGCGCTTCTACATCGTTGTAATAACTTACAAATTGGAACTTGCTGCCACTGACCCTCTATGCTACGTCTATTCGTTCTCATTCCGAACGCCCTCAATTAGTTCTTTTTATTAGACAACCCACCACGATTTCTCGTTGAGCTGTCGATGGAAATTCTAATAAAAAACCGCGTATTGATTTACGGGATGTTTTCAAAGGACCGCTATTCAAATAACAAAATCGCACTCGATCCGAAATACATTTCAAAGAACATAATTGGTATAGAAATATCATAACTTATATAGAAAGAAGGATTCAATATCTATGAGATTTGATGAACTCTTGAATTATAGTTGCAACACTGGACTGAGAGTGATAAGAAATTTTTCAGAGGACTGGGATAAAGATGAGATGAGTGAGCCAAATGTTACAAGGTTTCCAATAGCACACCATTTTCTTAGCAATAGATGTCCAGATTTTCGCGTGTCTACGTTGAGAAGAGAAAGCTACAAAAAGGTCTCATTAAATTGCATCATTGATATATTATATGAGGAAAAAGGGTTCCATGGTCAGAGTCTTTCACAAGCATGAGAAACTATTAGACGTTCAACTAGTATTATTCGGAATCCTTCAATAAACCGGATATAACAGCAGCAAAGGATCGACTTCTGTCACGGTTTCTCAGGCAGAAGTATCTCATTTTGAAATGGATTAGAATGAATTGGGTGAGGACTGGTCCAGGAAAACACATGTTTGTTCCAACAGTCAGGCAGTAAGATATAAATCGGAACAAGAATGTCTAGAAGCACTCAGGGAGTTGGTAACGAATAGAGACTTTTCAACAAAAAATAAAACCGACGAAAAAATCAATTGAAAAGCAAGAAATAAGATGAATCTTTTTAGTCTTAATAACTAAGCTCCTAAAGTAAGTAATTTTGAGTGGGCGTCAAACGAGCCAACAGTAAATCAATTACGTAAAGTGAGACAGCTACCCGAACGGACACACATGTGAGAGCACACGTCGTTGCGAGTGGTCATGCGGAGAGCGTTTTTAGACTGTTATTGTTTATCGCTGGAGATTTCACGTTGCATTTTTATGTTATTTTGTTTTGAAAATTTCTTTAAAGTAATTTGATGATCAAAAAGGGAAACATTCTCAATTAAATATTGATAGAAAGATTTGTCTGTGAATTGAAAAATCCACGATTAAAATGAAGTTATTTTTTGTGAATGTCTAACAGAAAACAACTACTTTCCTGGGTAAAGCCACGCTGGACATTGAACTACATCTGATAGATATTCCGAAAAAACCCTAACTCAAAAGAAATAATCTGAAATTGAAAATTTGCATTTTCATTTTTTTTTTTTTTTTATGTTCTGGTTCCCACGAAAAGGGATATCCTGTAATGTTCAGAGAACATCGTGGGAACCAAGGGAAAGAAGGTAGGAGTTGGTGTTCTTCTTAAATTTCTGGAGGTTGTATGCCTCGGGGAACACCTCCCTAGGCAATGAGTTCCAAAGCCTCGCTGTTCGTTGGATGAACGAGTCTTTGGAAAGTGATGTTCTGCAGGTCTCCAAAGTGACCACGAAGGGGTGTGATGACTGAACTTGACGGGTTAATCTTGAAGAGACTGCCAAAGCAGGAACGATTGTTGATATTTCAGAAGAGCATCACCCATGAAAATATCTATAAAATAGAGACAAATCGCCAACTTTTCTACGGTGTTCCAGACAAGTGAGCGAGTTTGTAAGCGAGGCATCACCGACGAGACGAATTGCCCTTTTTTGGACAGAATCCAATAGCCTCAGGATATGTTTAGGTGCCGCGCTCCAAATATGGGAACAGTATTCCAGGACAGGTTGGATCTGTGCCTTATAGATCATAAGCAGCTGAGTGGGGGTGAAATAGCTCTGGGCACGAAACAAAAAACCAAGTTTTTGGGATGCACTTTTGGCAATGGACCTCACGTGATTTTCCCAGGAAAGGTTATTGCTGATAGTAATACCAAGCATCGATATGGATGACTTCAGTGGTATGGTTACTCCTGACAAAGTTATGTTAGGCACAGTGAGATCGGCTCTTCTAGAGAAAAGACATGCTTGTGTTTTGTTTGCATTGAATTCTACCAAGTTATTAGATCCCCACTCGAGAATTGTTGCTAAGTCCATATTTATATTCAGATAGTTATTTGATTTTCTATTCCAGTCCTGATTAAGAACTCATAAAGATAAATGAGGCAAAGAAGAATATTTTCCAAAAGAGAGTACTCACCAGAAATCATTCGTAACATTGACGCAGGAGAGACATCGCATTCACTAGGTCTTCAATACATTTTTCTCGACGAAAATCTATTTCACGATTCCACATCTGATTTTATGAACATCCTGTTTATATTTTCAACAAATCAATTGATTTAATGATCTTCGTTGATTGTTTATTTGGCGCCGAATCAAAATTAGTTACTTACATTAGTTTACGAGCTTAGTTATCAAGACTAAAAAGGTTCATTTTAGTTTTTGCTTTTCAGTTTTTTTTGTAAGTTTTTTTCGTTAGTGGCTGATAACTACTAATTGCTATCTACTTAATTTGGATTACTTTCAAAATACTTACTGACCCATCTTACTTCAACTATTAACTGTTATATACTATAAGCCTAGATATTCTAGGTACCAGCGAAGTCGTCCGCGTCGAAAAAAATTCACTCACCGCTTTAGGGACGGAATTTCTGAAAATACTGAAACAAATTTTTCTTTATTTGTAAGAAAGACCCTCAGATACCAATTTTTATGATTCTAACTTCAAAACTAACGGAATTCTTACATAAACTTTCACCCTCCTAGGGGTTGCATTTATAAAAACACTGAAACATATATATCTCTGTCCCTCACAAACACTTCGAATACAATTTTTAATGAAAAGTAACGGAACCCCCATTACAAATTTTCACCACCATTTCACCCCTTTAGGGGTTGCATTTCCAAAAACATTTTTATGACCCCCAACTTGAAAACTAACGGAATTCCCAAATTTAACCCCCATTTCACTCCTTTAGGGGTTGAATTTCCAAAATCACCAAAACACGTATTCTTTTATTTGTAACAAAGACGCCCAAATACCAATTTTCATCATTCTAACTTCAAACCTAACTATACAGACTTTCAATGCCCTTTTTATCCCTTTAGGGTTGAATTATCGAAAACCCTGAAACTCATTTATTTTCATTTGTGAAAAAGAGCCCAAATATTAATGTCCATGACTTTAATTTCAAAACCGACTGTACTTTCACTTCCACCCTCCTTCTCCCCCACCTTTTCACCACTTTAGGAATGGAATATAAAAAAATATGCTGTAAAAATTTTTGCTCTTCGGACTAGCGGTTTGGTCCGGGCGTTGATCGTATATTAGTCAATCAGTGAGTCAGTTAGTCAGGACATGTAATTATATATGTACACCGTTATCCCGTTTTCCCCTTATCCCCTCATCGTGTCATCCCGTTTTCCTGTTTTTCGTTATCTCCGTTATCCCGTTTTCGTATTATCCCGTTTTCCTATTATCCCGTTTTTTATTTATCCTGGTATTCCGTTATTCCCTTATTCTGTCATCCCGTCTTCCCGCTTTTCCGTTATCTCGTTTATCGTACTACAATTATTATATTCGATTGCCATCTTGCAACCCTATTGCGGATCTGTGGATAAAATAATAAAACATAAAAATCGCGATGGAAAAATAGTGGTTGATCGTAGGAGGGTGAAAATTTGGAGTTGTATGTATTTCTAGATGTTGTATCATAAAAAAAATTACCAAAAAAAATAAAATAAAAAATTGAGGGGTGGACCACCCTTAACATTTAGGGGGATGAAAAATAGCCTATCTCTCAAGTTGGAAAAAATTACACATACATGCCAATTTTCATCGAAATCGGTTGACTTGGTGAAGAGTTCACTGGAAACAAACATCAGGACACTGGATTTATATATATAAAATATATATATATATATATATATATATATATATATATATTATTTACCCCCAACACGAGGTAGCTGCTGTGAACCGTTGAGGAGATCCCTCGACTGTCATTCGTCTCCTTCATCAGATCAACTCCGGGCCTCCATTATGTTGTAGTGTCATTAGAACTACATATGTGTGCCAAGTTCCAACAGAATCAGTTCACAGGTGTAAAATCAATAAATCATCCCCTATTTTTCTACCCCTAGAGGTGAGATTTTTTTTCCGAATAGGACCGACTTTGGCATTATATATACAATAAAAAAAATAATCTGTAATCGTATTGTAAAAAAAACTAATTTAAAATATTGATACCTAGAAGATAATTGAGTACCACCCAACCAAAAAACATGAAAATTAAAACCCAATGGCGCGGCCTGTCGGAAAGTTGGTTTTCACAATTTATCTATTGATTCTAAAGTTATCAATCGAGTTGACATACCATGAGATATATTGAAGTGAAATTTCTTGAGGCGCGGTAGGGTAGGGCCAATTGGCCTGGATCAGACGAAAAGCGAAACGCTTTCTCTTCTCCGATTTCAACCGGCAATTGAAAGGAAATAGTGGGAGAATGTTTCTACTCTCTCTGTCAAATGTGTCATACGCTACCCTCACGAATGCGCAGTGCGTACTGTGTGAATACGTTTTCTCTAGCCACGGTAGCGCGAGTTGGCCTGATCGAGACGAGAATTGAAACGGTTCCCGTTCTCGAACTCCAACCGGCAGTTGATAAGAAAAAGAGGGAGAATCATTTCTACTCTCTCCGTCGCATGCGTCATAAACATGCGCGCGTCTACTATGTTAATACGTAGCGTGGGGAACCTATAGACACTTTCATATTATACTGTACATTAACTGAATACGTTTCAATATTTATCAGTTATTAGTTATAATTCTTAGTAGCCTCTCCATTCCTGCATACATCTGTTTGTTACACTCTAGATATTTCCCGACGTTCCCGTTCAAAATATTCATCAGAGTTGGAATCTATATAATAAAAATGAATTTCGATTCTTTGTGAGCGCTAAACGTGAAAACGGCTGGACCGATTAAGCATTTTTTTTAATGGATGGTTGATATGGGAAAAAATTAGGAAAGTCTTCCGGAAATTGGAAAATTCAGGTATATAAGAAATGTGGCAAAGAAAAAGACAGTCGAGGAAATAGCTCAGCGTTTACACTGTCGCCTACCAAGCAGAAGGTCATAGGAACAAATCTTGGTTATGGATTTTTTTTTATAAAAACATCGGCTGGACCGATATGGCCAATTGTTTTTTGAATGTTCGTAATACTCGTAAGGTTTTTAGGAAAAAGAGAGGATTTTTAAAAAAATTATTGGAAATTTCTTCGCCCTTAAAAAGTTTTCAGGAATATATAATAAAAAAATTAATGTATGTTTGTGTTGGTAAGCTCATAACTTGAGAACGGCTGGATATTGGTAAAACGAGATAACAGGAAAACGGGATAACGGGATTACGGGAAAACGGGAAAACGGGATAACGGAAATAACGGGATAACAAGAAAAAGGGATAACGCGAAAACAAGATATCGGGATAACGGGAAAACGGAAATAACGGGATGGCAGGACATCAGGATCACATGATACGGGATAAAGGGCTAAGGGAAAATGGGATAACGAGAAAACATAATAACGGGAAAACTGAATAACGGGATAACCGGAAGAGGGAAGAGTCAAGGGCATAACCCAAAAGTTCGCTAGCAGCATTCTCTCAGATTCATAATTTTTGGCTTTTCTTCGGGCACACCAGTCTCTGTATTCTGTATAGGCCTTTTCAAATTCTAGCCTACTTTTTTCCGGCAATAAACCTTCTTCGGGTTTTTGGCAACTTTTTTAAACTCGGTGGGGTACAGTTATTTCCTTCAGGAAGCATTTTGTGCCTTATTATTTCGAGAATTTTCATGTTGTAAAAATATTGAAAAGCCTACTTGACAATATTTATTGATCGAGAGCAGACGTCATATGTCTGTACAAATTGTCAAATGTGGACTGGTTTCTAAATTAGAGTGACGCCACCGACGATCTCATAATTTTTTCAACTATTTTTGTGAAATATTATATCTGGTTGACAATAAAAAGTGTACATTTCTTGGTGGAAAGTTTTCGCCCCTCGGTCAACCATCATATCTCTCGCAATAATGGAACACTTTCCACCTCGGAATGTAATATATACTATTGCGTCTCTAGATTCAGTTGGAAAATGGTTGGCATCATTTTCCAAACTATGATTTCTTGGTAATGAGCTCAACACACGCAAAGATATCAGGAACTGATTGCTGTTATGGTTGATGAATATTTGAAAACATGTTCATGAAAAATTCATCTGGTTTTCAAATTGAGATTTATTGTTGAAAATATAAACAGGATGTTCATATAATCAGATGTGGAATCATCTACGACTGAAAGATAAACCTTAGTCACTATCTTCCATCGTCAAGATAACCTCTTGTGGGGTATTCATGTTGAAAAGGGAAACATTCTCAATTGAATATTGATAGAAAGATTTTTTTGTGAATTGAAAAATCCACGATTAAAATGAAGTTATTTTTTGTGAATGTCTAACAGAAAACAACTACTTCCCCGGCTAAAGCCACGCTGGACATTGAACTACATGTGATAGATATTCTGAAAAGGCCCTAACTCAAAAGAAAAAATCTGAAATTGAAAATTTGCATTTTCATTCAGATAGTTATTTGATTTTTTATTCCAGTCTTAATTGAGAACTCATAAAGATGAATGAGGCAAAGAAGAATGTTCAGAATTTCACAGGCAAAAATTTAGTCTTTTTCACATGTAAAAGGGGAAAAGCCATAGAAGAATTATTTGAAAAGCAACGAAGGACGGCAGTTTTCTAAGCAGAGGCATACACTAGACTGGTCCAGAAAGGCACATATGTTTGTTCTGACAGTCAACGAGAAAATAAGTTAGGACATACAAGGCATATTTATCAACTCCAAATATTGATAATAAGGATAGCCTATGTGAAGCCAAAACAATTGAACAAACATCGATTTTCTCAATCGGGCGCTAAAAGTGAATGTGCATGCGCCAAGAAACAAACAAGTTTTTTATCAAATTTTGTTCGTCCATCTCGTTCTAGTAGGTATCATTTCATGTGAAAAAATGTTGTAGTATGACAAGCTTATTTCATTTCTTGCAAATTCTCATTATGGTAACATAACCACAAAATTGTGGTTATGTACCCTGGATTGTACATTAGGAAGTCTCATTTCGAATGAATTTCGTATACATACAGATAATTGATATATTTCCCACTTCCAAAGGAGAGGAAACTCAAAATGAATGTTCATGAACCTACCTTCTCAAAAAACATTCAGATATTCTTATTGAATTATTGGAATACAAATTTTCCCTAGGATTTTGGTGACTCAATAAATAAATAAAAAAATTTGAATGTGTGTTTTTCAACGTGAACCTTCTCTCCATAGATATTTCAGGCAATTGTGGAAAGATTCGATCAAGTCTTGTAAAGGGATATTAAAATTTAAAAAATCTGTATGAATTTATTAATTAAAAATTCATGTTACATACCGGGGTTCGTAAGTATCGTGATATCAAATAGATGTCTCTTATAATAAGCCAAGTTGGCAAAAAGTCATAAATTGCCTCATATGAATTATTATCAATTTATAATAGTACTTGTTTGAAAGGAAAGATTCACTTCGATGACTTAAGATTTGGCACTGTACATGTATCCTTCAGAAAAAGCCTGCTGCTTAGGAAAAGACCTACCTGTCCATCTGAAATATATGAATTATACTGGATCTTTGTTCTCATCTTCACAACAAAGCCATATTCGTAATATTTAAATATTTCTATACTTATAGGCCTTCATGTGCATTTGGGAATGAAAGCTATGAGTAAAAACCAAATACGAAATAATATCCATATTCCTAACAGGAGGAGCACCATAAATTGAACAATTCAGTTCAGAATCATTTAGTGTAAAAGTATCTAAATCACTGATCAATTTCAACTTCATTTCATACCTGTTACAAATACAGTGATGAAAATGTTCACCAACCTCACTGTTTTTCAACAATAGTGTCAAGTAATCACTCTCCATCTACATATATTAATTAACAACAAGAAAGCTCCGAAAATAACCGAAAATACAGTTTTACTCCAACAACGAGCACACTGAGAATTCTGTTCTTATGGCGATTATAAATTTGTGTATCAACAACCGCCATATTGGGTCCCATGGTTTGGATTGCCCAATTCTGGTCAAAATGTCAAATTGATAACCCAACCTTAAATATTTATGTCATGAGTCGTAATTCAAAAGATGCGTATGCGCAGTAGTTTGCAAGCGCCCGCCTGAAAAAGGACAGACTGATTTTCGTGACTTCACTTCGTTTTAACAGGATCCCATGGAGTATTATCAATATTGGTACTTAATAAATATATGATTCAAGGGTGATGGCAACAACTAGTCAAGCTATAGCTCTACTATGGACCGAAATTCATACTGAACATAACAAGGTGATGATGCCCTAGAGAAATAATGCAGAAGAAAATGTATGCGCAGGCAGACGAAGCTGATGATATTGGGGACAGATAAAAACAAAGTGCAACCAACCTGTTCTAATCAGCTCTGAGATATGGGGTTGAGAAACTTTATCTACTTCATGCGCCAATGACACTCAATGAAGGTCGAGCAGGATGTGAATGGGACAGTTGTGAGAAGCCGAGGCTCTCAAAAAAAGTTGATTAGTGCCAAGTGGCCGATGCTAGCCCAGTAATATCATTATGTTGTGGTATCAATATTGAATCAGCTTATATTTCGATTATTCATGAGAAGTTCCCATCACATTAGCAACAAATAATATTCCTTACGTATGAAATTTTTTATGCCAACAAGGGATCAATATTCATTTTCATCGTGAAGCGACCGTAGAAGATATTATTGTAATATCAGAAGAACGAACTCCACATTTTGATAGGAATCAAACGTATACCAGCCATAAAACAAGCCATATTCCTAATCGTTATATAATGATACGTGAAGTTCATCCTAATCCCCGCTTGAACCAT
This sequence comes from Gonioctena quinquepunctata, assembly GCA_018342105.1. Taxonomy (NCBI): domain Eukaryota; kingdom Metazoa; phylum Arthropoda; class Insecta; order Coleoptera; family Chrysomelidae; genus Gonioctena; species Gonioctena quinquepunctata. The sequence goes on from JAFIRS010001637.1 coordinate 223,283, forward strand.
CAGAATCAGATGGTTGAATTGGATGAACATTTTCAACATCTAAAATACCATATGGTAATACAAAGATGATTGTTAAACTTGTAACAAAAACATTAATCTATATTTGAGTGTGATCTTGGAGAGACGAAACGTTTTTGTTACGATTTTGTTTTTTCCGTTGTTTAGTAACTCTCATGGTTGAGGCGGTGCAGCCAAAAAATTGAAATAAGAAGAATTTCTGGAATGGTCATTTCATTGCTCCTCAAAATGTTTAACTTCTGTCTGATTTAACTTACGTCGTATCTGCTAGCGTGATTGAGATAGTAATAGTGTGCAATTGAATGTGAGTACCCCTGTATAATCGATGATGATGATGGATGGAGAAAATAATGTTCCTGAACAAATCTAAAATTGAGAACTATCTTTAACCGACGAAACCGAAAAGGAGGAGGATCTCTATTCGACGCGTATATCTTTTTTTATAATTTTTTTTATGTATGATCACGCATAACTTTTTACTGAGGCGTCCGATTCCGATAATTCTTTTTTCAGTGGTGTACTTCGAAGTTGGCCCCATTTGAATTCAAAAGATGAAATCCACCCCTAAGGGTAGCAAAATGAAGGATATTGATCACTCACCCTCTGAATTCTGGTCCGTTAACCGATTCTATCAGGCATAACTTTGTACTGGAATCTTCGATTTGGATGATTCTTCTTTTATCAGATAGGGTTTATCTCATAGTTGATCATATTTGGATTCCGAATGGAATTATCCACCCTTACGGGTAGAAAAATAGGGGATAATTGATTTTTCACTTGTGAACATTGGCACACATATGTAGTTGACAATGATAGATCGCTAGTGTCATTAGCACAACAACAAAAATAATTTATATTACAACAAATAGTAATAGTAGATAATCATATTATTTAACTGGTAATGGTTGGAGTAAGGTGGGTAAGTAAGAATTTTGGAAGTAATCAAAAAACAAGCAGTTGGTAATAAGTAGATTTCAGCTACAAAAAATTGAAAAATAAAATGTTTTTAACAAAAAATTAAACCGACGAAATACGGAACTGAAGAGTAAAAACCAAAATAAACCTTCTTAGTCTCAATAACTAAGCTCCTAAACTAATGTAAGTAACTAATTTTGAGTCGGCGCCAAACAAACAATCAACGAAGATCATTGAATAACTTCAAAAAAATTATCAGAATGTCACCGCCCAACTCGATGCCATCATTTCACGCCTTACCTAATTCATTTGCTTGTTTTTTTGGCGCCGACACAAAATCAGTTACTCACATTAGTTTAGGAGCTTAGTTATTGAGACTAAGAAGGTTTATTTTATTTTTTACTTTTCAGTTCCGTATTTCGTCGGTTTAATTTTTTGTTAATTGAAAACATAATCTGGTAACGTAGTTGCATACCGATTTTTTTCCTTTGGAATTCAATGATAATCTGAGTAGTCCCATACACCAAACACACATTCCAACTTTTTAGATATTCTTGCCAAGTACAAGCTCATAATAAAATGAAAAATTCCACGGCGAACTTTTACTTTTTTCGAGACCGTGAATATTGCGGGAAATTCGCTCGGGAAGGAAATTTATTGGACGAGTTAGCATGCAAAGCAGATAACCTACAGGAAATATTAGCGAATTTCATCATGGATTACCAAAGTTGATTCGGTTCATTGTGACTAGTATGTGGGCTTCTAGGGAGTTGGGATGGAGTGCAACTCGAGAAAATTTCGCTCTTTGTTGGCAAGGCATCTTATTTGAAAAGTACTATCAGTAGACTTCTGAATATTTATTATCGTGGATATCATGTCCTCGCTGAGCTCGTGAGCTTTTTGTTAAATTTGTAGTTTCTTTAGGTGTTGAAATTCGTCATGATTAGAATTTTGAAATCAGACAAATGATCCAGAAATAATAACTCAGTTTCTTGAAAAAGAGGATTGAAAAGGAAGTGATATTGCAATACTGTGTGTGATATTGAGTCTGACCAAATGGCAGATTGAGTTCTCACTTCTTTCCTAATTCTAACTCATTCATATCTAATGGAGTCGAGGGTAATTTTGTGTACACCTTGAAGAAGAAAGAACAACAATATTCGTTGGGCACAAATGAGCTAGCCAAACCAACACACACACACACACCTATTGTATAGGTTTTTGTAGTCAGCTGTCCTGAGGAATAACATTTTTCATTTGTAATGAATTTATGGCTGGCTATAAAAAAGATTTCTGTCTCTTATTGCAGAGATCTAGCAAATAGTTTGGAAATATCGGTTTGGGATCTTTCCGATTTTCAAACTGCCACCATTTTCGAACTACTTTTCAGAATGCAAAATAAGAGAATCAAGTATTATTTGGAAATACCAGATACTTTCAAAAACGGAGGTCCGGATTTGGGCAGGAATACTAAACAGAACTTGGCGGCCAAATACTAGATTATACTACTTTGGTTTGAATTATTACATGGCCTCTTTAATTTATTTACAAAACTGTTTCTGATAGGATTCAGTTGGCAACGATGTTTTTTTCACGTTAGCTTACTCAAATTAACCATTCTCACATTCCATAAATATGTGAATATCTAGATTGTGAGAGGATCACTATTTCAGTTTGACTTGTTCTTTTTTTGAATTGGATGTTTTATTGACTCTTGTTATCAATTATATTCATTTATTTGCTCGAAGTAATTCCAAGTATTGAAAAGGCGGAGATTCAATTGGAATGATGAAGAAAACCAAATATTTGATATTCAACCGTTCGACTTCTTCACTCTGAAGTATAAGAAACAAGAATATATATGTTGAAGTGAAATTGGGAATACCATATTGTGGAAATCTACTTGAAAAATATTCCATCAATTTCATGAAAAATAAGTATATACAAAGATATAAACAAAAATTTAAACAAAACGCAATAATTCTCTAAACGGGATAGTTGGAACATCAATGCAATATCATACACTGTTTGGAAATATAACCTTGGCACATCTCCATTCATTTTCCATTTCGACGGGTAGAAGTCAAAATTCTCTAAATTTTTTGGCGAAAATATCGGATTGGTCTTTGATGCTTGTATAGTGGAACCGAAAACACCCAAATCTATATTATATGTTCCTTTCATGTTGCTACGATTCTATTTTTTTCTACTCCAGGAGAAGTGGGATCTATGAATTATCATGTGGGGATTGTCCAACTACATATATTGGAAGAACTATGAGACCTCCGAAATTTCTAATAACAGAATATTCAGCTAGGCCTCAGAAATCTTATTTCGTTCACATCAAAATCAATAATCACACTTCTTCACCTACATCTGACCGAATACTATTACATAATATATCTGATTATCTTCAAAAGATTGAACCTACGTGAAGATTCAGGAGTTTCATGAACAATAATACACTTGAATTGTAATTTCAAACCCATGTTCGAACACTTTTGGGAATCCCAAGAGGATTAACCCTACTTTCATTCCTGTTTTTATTTTAACATTATATCTAGACAACTATGTGTCATGTTACCCAATTTTATTTTCATTTGATACGTCGAATTACTTTACCCTAACCGTTGAATTAGCCACTCCTTTCAACCAAACCCATCAATTTGATCTCGGAAGTCTGTGACACTTATTGACTTCACATCCAACACCAGTTTTATTAACTCGACGATAACAATTTCTTTGGGTATCCTAAGAGATGGAATTTCACCCTGATCTGACCGTATGTATATTCCTCACATTCATAAAAAAGCTATGATGATGATAAACTACCTTGTTATACAAATGCTCTTTCATTACAAAGTGGGATAGTGAAAATTATCATAAATCTATTCCTCTACAATCATCCACTTCTCATGAATGAAATACCCTCAATTCAATTTTCCGCATAACCACAGAAATTACGATGTAACAATCCGAAGAGCAATAAAATCAAACATAGTGAGCGATAACCTAATTGTCATGTCGGCCACCATCAATTCATCTAATCAAAGCCGACACCGCGATATGAAAATTGTTTTACGAGGGTACTGCCGTTAATATTGAATGGCAAAGTGCCACTTCGACGTTGGATTTTATGGGCGCTAATGAAATTTTATAGGGTAGGTCACACGCTCCCCCATACTATTTGCGTAAGGAAGTTTCCGAAGACTTAGTCGTTATTGATGATTTGAATGAGTAACAGAATTCATTCCATTTTCTAATGGGGGGAAAAGTGGAATAACTGATCTTTGGAATTGTTGTGCGCTGGGGAGAATTAGTGATAGCGGAAACGAAAAAATCTGAAAAAGCCAACATAAAAACGTTAACCCAAAATATTCGAAACATCCCAAAGATATCCAGCAAAATTCCTAAGATTTAAGCTATTCATTGTTACAAACCGATATGTCTTCAGTGATCAGTTCGAAACCAATGATTACCTATATAGAACCTACCCACTGAGCAAGAAACATACCCGGGAGCTTTATTAACGTTTAATTCTTGTACCCGTGACGACGTTTCTGATAAAATATAATTTATAAGTTATGGAGACATAATATTGCGATGTTATTATAAGCATTGTCACTAATACAGCCCGAAAAATCATCACAGCTCCATTTCGTACCGTACAAACTTTGAGACATCTTCAAAAACATCTTGGTTATTTATTTATAGCAACGTGTCTTATTTATATCTTTCGGAAGTTCTGGCAATGAAGCCAATAGAGTAAGAGCCCAGAGTCGCCAGACCTACGCTGAAGTATCAAACCTGATATTTTTCTGAGTATTAGCTAAACTGAATCAATGATACACGAATAATGTTGAATTATAAAAAAAATAATATAAAAATATATTTATATATCTCCATTGTCGTTATCATCAGAAAAGTTTTCGATGTCATTCTCACTCAAGTCATTGTATTGGACATCAACGAAGTCATCATCATCCGCACAGTTATCTACATAACCAACTTAAAAAGTCGAGCATAGCTGGAAGTTCTTGTATAATATAATTCGAAGTTGGAATGAAATACCTGATGGACTTTGCAGTGAATCTCTGATAAAACTCTGTAGTTGATCGTCATCGAACCATTTGTAGTTATAATGATTCTCTTTCAGTACCCAACCATTATCTCTTGCACAAATAATGCTCGGATGTGTTATTTATCCGAAATTTTCAATATGATTTCCTCTGAGGCATTGTTGAAATAATTTATCTTCGCAGTTGGTAGGTTACTTGCATCGGAATTTAAAAAACTGCTTTACTCTTAATTATGATCTGAATCTTAATACGTACTGATGAATACCTGAAGTCGTGCAGTATCAACAACAACTATTTCCGCTCCATGGTAGATATCACATTTACATTTTTGTATTGTATCAAATACATTTTTTTTACACAACAACAAGTCGTGCAGTATCTACAACAACTATTTCCGTTCCATGGTAGATATCACATTTACATTTTTGTATTGTATCAAATACATTTTTACACGCTTTATATTAGCTCCTCTTGTATGTTTGTTTGTTTGTTTGTTTGTTTGTTTGTAACCGACTCCTTTGGGCGCGATTTTGACCCACTTCCAGACGTCCGAAGGATTTGAAATTTGGCAGGTGTACATAATTCCGGTGACCATGCATTAAGAAATTTTTGTGTCAAAAAAAAACAAAATGGCGGCTCCAATATGGCGTACGAGTTTTGTGATTATGGTCCGATTCGCTTCAAAATTGGTATCCGAAAGTTTTTGTGGTCGGAGATTATGATTCTCTTGTCAAACTTGGAAAATTCGAGATGGCGGCTCCAAAATGGTGGACGAATTTTGTGATTATGGTCTGATTCTATTCAAAATTGGTATGTGGGGGTTTTTGGGGTCAAATATTATGATTCTCTCGTGAAAATTTAAAAATTCAAGATGGCGGCCCAGTTTTGTGATTATGGTCTGATTCTATTCGATTGGTTTTGGGTCGAATATCATGATTCTTTGTGAAAATTGAAAAATTCAAGATGGCGGCTTCCAAATGGCGGCCGAGTTTTGTGATTATGGTCTGATTCTATTCAAAATTGGTATGAGGGGGTTTTTGGGGTCGAATATTATGATTATCTAATTTGATAAGATCATTCCATTTTTCAATTTGCAAAAAATTAATAAAAATAATAGTTAAAAAAAAACTAAAAAAACACGCTTTTATAAATAAACCACACTAAAAAGTAGGAAATGAATAATAGTTTAAAAAAACTAAAAAACACGCTTTAATGGAAAACCAGACTAAAAAATTGAAAATAAGAAAATTTTATTTATTATAATAAAAGCGTGGGGTGATGATATCAATAATTATATAGTACATTACATACCGAGGCGATACCATGCACCCCACGCTTTTTTTTAAAATTAAATGAATTTTTTTCTTATTTTATATTTTTTTAGTCTGGTTTTCAATTAAAGCGTGTTTTTTAGTTTTTTTAAACTATTATTTATTTTTACACGCTTTATATTAGCTTCACTTGTATGTTTGTTTGTTTGTTTGTAACCGACTCCTTTGGGCGCGATTTTGACCCACTTTTAGACGTCCGAATGATTTGAAATTTGGCAGGTGTACATAGTTCCGGTCACAATGCATTAAGAAATTTTTGCGTGGAATAAAAACAAAATGGCTGCTCCAATATGGCGATTCGCTACAAAATTGGTATCTGAGAGTTTTCGTTGTCGGACATCATGATCCTTTTGTCAAAACTGAAAAATTCAAGATGGCGGCTCCAAAATGGTGGACGAGTTTTGTGATTATGGTCTGATTCTATACAAAATTGTTATGTGGGGGGTTTCGGGGTCGAATATTATGATTATTTTGTAAAAATAGGAAAATTCAAGATGGCGGCTTTAAAATGGCGGCCGAGTTTTGTGATTATGATCTGATTCTATTCAAAATTGGTATGTGGGGGTTTGGGGTCGAATATTATGATTCTTTTGTGAAAATTGAAAAATTCAAGATGGCGGCTTTGAAATAGCGGCCGAATTTTGTGATTATGGTCTGATTCTATTCAAAATTGGTACGTGGGGGTTTTTGGGGTCGGAGATTATGATTACCTAAATTGATAAGAATATTCCATTTTTTTATTCGCAAAATATAATGAAAATTATATTTCAAAAAAAACACGTTTTTATAAATAAACCACACTAAAAAGTAGGAAATAAATAATAGTTTAAAAAAACTAAGAAACACGCTTTTATAGAAAACCGGACTAAAAAAATAGAAAATAAGAAAAAAAAATTATTTAAAAAAAAGCGTGGGGTGCAGGGTATCAATAATTATATAGTACATCACACACCTAGGGCAGTGAAGTAAGAAATGTCTCAGATCACAGGTGATTGTTGGCCGAGGCGATACCATGCACCCCACGATTTTTTTTTTATGAAATGAATTTTTTTCTTATTTTCTATTTTTTTAGTCTGGTTTTCTATAAAAGCATGTTTTTTAGTTTTTTTAAACTATTATTTCCTTGTTTTTATCATCATTAAATCTGAGAATATCTTGCTGATATTCGAGAAATTTTTTTCTATACTTTTAAAGGTTCTTCCTCTTCTGGGGAATGTATATAATTCAACTCATCTACTATGATGATTGTTGAAAACTGCAGATATAACAAGTACGTAATATACAATACAAAAGACGCAACTAATGCTCTCACTCACACTCGCTTGGACAGGTGATAATCTCTCACTAGCACTTTCGGAAAGAAAATCTGATAGCAAACTTTGGACATGATTTTGAAGGAACTGGGAGCTCACTCACCCAATCTATGTTTCTACCACATCAATAAGCCTCATCGCTGTATATGGTGATGACATTTCAGTTGATTCATAGAATGCTGCAATGCCAATATGGTGAAAAAAACGAAATCCGATGTTTCAAGGAATTTTGGAATGAAACACTCAACGAAGAATCTGAATATGAAGATGCATTATTTAAGAAAGCGCTTTTGAATATGAGTTTAAATTGTCCTCCCCAACCCAGTAGACCGTAGGTTGGATGACTTTTCACCAAGCTATGATAAATATTGTTTTCATCTCTCAAGTCAAGAGTAACGTTGAGTTGTCGGAATTTATGAAGTACACAACGCAATTCCTTCAGAACAAAGTTCATCTTGAAAAGGGAAACATTCTCAATTGAATATTGATAGAAAGATTTTTCTGTGAATTGAAAACTCCACGATAAAAATGAAGTTATTTTTTGTTAATGTCTAACAGAAAACAACTACTTCCCCGGCTAAAGCCACGCTGGACATTGAACTACATCTAGAATATTCTGAAAGGTCCTAACTCAAAAGAAAAATCTGAAATTGAAAATTTGCATTTTCATTCAGATAGTTATTTGATTTTTTATTCCAGTCTCAATTAAGAACTCATAAAGATGAATGAGGCAAAGAGGAATGTTTTCCAAAAGAGAAATCATTCGTAACATTGACGCAGGAGAGACATCGCATCCACTAGGTCTTCAATACATTTTTGTCGACGAAAATCTATTTCACGCTTCCACGATCATCAGGAAGACCGGAAGAAATGGGAAACACATTTTCAAGAAGCAGTCTCACTTTGCAAAGAAAGAAAAAGTTAGAATAATTTCTTTCGGAGAGACACTTTGAAATTAGTGTTTTCTGACATTAAAACCTGTCATGGGGTATGATAGAATGATTTATTGAAAATATAAACAGGATGTTCATAAAATCAGATGTGGAATCATCTGCGACTGAAAGATAAACCTCAGTCACTATCTTCCAACGTCAAGATAACCTCTTGTGGGGTATTCATGTTGAAAAGGGAAACATTCTCAATTGAATATTGATAGAAAGATTTTTCTGTGAATTGAAAAATCCACGATTAAAATGAAGTTATTTTTTGTGAATGTATAACAGAAAACAACTACTTCCCTGGCTAAAGCCACGCTGGACATTGAACTACATCTGATGGATATTCTGAAAAGGCCCTAACTCAAAAGATATAACTGAAAGATAAACCTTAGTCGCTATCTTCCATCGTCAAGATAACCTCTTGTGGGGTATTCATGTTGAAAAGGGAAACATGCTCAATTGAATATTGATAGAAAGATTTTTCTGTGAATTGAAAAATCCACGATTAAAATGAAGTTATTTTTTGTGAATGTCTAACAGAAAACAACTACTTCCCCAGCTAAAGCCACGCTGGACATTGAACTACCTCTGATAGATATTCTGAAAAGGCCCTAACTCTGATTTTTTGAACATCCTGTTTATATTTTCAACAAATCAATCTATTATACCCCATGACAGGTTTCAATGTCAGAAAACACTAATTTCAAAGTGTCTCTCCAAAAGAAATGATTCTAACTTTTTCCATCTTTGCAAAGTGAGATTGCTTCTTGAAAATGTGTTTCCCATTTCTTCCGGTCTTCCTGATGATCGTGGAAGCGTGAAATAGATTTTCGTCGACAAAAATGTATTGAAGACCTAGTGAATGCGATGTCTCTCCTGCGTCAATGTTACGAATGATTTCTGGTGAGTACTCTCTTTTGGAAAACATTCTTCTTTGCCTCATTCATCTTTATGAGTTCTCAATTAAGACTGGAATAATAAATCAAATAACTACCTGAATGAAAATGCAAATTTCCAATTTCAGATTTTTTCTTTTGAGTTAGGGCCTTTTCAGAATATCTATCAGATGTAGTTCAATGTCCAGCGTGGCTTTAGTCGGGGAAGTAGTTGTTTTCTGTTAGACATTCACAAAAAATAACTTCATTTTAATCGTGGATCTTTCAATTCACAGAAAAACATTTCTATCAATATTCAATTGAGAATGTTTCCCTTTTCAACATGAATGCCCCACAAGAGGTTATCTTGACGATGGAATAGTGACTAAAGTTTATCTTTCAGTCGCAGATGATCCCACATCTGATTTTATGAACATCCTGTTTATATTTTCAACAAATCAAAGTTCATCTCATCGTAAATGCGCATCCACCGTTATTTCCAATTACTTGTTATTTTTTACTGAAGCTATTTGAAGCTAATCACTCAGTGAGAGATACTGAATATCCGGAAGTGTGTTTTCATGAATAGCGAAAGGTAGAAAATATGTTTTTTCAATGTTGATGTGGCTCGTAATCAGAGAAAGAAATCAATTTCAACATGATGTTTCAATCCGTTCCTCCTTCATAAAAAAGGCGGCATCATCTGCAAAACTGAGGATTATTACTTTACTCTGGATTGAAAATAGATATGTGACTTGAGGAGGGCAGTGGTCCTAATATAGTACTTTAAGGCACCCCACATCCAAGTGTTTCAAAGTCACTGAAATTAGCATCTATTTTTACACACTGTCAGCGAATTCCAAGATAACTTCTGAATCGATTCAGGCAATTATCATGTACTCCTATATTTTCGAGTTTTAACAATGATATTTTGTGACGGACAATATCAAATGTCTTTGCAAGATCTTTGTAACAATAATATGATAATGTCTAATATTCACGGGGCCATATGAACGATATTGTTTCCACCATAAGGATTATTTTTTCATGTAGTAATAGACAAATCATATCATTAAAAAAAATTTCGTTATTCTTAGCATTTTTGTTGACCTAATTGGAAAGAATATTCCACTTTTTCAATGTTCCCCTATTTTGAGTATGCATAACGATAATGATAATTTCCTGCAAATTATGATGTTTGTTATGATGGTTTGAATCATTAACCTTATTATCCTGTAAATATTTCCCTAATATTATAATTAATTATCATAATGTCTCATTCAGATAGACTCATTTAGTGTTTTATCGTTGTCATATTACAACTATTCCACCCCTTCACGTGGCTAGCCCTCCACCTCAAAAACGGAATATATTACTAGAACGATTCTGGCCACAACCAACGTGTCATAACCAACCTTACACTTGTTCTTGTTTTATAGGTCGTGATAAATCTTTCCAACGAATTCACACCCTAAACTTGTCTTCAGGCATACATAACACAGAGGAGTCATTTGAACTGTCTGGCAAGGGAGCATATCAAGACTGGAGTAGTGTTTTGATAACATTAGGTGAAAAGTAAAGTTAATTAGGAAGCTGAAGTTATAGTGACATGTATCTGTTTATGTGTGTGTGTGTCCGTATATTTTTCCAACGATTTCTTCGAAATCTAAATTGTTCATTTCGGAAAGCAAACTTTGAACCGTTTAAGGAGTTCAATAGTCATGTCGTAAACATCTTCAATATAATAATAATACTTTTTTCAACAAAAAAATATATAAAGGCATATGAACTAACTGATAAATAATAAAAGTTGTGGTTTGTGAACGATAAGTGCTGATGTATTCCCGTGTAAAATTAATGAGATGAAGTAGTTATTTAATCAACTACTGTATTAATGGTGGCGATTAATGATCGAGATATTTAAAAGCAAGAGCGAAGCGAGCGCGTTAATGTTCGAGATCATTAATCGCCATTTTAATATACGAGAATATACGATATCCATTTCCTTCAACTAGGAGGAAACTTACAATATTTGGATTTTAAAATACATAAATTTGACAGCGCGAAGGTAATATGATTTGCCATTTAAATAATATTCGAATTCGTGTATGTTTAGTTGCCTATATCATAATTATACTTCAATGGACCAAATCAACCATTTACAGGTTTTTAATGGTCGACTTCGGTGTATGATTATTTGCATATATCACAATTATGGATTGAAAGATAAATTGAAGGTTAAAATGTTATGATTATAATAATATATTAGAAGTTAACTGAGACATGAATGATTAGAATATAAAAAAGCAGTATAGATAAAATATTAATTGGATAAAATACAATAAGTATGAAAGCAATATGAGTAAAATACAGTGTATGACAAACAAAAATAATGATTTTAACATCAGACACATTTGTGTTCAGTAAAGCAAAGTTGATAGGCGTCAAATACTTGAGTATGTACGATTTTCAAAATGTCCTGAGATCATGAATCTTGGATTGGAGAGAATGAACTCTTTCAATGAAAAAAGGAGTATGGTCCTTGTGGAACCGTTTTTAACATTAATGGTGTAACGTAATGGTGTTTTTATATTTTCTTATAATTTTTGTTTTATAAATTTATATTATTCTCTGTTTTCATTTACATTTTCCATTCTCATCTTCATTCTTTACCACTGCTGTTATATGCATATAAAATGTTATCACAGAAGTCAAATACTTCTTCAAGTGGGGTAAAAAAAGCACAAAACAGGCGACATACGCCCAGGTGTATTTTACTTCACTCTGGAAGAAGCAAGATTAATGTTGTATAAAAATATATATTGTAGTTTTAACCGACGAAACCAAAAAGGAGGAGGTTCTCTATTCGACCCGTATATTTTATGTTTTTCCATCATATTTTTTTATGTATGATCACGCATAACTTTTTACTGAGGCGTCCGATTCCGATAATTCTTTTTTCAGTGGATAGGGTGTACTTCGACTTTGGTCCCATTTGAATTTAAAAGATGAAATCCACCCCTAAGAGTAGCGAAATGAAGGATATTGATCACTCACCCTCTGAATTCTGGTCCGTTAACCGATTCTATCAGGCATAACTTTGTACTGGGTTCTTCGATTTGGATGATTCTCTTTTTAATAGATAGGGTGTACCTTATTTTTGGATTTCGGAAGGAAGAAGCCACCCTTACGGGTGGAAAAATAGGGGATAATTGATTTTTCACTAGTGAACATTAGCACACACATACGTAGTTGACAATGACAGATCGCTACTGACATTATTCTTGTTCCGTCAAAATCAGTATATTTTATGAGAGGATGGAATGATATACAAAGTAATGAAATAAACTAACCAGAACGACGAAAATAATTTATATTACAACGAATAGTAGAAGTAGATAATCATATTATTTAACTGGTAATAGTTGAAGTAAGGTGGGTAAGTAAGTATTTTGGAAGTAATAAAAAAACAAGTAGGTAGTAATTGGTAGATTTCAGCCACAAAAAATTGAAAAATAAAAACTTTTTAACAAAAAATCAAACCGACGAAATACGGAACTGTAAAATGATGGCAGCGAGATGCACGGCTGCGTTTTGATGACTTCTTTCATAGATAATGATCTTCGATAATTGTTTGTTTGGCGCCGACTCAAAATCAGTTACTTACATTAGTTTAGGAGCTCAATTATCATTTAGACTAAGAAGGTTTATTTTATTTTTTGCTTTTCAGTTGATTTTTTCGTCGGTTTAATTTTTTGTTAAAAAGTTTTTATTTTTTACTTTTCAGTTCCGTATTTCGTCGGTTTAATTTTTTGTTAAAAAGTTTTTACTTTCAATATTTTTGAAATTCTCCTTTTCTTATGATATCTTGTTTTGTATAGCCAACATGATGGATAATCACATTGAAATGGCTCTTATCAGCCAATGAAACTGTATCTGTAATAACTGTTGTTGTTGAAATAAAGTTGATTTGATTTAATTGGATTTGAATGTCTAAAGAAGAATAAACAATAGCCGATACACTTCAAAATTGTCTTTTGCACCCCACATCGCTTCAATGAATACAAATTTAATAAATTATTTTCGGTAGTACATACAATAAATACGCGCCAACCACTAAAACGCGTCACGGTCTGGTTCGATAGGTTGTTACTTGGATGGGTGACCGGTCTGTCACCAAAAGCAACTGATTTTCTACACTTATAAGGATTTTCCTGGTTGTTTCTGTAGGAAAATTACAATTTTTCAGTCTTGGGGGAAATAGTATGTCATTTGTATATTACCAGGAACTCCACTGGCCATTTTTTTAAATTGAGGATATTATGATCAGTGTCACGAACACTCTGAAATTATACTAATTATAATTTTTTGTTGCAGATTCATTGGATCATCGAGACAAGGAACTTTGTGGTGAGTAATATTTCGATTTTCTGACCACTACCTGTAATAATCGGATAATATACGCTAACATAATGCCCGTGTATTTATTATTCGTCGAAATACATATTTTTGACAGTTTTAACTTTTTCAACTGAACGATTCTCAAACTATAGGACAGAAACAATAGCCCCATGAAATGGGAGAATGAATAACAAATGTCATTTATCCGGAAAACCCCTCGGATAAGATTTTTCATATTGTCCCTTGTTGTGGGAGGAATCTCATGAATTTTATCTTTCACATAACCCCACAGAAAAAAAATCGTCAAATCTGGTGATCCGGGTAGCCATGAAGTTGGTCCTCCTATTCCTATCCACCTATCAGCAAATTCGTTGTCGAGATGCTCTCGAATAGGAATTGGATAATGTACTGGTGCACCGTTGTGGAAAAATGATATTCGATATTTTCAGAGATGTGTTCTGAAATATTCAGTTTTTCCACAGTAATCGCAAATAAGCTTCTGCTTCCAGTCTTTTTCGAAAAAAGTATGGCCCCAGTATATTCGAAATCCATCTATTCTGACTATGGGTGCGAATTATAATAGGGTTCTGGGAATACTGATGTTATTGATAAAAAATCTCCACTTGAACCCTCTGTAGAGCTCGCTTGCAAAATCGAATACTTTTCTCATGATCATCTTCGAATTTTCCTGACGGAATTGAACATGGAAGGGACGGAATTCAATAATTGTCAAAATACTTCGCATCAAGGTTTGACCAATGACCAATTTCCTGGCTGAAAATGAGATATTGTGGAGTTTTCTGTAATACTAAGTGGAACGTTTAGTAAATTTTTTTTCGGGAGAATAGTTCTAATTATTCCACTTTTGGCGTTAACGATACTCAAATTCAGACGTTTTCGGATGGCGGAGTAGGCAATAAATCATTAAAAAAATTGCTAGAGTCGAAATAATTAAGGATGATTATATACAGTGTGACCCATTTAAAATGGAACCACCCCTGTAGAATACGCATTTTTCAGTCAATCTCAAAAAAATTTTTTATCATCAAGCATCAAAAACTGTATCTTGACAAACATTTTCATAACTTTAGTTTCATTTCCAAGGCACTCTATGGTTTTTTTCTTCGTCAAAAACGGCAAAAGTTTATTAGGCAATTTTGTTTTCCAAATTCAACTACACCACTGGATTTGTAGTCGTTATAAATGGAAACCATCGAAATTTCATGGGAAAATATTGATTACCAACGAAGTTACAACAACTTTAATTTTGGAAACATAGTATTTGATTATAATTTTTATTTAGATTGCAGACATATTTGAAATCTGGCAACACTGCCGATACAAAGTAGAGCACAAGTGAATTTGTACAGCGAAAATCCGAAGTCAATAGCTCATTCCGTTCAACAGTTATAACTACTGAAAGTATGGTAATGTGAGCGATTTGTGGTGTACTAAATCACAGCCTACTATTGATTTAGTACAATACCTATACCCAATGAATTAGTTCAGCTTTCCTCAAATTATTGATACCTTCTCTAAAAGCTTGTTTCAGTCGAGTTTTGTAGAATAAAAAAAGGAAATGTTTTTGTCCTGCTTTCTGTTTTATTATTGAATAAATAATTTTGATAATTTAAAACTTGATTCGGTTCATTTCGTTTTTATCGGCTATTGAAAACTGCATAACTCGAAAATGAATATTTAATTTTCTGTTATTTTCGAAGACACTCATAACCTAAACTTAAATAAATGATTTTAAGGGAATATAATTCACAAATCCAGTGGCGTAGTTAGATTTTTATTACAAAATCGCTTCCACCAGAAATCGCTCACATTACCATAATTTCAGGAGTTATAACTGTAGAACGGAATGAGCAATTGACTTCGGATTTTCACTGTACAAATTCACTGGTGTTCTACTTTGTATCGGCAGTGTTGCCAGATTTCAAATATGTCTATAATCTAAATGAAAATTAATATCAAATACTTTGTTTCCAAAATTAAAGTTGTTGTAACTTCGTTGTTAACCAATATTTTTTTTTGAAATTTCCATGGTTTTTATTTACAACGACTACAAATCCAGTGGTGTAGTCAAATTTTGAAACAGAAATTGCCTAATAAACTTTTGCTGTTTTTAACGAAGAAAAAAAACCATAGAGTGCCTTGGAGATGAAACTAAAGTTATGAAAATTTGTGTCTAGATACAGTTTTTGATGCTTGATTTTCAAAAAAAACATTGTTTGAGAATGACTGAAAAATGCGTATTTCACATGGGTGGTTCCATTTTAAATGGGTCACACTGTATATATTGTGGAAACTGAGTATGATAGACTCAATAGAATTTGTTAACAAAAGTAAATTGGTATTAGAAAATAGAATTATTAAACTCCGATAACTGAAATAAAAATGAAACTATATACAAAGTCATCGGTGGTCTGCGTCTGAAGAATAATGTATCTTCTTCGGATGATGAATCTTCATTTAGATTTACTATAATGGGTAATATTTGACAATCCAACATTTTTCTCGTTTCCAATTTGTACTAATATTATTTTCAGTATGTTTAATATCCACCCAATTTTGCGTAGTAACTTCATTTAATGCATCTTTTCATGTATTCAATACAGCCTCGTCACTGTAGCCCTTTTATCTTATAGTCTTGTTATAAAATGTTTCGCTGGTGTCCATATTAATTCAATGGTATTAAGCTGACAGTGGTATGATGAAACAGAAACAGAATGACCCATTTTTTTACAAGCTTTCATAAACTTGCTTCATTCGCATGACATTCTGTCATTCTTTCCGGTTCAAAATTTGTAATCCATTTTTGGAGCACTTGTCGACATCCGATTGAGCTGAAATTTAACAGGTGTTCATAATTCCGGTGACAATGCATTATGAAATTTTTGTTAGAGGCTCCAAAATGGCGGACGAATTCTGTGATTATGGTCCGATTCGATTCAAAATTGGTATGTGGGGGTTTTCGGGGTCGGAGATTATGAATTTTTTTGTCAAAATTCATGAATTCAAGATGGCGGCTCCAAAATATCCGAGGAGTTTTGTGATTATGGTCCGATTCTATTCAAAATTTGTATGTGGGGGTTTTCGGGGTCGGAGATTATGAATTTTTTGTCAACATTCATGAATTCGTAATGGCGGCTCATGGAATTTTTGTTAGAGAAAAAAACAAAATGGCGCTCTAAGATGGCGGATGAGATTTAGGTAAATTGGTCCGATTTGATTCAAAATTGGCATGTGGGAGTTTTCAAGGTCGAAAATTATGAATTTTTCTACAAAAATCATAAAATAAAAATGACGGTTCTGTGTTTATGGTCCGATTCTATTTAAAATTGGTATGTGGGGGTTTCCGGGGTCGGAGATTATGAATTCTTTATCAAACTTCACAAATTTAAGATGGGGTATGAGTTCTGTAATATTAGCACGATAGATAAAAAATGGTATGTGATTCATAAATCAAGATGGCAAAAGATGGCGATGAGTTATTCTTTAGATGGTCTCCTCATTGAAGGACTAGATACCTCAGAACTTACAGGAAAAAAAGGCTTCAACAAAAATGCATAGATTAAGACGTTCTTAAGTACTAAAGAGCACAAAATAAAATAATCAATGAAAAAACTTTTAAAGACAAGCTTTTATTCAAATGCACTAAATAGTAAAAAAATAATTGCTTTGGATGTGTGACGTAGGTTATTCCGTGAGTTATAGATTCACCAGCTTGTCGCTTTTGTATTCAAACTGAAAACTTTGGATGGCAACCTTCTGAATCTATAACTCACGGAATAACCTTTGTCACACATCCAAAGCAATTATTTTTGACTTTCTGGTGCATTTGAATAGAAGCTTGTCTTTAAAAATTTGTTATAATAATTTAGAAATATTCCAAACACAAGTTTCCTACTTTGTTCGTTCGTTTTGAGTGCCCCTCTGCTAAACCATCTGTTTTTGATAGGAAGTACATCTTATTGGCCATCTTCTGGTGTAAGTAATTTTCCATAACGTTAGTCGTAGCTTATTCAGGGGTTACCTGGGCGTGCTTTAAGTATATCTCAAATAAGTGGGGAGGGCTTAGACGTATATGTCGGGTCTCAACAATGATTTATTGCCTACTTCGCCATCCGGAAACGTTTCAACTATAACATCGATCAAAACGGTCCGTCTAGATCCAGCCCTTCTGCTGGGTTGACACCTGTCAGAATATTCCTTTCGATGAATTCTAGTTGCCAATAAGCCATTTTTAACTCCTCTGATACATAAATAGTATCAGTCATCTCTCGATACGAAAAATCCATGATGGCAGGTACTGATAATTCTTTCGTTTACAAAAATACACACAAATGAGTTGAAACGACTAGTACCGATTGACTTCAATAGCGAATGACAGTTTTCCACATATTTCTTGATGTCAAACGCATAGCCCCATTCGGAACGCGTAAAGAATAGAAAAATTTCAAATATGGTATAGTAGTAGGGGAGCCCAATAGGGAATTTTGGGATTTACTCAAGCGCAGCAGATTAACATAAGGCGGGATACTTTGCACCCTGTTGAGTACCTCCACCATATATAAGCATTCTATGTAGGGCCGCGCGTTTAGGGCAGACGATCAGAATAGTAAAAAAAAATCGATCGCTAGAAATACTCGAGCGCGTCAGATTAAGGTGAGGTGGGTTACTTCCATGCTGAAAAGTGTGCATTTCAATAATCTGACGATTTGAGCGTGACAACCTTGTCAAAAAAACGTCACCTTGACATTCTTGGGTGCGGTCGATTTTTTTCATATTTTGAAGGTAATAATTCAAGGATAACAGCAAATATATAATCTGCCAATTTCCTAAGCCGAAGTAACAAAAGTCGTAAAAAAAGTTCAGTGCGTGCAGCTGCAGTGAAGCATGTATTCCCCACGCTAGTACAGCTGATCACAGACGATTTCATGTCATTATACAGTGCTTCTCAAAAGTCCTCCCCCCCTCTTATTTTTGGAACGATTATACATAAACAAGCGAAATTTGGAAACTGAATATTGAAGGTTGTAAATTCCATTGGACCAAAATTTTAAATGGAACCCTACGGCAAGCGACACCTCTTTTAAAAGGTATCGAAAAAACCTATTCAATGATACTAATTTTGTTTGTGTTTATGGCAGTTTCAATGGCTCATTAGTAAACATTAAAAATTTTATCTATCATTGAAGATTTAGACCTTTTTATATGAAATCTGTATTAATAATTAATAACATCATAAACGTACCAAAACCTACATAAAACCTTAGTTACTCATAATACATTAGTTACCATAATTTAATACGTTAGTTACGAAAGCATAATACGTTAGATACCAAATAATATTAGAACTAGTTTTCATGAACATGTAAAACAATATTTTGACAGTTTTCAAATTTGATGGATACACCTTTGCCTTTAGCGTCCACGATCATCAGAGAGATACAAAACTGCCGATATTCTTTTTCATAATGGATTTTAGATTTGTCCGGAAGCAAGTTCAACCTTATAGTGTTGGCTGCAGCTGATATATCGTCAGGAATATCAAAATCTTGCATGATTTTAATGATGACATTTTGAAATGCCAAAATGAAATGACATAATACCTTGTTGCTTTTATTTTCGCATCGCCGTTGTCAATGATACGATAAAGCTTTGAATGTAACTCGATTATTAGCGATTTAACACCGTCTCGGACATTGCGGGTGACTCGGCTGTCGCCTCGTCACCTAGCAATGTCCTCGACTATTATAAATCGCATCATAATCTCGTTATATTAATAGCTATAATTCCATTCAGTATGATATTCATTACAGATTTAAGAATCAGTATCTACTTAAAGAGGTTTGCTCGAAGTGACCTCCATTCACTTCCGGACAGTGAAATATCCTATTTTTAAACTTTTCTCGTACTTTTGCAAATGTGTCTGCGGAAACAGCCTCACATTCTGCAACAATACGTTGTTTTAAAACGTCAATATTGTCAGGTTCAGTGGCGTAAACCTTCGATTTAAGGTACCCCCACAGAAAAAAATCCAAAGGTGTGAGGTCCGGTGATCGAGCTGGCCATTCCGTTGAACCTCGTCGTCCAATCCATCTACCACAATACTCCTCATCCAAATACCGTCTTACTGCCGTAATAGTGTGGAGGAGCACCATCCTGTTGGAATGTTATTTCCAAATTGCCGAATTAATCTGGATTATCTTCCAAAATTTCAAGGATTAATGGTTCTATTGCGTTTTGCAACAGCTCCAGATAAACCTCACCAGTTAAATAGGTATTTCAAAGAAGAGGCCCAACGATGGGGTTTCCCAGGATACCTGCCCAAACATTCACCTTCTGGGGAAATTGGGTATGTGTATGTGTGAGGATTTGCGTCACTCCAATACCTCACGTTCTGTGTATTTACATTTCCATTTAGATAGAAAGTACTTTCGTCACTAAAACAAATTGTTTTGACATAGTCTGGCTGTTGGTTAATTTTAGTTTCCATATTTTCACAAAATTCTAGTCTTTGGTCTGGGTCGTCGTCTGAAAGTTGATGAACCATTTTTAATTTGTATGGATGAAATTTGTTTTTTTTTTCAACACTCTGTGTACTGTACTTCGACTGACTTCACAGGTAGATGCAACGTGAGTTCTTGAAGAAGTAGGCTCAACTATTACTTCTGCCAGTATATCAATTTTTTTCTCATCAGAAATTTGTGGTCTGTCAGATCGTTTCGCATCATCAATACTACCCGTTGTTTCAAACTTACGAAGAAGCTCCCTTAAATAACTCCTCGAAACGGAGCGATCGGGAAACCTCTCATTAAAAATGCGTTCTATTGCATGAATATTTTGTCCAGTTTCACCCAGAATTAGGATCGCTGCTACTTTATCACCTAAAGCACGTACCATTTCGCTTCTTGAAGCACTCAAACGTTCGGCTCACAACAGTTTAACAAATTATTAAAATGTACAAAAATATTAAAAGTACCAAAAGCTGCTAAAACAGTTAAACGTTGGATCAACAATACACAAATTATTGAATGTACAAAAACTTGGACAATTACAAAAACGTCGAATTAGGGAGACAAACAAAAACTATCCAGAGGCGGAGCTTGAATTTGGAATTTTAGTATTAACTGATTTAATTCATCACAGCTTTACGTTTCTTAAAAGCGAGTTGCCAAAACTGCCATAAACACAATCAAAATTAGTATCATTGAATAGGTTTTTTCGATACCTTTTAAAAAAGGTGTCGCTTGCCGTAGGGTTCCATTTAAAATTATTGGTCACAATGGCCTTGTGACGTCATCTTTGACGATTTCGTCATCTATCATCACTAGTAGGAAAGTTTACAACCTTTTATATTCAGTTTCCAAATTTCACTTGTTTATGTATAATCGTTCCAAAAATAAGAGGGGGGGAGAGGACTTTTGAGAAGCACTGTGTGTACAATGCTCTGGCCTGTTTGTGTTTCAATATAAGTTTTGTGAATAAACGTTTTTGAATTCAATATCTGCTATACTGGGAGTGATAGTATTATGAAGTGTATATTTTGTGATACATCTGAAAAAATAGTAAAATTTACATCGAATACATTAAAAAAATGCAAGACCGTTTTTGGAGTATCGTCGGAGCAAACCGGTTTTCAAGAAAACACGGACAATAATATTGAACTTGCGGCTAAAACATCATTAAATGAAGGATATCACGCGCAGTGTTATAAGTTATTCACAGCGATTAAAATATCTTCCGATTTCCAAAATGTGGAGCAACAGCAAAGTGCAGCAGAATGTGATAATGCACCGGAAGTTTCTGTGGGGAGAGTTCCGAATCACATATTCCTGTTATTTTCATGGCAACTCAGGCTGCTGGTATATCGACAGACGAGTAAGTGCTACTATCACTTATAGTATATTATGTATTATAATATATTATAGTCCAGTTATATATCAGGATTTTTTCAGGAAATAATTAAATCAGTTTCTGACCAATATATCTTCATGACTCAAATTGTAAACAGTAGGTTTTTCGGAAACTTAATTGAAGACATGGAACAACCGCCATCCCATGTAGATTTTTTCATTATAAATGGCCTTTTTTTTAAATACTTTCAAAGAAATGCCGTGCAGTTTTGGAGATGTATCAAAGAATATTTCGCAAAAACGCAGCTAGTCGAGTAGCTATTGCATTTGATCGCTATTTCACACCTTCGATCAAAGAGTATGAGCACGCTCTTCGAAGTAGTCTGGATGACAAGGATTTCAACATTTCCGGCCCTCAATAAACGAGAACAACAGATTTTGCGAAAGATTTAAAAAACATCAAGTTCAAAGAAGCTCTTGTCAAGTTTTTTATCGATCATTGGACTGATCAGAAGTATGTATGTAGAGATATTATATGAAGGGGCATTGATACAACTAGCCACTGGTCTTAGTGCAACGTTATTTTCATGGGTTTTTCGTCCGCTTCATCCAACCAAAGGCTAAAAACTACCACAAATGTATAGACCTAATGATAGCTGTAGCCAAAAAACATATCCCACGAGGTTTCCGCAAGGAGTATATCCCTGGATGAAGCGAGGAAAGCCAGTCTCTATACGAGGAATTCGAGGACTCAGGAAACCCGGAAACTGCTGACCATCTACTAAGATCCCTTGACGCCAGCAGAATGGACAAATGGACTTCTGCTGTGGAACGCATGAATTTTGCACGTTCCAGTAGGAAAGCATGGGGTCTACTGCGGAAGCTTGGAGGATGTTACCGAAATGTCGTGGGAAATGCCTCAATAAACCCAAACCAAATAGCCAACCGCATAATTGACGTTTCTCGTGCACCATCCGATAAAAACCACACAAGAGACGTCAAGAAATCCCTAAGAGACCTTAAACGTTCCACCCTCTCATCGTCCGAGTTCTCGCACGACTTCTCCGCCGAGGAATTAGAACAAGGCCTCAAGGATACAAAAATTGGGAAAGCAGCAGGCTTTGACGGCATCTACCCCAAATTCCTGGTTAACTGTGGCAGGGCAACCCGACTGTGGCTTGTGAAATTTTTCAATGACATCCTTAACACAGGCAGCCTACCACCAGAAATCAAGAGAACAAAGATTGTTGCTATTCTAAAACCTGGGAAACCATAGGAGCTACCCGACAGCTAGCAAACTATAGCTCTCCTCAGCTGCTGCTATAAGCTGTTAGAAAGACTACTCTATAACCGTATATGTCCTGCAGTTGATGTACTCCGTAGAACAGGCTGGGCTTAGGAGTGGCCGTAGCTGTACTGACCAAGTCTTATCCCTGACAACCCACATCGAAGCGAGGTTTGAAAGGGGACTGAGAACATCCGTAGCGTTCATTGATCTAACTGCAGCATATGACACCGTATGGAGGGAAGGCCTGATATACAAATTACTCAGAATCATACCATGCCTGAAAATATGCCATTTAATTAACAACCTATTAACAAACAGATGCTAAGAGCAGTACTAGGAAACTGTGATCAATGGCCTCCCGCAGGGTTCGGTGCTTGCCCCACTCCTATTCAATCTCTACACAGCTGACCTACCTGAAACGAGGTGTAGAAAATTTGCATATGCAGAAGACTTAGCGATTTCCTATCAGCACAAACTCAAATTACCAACTGAACATGCTTTGAATGAAGACATTGCCAAGCTTGATGATTACTTTGAAAAATGGAGGCTGTGCCCAAGTCCGGCTTAAACAGAAGTCTGCTACTTCCATCTATCAAACAGGCAAGCAAATGATACCCTGCGAGTGAAATTTGATGGTAGGATCCTTAACCACAGCAAAAACTTAGGCGTGACGTTCAATCGATCACTAACATTCAATCTACATCTTAGAAACGTGGCTGGTAAACTGAGAACGCGCACTAACATCATAGCCAAACTTGCTGGAACAACATGGGGAGCTACGGCGGCAACACTTCGAACAGCAGCTCTGGCCTTGGTATACTCTGTCGCAGAATATTGCTGTCCTGTTTGGATCAACAGTGTGCACACTACAAAAGTAGATGTGCAACTAAACCAAACAATGAGACTGATTACTGGAACTATACGGTCAACACCAACGCGCTGGCTCCCAGTGCTCAGTAATATCACACCACCGGATATCCGACGAACTGCGGCTCTCATCAAAGAATATAAGAAAATCATGGCTGACGCAGACCTACCAATCCATACCGATATCCCATACCTAGCAGGACAATATCATCGGCTCAAATCAAGACATCCATCCATCCGATCAGCATAAGAATCGAATGAAAACTTCTATGCGACTAATAAATGGATTACCATATGGGCAGAAACTGCAGGAGACCACTACATTCAACTAGATGACCCAACGCAGTGTTTCAACGGATCTGACCCCAAGTTAGAACAGGTTGCCGGAAATGTGCTGATTCCTTACACAAATGGGGCAGGGCAGAATCCCCACAATGTGATTGTGGATCTCCGCGGCAAACTATCCGCCACATCATATGAGAATGTCCTAACCGTTCCTACGATTATGACCTTGAAGATTTTATGAAAGCCACACCAAAGGCAATTGAATGGCTACGAAATTCTGATGTAGATATATAGTTTGTCATAATAATTATGTTTGCCTTATATATTTGGAGTTTCTCTGTTTATATTTGAAATTTCTTTGTTTGTACGTATTGTGTATTTTATATTATTTCTATCATGTACATTGCACTGTAACCCCATACGCTAAATAATTATTGGGTTTCTCGTAGTCCATAAAGTTTAGGTGCCACAGCGTTATTTTTTATCATAAATACAGATTGTTCATTAGAAAAGTCATTATCATCTACTAGTTCCTTACTTAGGCAGTTCGCAGTGTTTTGAATTCTGTTTGTTGGGTCCCTTTTTATTTTCTTATAAATAGTTGTATCGCTCAACATTACCAGCATAGTTTGAATATATTTTTTTTTGTACATAACTGTTTTATTACCTGTATCCGCTTTCATAACGATTATTTGTGGATTTTCAGATAAGAACTTTTTTGTTCTATTGAAATCTCTTAAAATGTTGTTGCTATTTAGGAAAATTGTGATCATGCTCGTGGCTCTACCCCATAATTCTTCAGTTCATTTAGTTTTTGAGAAAATAAACTTAATTGTCTTTTATTATATTTACTATTTGGATTTCATGCTAGGAATACCAAAAGGTGTCAAACCTACGATCTTCTTGGCATAAATAGGTATCTCCACATCCGTCTAATTCACAATGAAGTTTTCATTTACCGTCATTTTGGACACATTATGTTTTTCAATTAGTGCGTCAATTTTCTCAATGTTGATGTTTCTGATTTTATGAAATACCTTACTATAACTTAATATCATTCTATCTGAATAACTTGAAACAGACGTTCAGAATGAGAGCCAGAATTACACTAACATACTGAAACATATACCTTAGTATTGGGATTTTATGTGACTGTTTCACATCACTTATATGTATAGAATTCATCATGAGAATAATATAACACACCTCAAATGCCAAACAGTGGTTTGGAATTCTATGAGTGCAGTAGTCTGTAATTTGTATCAATTGTCCACTTCCATCATTGTTTTCGTCTCCATGTTCTATGTATATTTAATTTTTGATGTAACTTTGTCGACACGATGCATTTAGAGGTAAGTATTTAACAATGTTTTCTCCCAACCCAACCACCTATTCTACAATGTGTACATTTCCGCCTTGAAAAAGAAATGAATGAATATTTCGAAACGTTGGCAATAAGTAAATAGTGTTTAACTATTGGTCCCCCAAACCCACGAAACAGCGTATGTTTCTCACGACGTTTCGATCGCTTTCATCTGCAATTGTCTTCAGGAGAATACGGTACTCACATGAAGACAACTGCGGATACAATCGATCGAAACGTCGTGAAAAAGCATTAAAACGATGGACGCCGGAAACGAAAGTAATCAAAACATTCTGGTTCAGAAAACCCTAGTTCTTTATGTTTGATCCTTATAAATATAACGATAAAATTTTTCGAAAGAACAAACAATTATCCCATTTCCGTCCTCTTGTAGATATCTACAAGAATTAATGAAATATTCCTTTATCTTCGCAGAAACCTACCTCTACTATACCATAAAGTTCCTTAACGCACTGTTGCAGTGAATTGGAAGTCGTCAAAAGACTTTTCTCAAACACAGAATAGCCGATTTTGGTCATTAAAACAAAAGTAAAGTTAACAAACGTAGCCGTTGAGTGGAAAATATCCTCATTGAAGGCTATATCAAGGCGCCCACCACATACAAAACATGCTACTTCCACCCCCTCTCTGGCGGTATAACGCGAGACGAAAGTCAATTCGACTAAGGTTCTCATCATTATGCCACCGCCGCGCCGCCCTATGGTTTGGAATAACATAAATTATACTGGATATTTTGAATATATGGTTGATCACAATTTATCTAGCCGCGGTCTAACGTTCGGCAAATGGGAGTGATTTCGTTTGATGAAATGAACTCTCAAAAGTAGAAGGCATACGGCCTGCTGTTATGGAAAATAGTATATTGTTTTACGAGTGACTAAAGTAACATTCTTTGAAGCGAGAGAACAGTTTACCAGCCTAGGCTGGTAATGTTCACGAGCTTCAAAAAATGTTTTCGACGAGTGAAACACTATACTTTTTCTACAACCCTGTTTATATCATAATAATATGCTAAAAAAGAACGATGAACAAATATTTTATTTCAAATTAAAAATAGAATTTCTTTAAACATCACATATGATTTAAATATTGGTTAATTGTTCAATTCCAGCAATTCTTCAAAATTATAGCAGTATGACAATCAAGATTTTTATGTATTGAGGTAGACGATGCCACATCTGTCATGTTGTTAACTGATATCACTCCAGATGAAGATGCGCCGTAATCGGATAGCGTTGTATTTTGTATGGATTGTGAAATGTTGGTTTGTATTTGATTTTTGCTGCTAAGTGATTGAACAACATATCCCTCCGCAACGTTACTAGATTTCCAGCCTCCATGCTTTTCTAATTGAAGTAATCACCTCCTGCATCCACTGATAGCGTTGCGGAAGTTCTTCGCAAATAATGCCCAGTGTATTTTTGGGGATCGGGCAAGTTTAAATATTGAGCTATTTGCATAGGAAATTTACTGAATTCATGTAATCCCACAACCTGTCTAGTACATTTTCCGTTCTGGTAGTCAATAAAGAATCTTGAATTTATTTTGTCTATATGTTGTCATATCTAGTGGACGGAGGTTCCTATATATTTTAGAAATCTCGTAGAAGAACCCAGAAATGTGGAAGGAACGCGGTACTTTTGTTTTTGTATTACGTATTGTAACTATAAGAGTATACTGCTGGTATCTTTTACATCATTTACTGTCAAATCTTTCAATTTATGGCAACGACAAGCTCCCGAAATTTCAAAAACTAAGGCTACCTACAAACGTTAATATTAATCATTCTGTAGTATTAGCGTCCTTCACTTAGAAATGAGTTTCGAAGTAGCGGGAATAGGACACAATGAGTAGTCTGAATATCAAATGGATCTATTGGAAAACAATTTCGTCTGACCAATTGAAAAGCCTTGATGAAGACGCCAAATAAACGTCGGAACGTCGGCAATTTGATATTCAGACTACTCATTGTGTCCTATTTTCGCTACCTCAAAACCCAGTTAATATTAATACCACTAAGAATTTGTCGCAATAATAAAGTAATTAACTTACCTTAGTCATTAGGTATTTGGAGTCGGGTGCATTCTTCAAGAAAGTATGTATCTCATCGGTAGATTTTTTTTTAGACTTTTGACTTTTCAAACCATCAGATTTCCTTTTCAAAAAAGAACATTACTTGGGATATTCACCGATATCGATATTATTTTTAATCGATAAAGTGGTTCTCAACATCGAATACATAGACCATAGTATTCAGTTCTTGATTTTCCCACACTGCATTGTATTCTGATGTTGGCGTTGTTTTTACTGTTCTTGAATGGCTGAACAATTCACGAGAAACTTCAATCTTTCTCTTACCGATTCTTTGATGTAGCCTTCATCCACAGTCAAAGAACTCTAACCTCCATGCCTTTTTAAAGCAAGCAAATCTCCTCCGCCCTCGACTAACATAGATGCTGAAGATCGTCTTAAGCCGTGTGCAGTATAATCTTCCGGATTTTCTAGGTTCAGATATTCAGCAATCTGCTTTGTTGTACCACTGATTGTATGACATCCTGCATGATGAGCAAAACATCTACCATTACGATAGGCAATAAATAATTTTTTACTATTCATGTGTGATCAAAGGGACATCCTTTTTTTGTTATTGTGAAACTTCTTGATTTGTGATTTTTGCCATCTCGAAGGAATACTATTAAAAATCGGCCATTATCTTCCACGTCTTCCAAAGTCAGACGAATCAAGTCATTTCTTCGGCAGGCACCGAATATGCCAAATATTAAAATTACTTTACTCAATAACCACTTCTCGTCTGGTGCTTCAAGTATGAATTTGGCGATTTTGCCAGCAGTTATTACTTTGGACTCTTTCGGTGTGTAACCATCACTCTCTCGTTTGAGAAATGCAGTCGTTTTTGGTAAATTATTAACATTTACATTCTCTCTTACTGCCAGACAACTTTTTAACATTGAAAATTGACTCCATAAAGTTGAAGCTTTCATGGATTTGCTTTTTTCTGACAAATAAACGAGAAGAATATCATGACATACATTTATAAATTTATTTTGTTGGCGCCAGTTGTGAAATAGACGATACTGGTTTTCATATCCATCACGTGACTTTTTGGGCAGCCTCTGGTAAAATCATTTTTAAATATTTCCACTAAAAATATCCAAATATTGTCACAAAACAAGCGTTATTTACCCCGTTGCTGAGGAAATATACAAACAATTTGCAATTTCTAGAGAACTGTCAATAACATGTTATTTTATTTCGACATGTAAGTAGGCAGCTAATGACAATAGCGCACCGTAAAATTTTCGGTGCGGGCGCCCGGAAAAAGCCCACTTTCGGTGCGCTAAATAAGCATGTAAATATAGGGTTTCCAGATAGGTATTATGAAAATGAATTTACGTGATAATCAACTCTCTAATCCATGAATTTTGCATATATTTCATCATATCTCTTTTAAGATTTTACTGGTAATAAATCCAAAGAGGTTTCCTCAGCATGATTTGCTATTTCTGGTGGTGTATTTGGAAAATTTAAATCACTTTCCGAATCAGAAATCATGATAACTTGAAAAACTAAAAATGCTTTCAGTGCAAACTGACAAGTCTGAACAATTAACGAGGGACGTCAAACTAATGAAACCAGGCAACTAGATATAAATGGTTTTTAAATCTCACGGTATTTTTACGATTCTATTTTGCTTTTTAATTAAACAAAAGTAAAAAAAACATTCTAATTATATAAATGATTCCTGTCTTTATGTATTATTAATTTAAAGTCGTCAAAACATTATATACGAGGGCGGAAAATGATTGAAAATATAAATTTAACTTTCGTCACTAGAAACAAAAAATAACGTTACGAGAATTTCTCTCACTTGCGAAGGAAATCACGTTTTCGCTGAAGGTATTCTATCACAAAATGACGTCTTTTCGTGAAGGGTTGTAGAGAAAAATATATAGAATGCGTGTGATGAATTAAAAATCTATTCCAAACTGGAGACGAAATATCAACTGGTCGTTTAAATTTTGTACAATTATCAGATTTTGACTTTGAGCTCACTCACAGATAGTTTTCATAGAAACATTACCTATCGACCGTCTCTATTTCGAAAAAAGATGGTGTGTCTTCTTTGATCATGGCAGAACCCGAAAATACTCTCAATTCCAAAGTTTGTAGACCAGAGTCATTATTTTTCATTTATAATTACAAGGGAGCTTTTTGTGTCGAAGTAAACTTGAACAACAATGAGAATTTCATTGCTTGGAAATTCAACGTATGAGTAACTTTTTCTGGCATTTTTTGAGTTGAATTGCCTGAGGGCAAGGAAACTTGAATTATAAATGTTAACTATTGATATTCGATAGAAAAATCTCGAATGTAAATCGGTACGACAATTTGATGAATACATATTCAATTTTTATATAAGGTAATTAAGAAGTCACATAATCAACAAACAAGGTGAAAATGATTCCATTCAAGGGAAAGTACAATTGTTGAGAACATAATTGTTTCATACAAATTGATGTTTAGAACCTCCTTATTTTGCTTATAATTAGCTGCATGCTTGTACCTTCAGTAGTAGTTATAGTACGAATGGAATTTATGATTTTAGTATGGTGTTCTTGATCCAATCTTTTAATGACAATGTCCTGTGATTTTCAATAATTTTTGTTCTCCAAAACCAATCCTGGACAGTTACGGTAGCAGCTCGATTGGAATTCGTAATTTTTACTCGCTTGATATCAAGTCCAATATTTTTCGCCGAAAATTTGGTTCATTTATTTCATTAAGATAATTTTTATACCATCCTTTCGAATTCGTTTTTTGCCAGAAAGGATTTCGCATTAAAAAAAACTTTTCACATGTGATGGTATGGTTTCCACGTTTTTTCATAATTTGTTTGAATAATGTTACTGGACATAAATATATTCACTTCTACGGTATTTGCAACCAGCCATTTACTGTCGGCCAATCTTTGATTTCCCTTGCGCTGTTTTGAAAATACTGGATTATATTCCGGTATCTTGTCCACTTTTGTCAATATTTTAAAATGGAATATCTTACAATTTGCTTCATTCCAAGATCATTCCATTTAAAAAAAATCTTCTTTTGTCCGTTTATAATCATTTAAGTACTCTTCTTGTGAAATGTTTGCTGTAGGGTTCCAACTCGTCTCAACTGTACTTTCTGTGTAATCTTCACCATTATTCTTCTCCATGTTAAATGCCCAGTTTTTCTCCAAATGAAACGGTATTATATAATGATGAAAATACTCGGAATGAACTTGCAAACTCAACATATACCATTTTCGAAAAATTCTACTTGTTACCACCCACATGAGTTCATACAAAGAATTAGTGGGAGGAGACCCAACTAACTTCTGTTATGTCAAGAAATCAACCGTTTTCTTTGGCTGGTCAAATGAATAATCCCCCCCTGAACATACAATCTTTCGATTGTTGTATTCCATGATCTAGGTTCAATTTTGTCTTGAGAAGTATGATCTTAATTTTATGATTTTTTTGGAAACTAGATTTTCCAACTGAAAATATACTTATTGGAACGACCTGTTTTACGCGTTGGTTTCAGCCAAGCTCAATCGTTTTCAATTGATTTCGAACTTCGGAGGTTATTTGTTACAGTTTTTTATGAAAAATTATATATTTTTTCTCACAAAGTATAGAGGAAATAAAGTTTTGTCAGCAAAAAATCCGTTAAATGCAAATTTTCTATTAAATATTTGGAAGTAACCCAACTCCATCTGGACGTTTTTGTGCAATTGCACGAGAGGTTTGTATTTTATCGGGTAACTTTGGGTTGTTTAATGAGAAACTGTTGCCTAGCAATCAGACGAGAAAAACAGTCAACTATTGAAAACGCGAAACCGAAGGTGTAGCGTTTTTAGGTTGAAAGTTTTTCGAGTCAAATTGCTAAAGAAAACAACACAAATTTACCTGATATCAATACAAACATCGAGTGTAATTCGGCAGGACAATTTAATAAATAAGAAATTCAAAAACATATCAATGCAAACTTTATTTATGATACATTGAAAATAAACACATTTTTATTTAAATGTACAATTATAAAAAACGCAGTTATTGAAATTCATACTAGGAACAGTGATGTCGCTGCGGGTGCCACAGCTAATCGTTTCTGTAGTAGATGTTGAAGTTTTTTCTTTTTCCAAACGAATTGATTGAATAATGCTCGATACTCTCTGTTAACTTGTGAGTATGGTTTTATTGATGAATTGATGTGTCCTACTATTTTTATTAGAGCTTGTTTTTCAATTCTGCTTTTACGATTTGAGTGATTTGTAATTTTGACATGTTTGACATCTATACCAATACGTTGTGTTGAGCATTTAGTCCATTTGGAAATTTTATTAATTTCAATCGGCACATTCTTATACCAACCTTTAGCATTTTTCTTCTTCCAAAAGGGATTTGGTGTGAGAAATACTCTGTCCAATTTTATAAGAGGGTCTCGTTGTTCCATTAACTTCTTAAATAAACGTATTGGGAAAATATCTTCCTCTAGAATATTAGGCGTAATCCATTTGCTGTCACATAATTTATTGTTACCGCCTTGTCTCGTTTTCGAAAATAGAGGATTATACTCGATACATCCAGTTTCTTTTCCATTATTTCCAATTTCAGATACGAAATAAGTGGTTTTGCAGTGAGCTGCTTCTCCTCCACGCCAAGCTAATTCAAACGCCAAAATGTGATATAATTTATTTCAAAGTCCTTCCGGTTCATTTTCGTCATATAATCTGGCCATTGCAAATACTTCAGATTTATTAAGAGCTGATGCACTAGATTTTCTCTTTTCGGGTTGTGCTTGTAGGATTTTACGTTTAGCATTACATGCAGCTCGTGATGAATTAAACTGAACGTCGGTGAAAGGTTCAAATACAATATTGAATTCGTTGTAATATTTTCTTTGTAGCATTTTAGCGGTGGTATTCCAAATTGTTTCAACTACCGCTTCTTTGTAGTCTTCTCCGTTGCCTTTTCGCATATTAAATGCCCAACCTTGCAATATTACATTTAATTTATCGATGGAAGTATCTGGCTCAAATTTATATCTTTTTGCATTGCAAAACGTAGAAAATTGTCGCCAGATTGATGATTGCGTCGCAACTGTATTAGTAGGCACACAGGTTTTAACAATTTGACTAATTTCGGCGTTCATAGACTCACCGAATCGACTCATTGTTAGTGCTTAGAAATTCAATAAATTGTTGACAAACATGTCAAACTATTTATTTTGGCAACCAACACCGCGATAATTGATAAACAAATGAATAAGTGAAAGAACCACTAGTGCATTTGTCGCTGTAAAAGTTGCAACTAACTTTTGCCGCTGTCAAACTGACAATTGCACTGTGGCATATGCGATTTTTTATACACGAGTTGAATTGTCGATAATAAATGATAAATCAATTCCTCATAATATCTACATATGTTTCCCGTTATCCTGTTTCCCGTTATATCATTTCCCGTTTCTCGTTATCTCGTTACCCCATTTTCTTTTATCCCGTTTCGCATTATTACTCCATCCCATGTTCACTATATTCCATGTTCCCTTTATCCCTTTATATCTATACCAGATAGCCCGCGACCTCGTCAGCGTGGAATGTGTTTTTTCGTCAATGTTTTTGTTTGTGTTGTTCTATCTTGCTTATGCCTGTGTCTTCGCCCCTACCCCTTCAACCCGTTATTTCTTCACCCAGATATCCCGTTATCCCGTTTTCCCATTATCCCGTTTCCCGTTATTCACTCAACCCGTCATCCCTTTATCCCGTTGTTCAGTTATCCCTTCATTCCGTCATCCTGTTTTCCAATTATTGCGTTATTTTGTTATCCTTTTCTCCAGTTATCCTATCATCCCGTTTTATATATATATATATATATATATATATATATATATATATATATATATATATATATATATTGTTATTTTTAGAAGTACGTTGAATATTCAAAAAGTTTAAATGGCAATGAAAAAAAAACCCATAAATAAAAAAATGTTTGTATTAAAATTGTGCTATGTTATTTTCAATTTTCCATTTCTACCGTTTTTTAAACCTCATATAATATCAATCGATACCTATGTTTGGAAAAATTTTCAACATCAGAAGCAATTGGCATAATTTAAAAAAATTATAGAAAACAAATTTTACTAATATATTTTGAGCACAAGCAGATAACAAAATGTTAAAAGTTCGAACATTCTGTATATGAAATTGGATCTGAACACAATAGCCAATGAGATGCCAGGAAAGATCTTGATGCAAAATTAGAAATTTTGAGAATAGGATAAGCAGAAACGTCAAAAGAATGATTTGTACATGTCTTGTAAATAGTATGTAAGGTAGTTAGTTTCATAAATAAAAACTGTCAAAAAGTGAAAAATAATGAAAAGTGCACAAAAAGGTGTGTGAAAATCAAAATTCGAGAAGAAAACAAATGTTGGTATCAAGGGAGAGGAATCAACAAGAAGCGTCGTGGAGAACAGAAAAATTATTTTGGAAGAACGAACTGAGAAAATTAAAATTAAAAAAAATCAATCAATTTTAGTTAGAAAACTAGTTACTTGCCGATATAACAAGGAAATACCATAAATAACAATAGCTCATAAATGAGCCCAGAAGCAGAGTGAATCTTACCTTTTTTCATTGGAGATTTACTAATACGAGGCGAAGTCACAGCCGACAAAAGGAGCAGCAGTTTCCAGGAACCGGAGAAAAAGACCGAGTCACTGAACATTCTCATTGAAGGAAGTCCCAGGTATTTTTTGAAAACCATAAGAGTCACCACAGTGCAATTGAAAACAGAACTTTTAAAGAATTTTGGTAGAACTTTTCGCGAATTACTATGGGGAACACATAACCTACACAACTAGGTTGAGTTTCAGTTTATTATCACATAATTTCACATTTGCTGTATATATTTGCTATGAAGCACTAGTTAGGTTATTTATCACAGACTAGGTAGTGGTAAGTTTTTCCTCAATGAAGGAAATTATTATTTTGATGAATTTCTGCATTATTTTCAATGTTTGAGCGACAATGAATTGCTTTTTTCTGAAGTTGACATCAAGAAAGTACTAGAGGGCTCCACAGTAGAACAGTAGACACAGTAGACTTCTGAGATTCCATAGGCGTACCGATTAATAGCAAGTTAGCTGAGGTGAAAAAAGAAGGTAAAATGCATAGCCGGAGATATTAAATATTTATATGGGTATTCATTTGTCAATATATATTAAATTGAATTCAAAGGGCAACTAGTTTAAAGAATTTGAAAATAGTTAAACAAAATAAAAAATAGAAAAACAAAAAAATTACATATATATATTTTTTATTTATTTTTCACAACCAGACATCATAACAATATATATATATATATATATATATATATATATATTGTTATGATGTCTAGTTGTGGAAAATAAATAAAAAATATAAAATAAAATAAAATAAAAAAACTACCGCAATCAGCTATCATAACAATGTATATATATATATATAAAAATATATATATATATATATATATATATATATATTATATATAAAACACGAAAATATACTTGGGAGCTCACTTGTGAAAAACTGTGGTTTTATTTTTATATATTCGGTTCCCGTAATCGTAGCGACATGAAATACATACCAGTCTGGCTGAATGAAGAAATATCAGAGCCAAAAGTTTCCAAACACAAAAAGTTTCATCGAAATAGGTCCGTAGTATTTGCGTGATGCTCGAACAAACAAATTAAAAAAAATCTTTCGACATAATATCAAATGAATTATAACCTATATCATTCGAGGCTAGTTTGGCTTTTTATTAGAGAAAACATTTTTAAAATCGGTTTAGTAAATGCAGAGATTTTCAGCTACATTCACACAAACAAATTTCACCTCTTTATAATATCAGTATGAATAAAATTTGAAAGTTTTTGCTATTTGTGTCCAAAAATTTTCCGGTCACTGTATATTCCCCATGATCCATGAAATGAATGCACGGTTATATGTTTCCATGGGGTAGTTCTATGACCAGTTTACCAACATCCTTCCAAAATAAACGAGTAGCTGGAGGGTGCGCAGGCCGGCGTCGCGACGCTATGTCAAACGTGGAGTTGAAGCCAGGGCGTCGCCACACCGCATATCCTTCACCTGAACAGGTGGAACGTCCGCAGGATAACGTTTTCACCGGCTTCGATTCTATTTGATTTTGACCGTGTTATATAATCCGTGATTGGTGATCTTGGACACTTCTTTTTCGGTTTCGCATTCGTTCGGACAACGCGTCAACATGAGGTTAAAAATGGAAAACGGTAAGTTTTTTCATGTTTTTATTAGTTGTTTGTGTCTGCAAAAGAAACCAGCGGTGAACTAGAAAAATGGCAAGAAGGTTGTTGTTTCTTGAGTTTTCCACTAATTATTTCACTGTTAATGTTACTAGGAATTGATGAGAAACAATAACTTGTTTGCGGAATATAACTATACCAATTTATATTTTGAATGGTGTATTTGCAAATGAATCAAAAAACAAGTTGGGAAATAATGATGCTGTGAACTTGAGTATTTACATGTTGATGTAAATATTCTGTAGTTTTTCCAATTCCAATTCAGGGTAGACAAGATTGGTACAATTAGCGGTATTCCATTGTAATAATGATACCACATCACGAAAATTTTAAATACGTAATCAGTATTGATTTCCTCTGAGATATTATTACAATGAACTTCAAAACCCACTGAAATTTCAGCTATTGCACATGGATTTCAAGTGATCATCACATTTGAAGAATAGAGAATATACTTATTGTATCTTATGAAAGTAGTATTTTTGACGAAAACTATCTCATATTGAATGACTAGCAAAAATAAAAAATCTATGAATATATTTCTAATAGTTTTTTGTACACGCTCCAGAAAATGCCCACTTTGGACACTGAAAAGAGTCTACAAAATGCCACTTTAGCGGATTTGCACTTTAAGT
Organism: Gonioctena quinquepunctata; assembly: GCA_018342105.1. Taxonomy (NCBI): domain Eukaryota; kingdom Metazoa; phylum Arthropoda; class Insecta; order Coleoptera; family Chrysomelidae; genus Gonioctena; species Gonioctena quinquepunctata. The sequence goes on from JAFIRS010001637.1 coordinate 259,869, forward strand.
CGTCATGGTAACACTTTACCGGACTCTTTTTGTTTATTCAGAAAACATATAGTTAACCTAAAAATGTTTCAGGAAACGCAATAAACTAGAGAACACGTTTTCTCGAAATATTCTTTTGGAATACTTATTTGAGGAACATTGAACACTAATATTTCGAGTATTTGACAGATGTGTGTTTGATAAATAATCATAGCTCACTACATTTTTGTACCGCTTCCTCAAATACTTACGTATTTCGCACGGCGAGAAAATATATGTGGCGTTCCACTCTGGTAATTTAGAAAGCTAATACAAAAAAATGTTATATGCAACACGTACGCAAATGGCTTATTCTGGACTCGGCTGGAGCCTCTTTAGTAAAATTTCGATTCGTCCGCTGAATTATCATTTTGAGTACTTGTTACATAAAATACTGTTATGTAACAAGTACGCAAAATGAAGCCCTAGTGCAGAAAGAAAACGCCGTACATATTTTTTCGCCGTGTTTATAGATATTTTCTGATGACACTAGTCATGAAATGTTGTTCATACTCAGTTCTACTCAAGACATTTTCAGGAAATGCTTAGAGTCATTTTAGAAAATGACGGCCATTGATAAGTACTTTCGATTTTCGATTCATTCCAACATTCACATTAAATTAAGGAATTGAAGTGTTCGCGAGGTGTGTCGATTCTTATAGCCTCGATAGCTCAGTGGTAAGAGCGTATGTCCGGAAACCATAAGGTTATGGGTTCGAGTCCCACTTGAGGATGCTTTAATTCTTTAATTTAATAATCTGTCCATTACGCCACAAATTCCTCTTTCATTATCTAAAGTATACCATTTGAGATAATACAGTTTTGATAGTTTAAGCCGAGTTAGATTTTATTATAAAGTTCAGTGTCTTGTAGAAACTCTATGATTTAACAATAGAAATTGTTTGAACTGAGAATCTCTATTACATTTCCATAGATTTTATGCTTCATGCTCATATTTTGGTTGAGCGGGCAAGATTTGTACCGGATAGACACATGAGCGAGCTAATAAAACGTGTTAAAAAAATGGCATTGGGGCATTTATTTCAAGCAAAACGTGACGTAGGATACAGAATGGAGATTTTTCCGTGGATTGAATAATACTCTACCGGGATTAACCCCCAGATTTTCTAAATTTCCATACTTTGATGAAAATATGTGTAGAAAACGAATGTTAGGAATTTTTCAATACCAGAACAATTAAATTTTGTTACCAATTCAACGAGATTTTGTTCAACTCTACTTGAGTGTCTGTCGATAATAATATGTTCAAATATATATACATACAATCCTCCAATTATTCGATTGACATTGTTCAAGGTTCGCGTGATAGCTCATTCTAACAACTTCAAATCGTAGACATTCAAAAAGGCACCCTAGGTGGACAACAAGTTCTGTGATCTATGATTTCATTCTATCCTTCATTGGGGGTTGTTGGTCTTACGAATTTGATAACTTTTGAGAAAGCGTGCTATGATTCTTAGGTAAAATTCAAGTATTCAAATTTGTTGTGCCAGGATGAGGAGTGGGGCAGTTTTGTCAATTATGGAAATCGGTATCTGGGATTTCGTATCTGCAGATTGAGAATTTTGGTACAAAATTCAGAATATTGAATAAACATAAATAAATAGAAGCTTTCACTCGAATACACAAAAACATATTTGTTAGACATACGACTCAAGTTTCTTTTCTTTCATCACTTGTTAATATATTTGATTTTTGGCAACAAAACTTTCCAATTTGGTATTCACCAATGTGTAAATAAGATCATTCGCGTCACTCAATCATTTCTTTTACCCACAGCTGGTTTTTTATGAAAACCTAATACTTTTGTTAACACACGTCTAAGGAGGTATAAAACATTTGTGTATTATGTCCAATCTGAACTCACATAATAGAAACCATATCATAAATTTATTGAACAACATATTTTGCAAATTTTGATCAACTGTCATAAACATCAAATAAGCCCTCAATTCAGGAAATCTCTTTGTGCTTATAACATACCAGCTTTTGAAAAAATGTTATATTGCATTCCATATCTAAGCAGAATATCAAACATTGAAGAAAAGGAAACACTCAAGCTGAGCTCTCATGCTGCTTTTTTCCGTATTTTATATGGCTAATAAGACACGCCTACAGTAAATAACTATCAACTACAATTATCCAATCCTATAACATGTAATTCACTCGTTTAGTCGATTATTCATTTAACATTCTAGAATCACTATATCATCGTTTGGGAAATACTAGGGAAGAACTTTTCCCATTTCCGTAAATTTCACCACACGGCGTTAGTGGATTTGTTCTCAGTCTGATTCAAATGAGACGATCCAAGAAGCCACGTATTCGGCCATGTAATTTCCAGTCTCCAGTCATTCCTGAAAAATCTCATTTCAACAAAGTGTTGACACTATGTCGCAAGAAAATATGTTTCCGACTTCTTTTTTCCAGTTAATTCAAGGGTTCATTCGGAGAAACTCGTTCTGTCTGGTGAATACAAGGTTGTTTCTGATTGCAAAATCTCAATCTTTGCATTAATTCAGCTGGAAACAAAATTGTTCCAGTCTTCACATATTGTCGATTTGCTACCACTCCAGAAAACGAAATATGTTAAGTGGATAATACAATATTGTCTAAGCCATACTGTATTCTTTAATCTGGAATTGCTTGCTTTTCCTCCGGTATTCTCTAGTATCACAGTTAGATAAAATGGTTGAAACTCACTAAACTCTTTCAATAATGTTCCATCCAGGAAAAAATCCCTCATTAGTTCAAATGTGATTTCTCATAACTGTAATGAAAATCGGCAACGTGCGAGTGTCTTCTTAAGGTTCTGTACCATGTTCTAATCTTTTCACATTACTTCGATACGTATTGTTATCGGGGCGTATTGTTTTCAGTAGTAATCACCCAAAGACAGTGATAATTGTTCGAACAAATTTTATAATAGATTTCAAAAGCACGTTGCTTGGAAGCAGGTCTATGCTGTAGGAGGTATGTATTTACCAATGTTCGAGAATTATTCGGACAGTTTTTTTGTTAATTACAATAAAAAAACGCAGCAAAAATTATATTAAGAGGTTCAATCAACAACAGAACAATTAGAAAAGTTGAATGAAGATCCAGACATGTTAGTTTTTAGTTAACTGATGAAAATGCTCTTAATAATTTGATTAAGATGTTCTTTGTCAATATTTAAGTAAGGTTTCATGAAGTTGGCATTGTTATGACCCGTAACTTTTATGAGCTCTTGCTCTTAAACCCCATTTTTGGTCAATCTACTGACCGCGGTCGATATATTGGAGCGATTAGTTTATTCTTGGTATTCAAGCCGATTGCTTTGGCAGACGGTTTTGTCGAATTTTGAATCATATTTTTCCAATAGGCATATTATCATACCAGTGATCATTTTCGGCTTTCCAGTGCCGATTCGTTTTCACGAATAGTCTGTTGGAATGATATTTGGGCCCCTTTTGGAAATTAATTTTTCAAATATTCTGACAGGACAAACGTTGCTTTCATTCTCCATCACATAGATTTCACTGAAAGTGCAATTACACCACTAGAAAATTACCTCTCGTACGTATCAGACGGTACTTCTGGATGATGATCAATCAGATCCTCTGGCAGTCGGGAAGGGGGTGCCTCAGGAATCTATTTTGGGACCAACTTTGTTCATACTATACACCCGTGAATTTTACAAACAGTTGATTTTTTTTGACAGTTATTTTCATGCCGATGATACACAACTCTACCCATCATTTCCTGAATCCGAAGTTCTAACTGAAAACAATCAAAATAACTCTGATAGATTTGCAATCTATCCTATCGATTTCCAATAAGTTTCGCTTGAGTATCAACCCTTTTAGTTCATTTGTCATGCTTTTCAGTGTGAAGCAGGTGAAGAAAGGAAATATTTGAAAACTGGATATTAGGATTAATGATGAACTGCCAGAGGATCTTATTGATCATCATCCAAAAGTACCGTCTGATACGGTGAGAGATGTAATTTTCTAGTAGTGTGATTGCACTTTCAGTAAAACCTATGTGATAGAGAATGACAGCATCGTTTGTCCTGTCAGAATATTTAAAAAAATAATTTCCAAGATGGTCCCAAATATCATTCCTACAGACTATTCGTAAAAACAAATCGACTGTGGAAAGCCGCAAATGATCATTATGATAATGTGCCCATTGGAAAAAATATGATTTGAAATTATACAAAATCTGCCAAAGCAATTGGCTTGATCACCAAGGGAAAAGATACATATCACTCCAATATTTCGACCACGGTCACTCGATTCTCCAAAAAAGGGGTTTCAGAGCAATTACGGGTCATAACAATACCAACTTCCTGAAACCTCACTTAAATATTGACAAAGAACATCAGTTGAAGAAACTAACATGTCTGGATCCTCATTTAACTTTTCTGATTGTTCTGTTGTTGATTGAACTTTCAAATGTTATTTTTGCTCTGTGTTTCTGATTGTAATTGGCAAAAAAAGGTCGAATAACCCTCGAACATTGAAAAATGCTCAAAAATTTTATAAAAACGTTCTCAAGCTTGTTGCTCATACGCAACAGACCTCCTGTTTCCAAGCATCGTGCTTTCGAAATCAATTATAAAATTTGTTCGAACAATTATCACTGTCTTTGGGTGAGTACAGAACCTTTAGAGGACACTCGCACATGGCCGATCATCATTACAGTTATTAGAAATTACATTTAGACTAATGAGGGATTTTTTCTTGAAGAAACATCAATAAAAGAGTTTATTGAGTTTTAATCTTTTTATTTAACTGTGATACTAGAGAACACCGGTGAAATAGCAAGCAATTCCAGATTAAAGATTGCAGTATGGCCTAGGCAATATTGTATGATCCATCCATATTTCGTTTTCTGGAGTGGTAAGAAATCGACAAGACGTGAAAACTAGAAATATTTTGTTTCCAGCTAAATTGATGCAAATATTGAGATTTCGCAGTTAGAAACAACGTTGTATTCACCAGAACGAACGAGTTTCTCCGAATGAACCCTGGAATTAACTGGAAGGAAGGAGTCAGAAACATATTTTCTTGCGACATAGTGTCAACACTTTGTTGAGATGAGATTTTTCAAGAATGACTGGAGACTGGAGATTACATGGCCGAATACGTGGTTTCTTGGATCGTCTCATTTGAATCAGACTGGGAACAAATCCACTAACACCGTGTGGTGAAATTTACTGAAATGGGAAAAGTTTTTCCTTACTATTTCCCAAACGATTATGTAGTGATTCTAGAATGATAAATGAATTATCGACTACACGAGTGAATTACATGTTACAGGATTATTAGCCATATAAAATACGGAAAAAAGCAACATGAGAGCGCAGCTCGAGTGTTTCCTTTTCTTCAATGTTTGATATGCTGATAAGATATGAAATGCAATACAACATTTTATCCACAGCTGGTATGTTATAAACACAAAGAGTTTGCCTGAACTGAGGGGCTTATTTGATGTTTATGACAGTTGATCAGCATTAAATATGTTGTTCGATAAGTTTATGATATGGTTTCTATTATGTGAGTTCAGATTGGACTCATATTGTCATAAGACGTATGTAAACAAAAGTATTATGTTTCCATAATATACCAGCTGTGGATAAAATAAATAATTGGGTGACGTGATTGATCTCATTTACACATTGGTAGATACCAAATTTGGAAGTTTGTTGCGCAAAGTAAGATTATTAACAACTGATGAAAGAAGAGAAACCAAAGTCTGGATGGGCCCCGAGTATAGAATCACAATCAACTGCGGACATAGTCTGGTATACAGACGGTTCAAAGACAGTTGAAAGAACGGGAGCAGGAATACATGGGGTAAGGCCAAGAAGGGATTACATAATACCACTTGGCAAATGCTTCACGATATTCCAAGCTGAAACACATGCTATTATGGTATGCATTCAGAAGAATCTAGAAAGTGGTTTTAGGAAAAAACTACATTATATCTGACTGTCAAAGTGCTATCAAAGCACTCAACTCTATACAGATAAAGTCTAAACTGGTCTGGAACTGCCTCCAGAACCTCATCGAGCTGGCAAATCACAACGAGGTCACCTTGATGTGGGTGCCAGGTCATAGAGGCATTGAAGGCAACGTTAAAGCGGACCAGCTAGCTTAACAAGCATCTGAAACGCTATTCACAGGGCCAGAACCTGTACATGGGATTAGTAAAAACCGATGCAGGACCCTGATCGACGAGTGGATAAAAAGAAGACACCAACAATATTGGGATCAAACTGTCGGGCAAATACACAGCAAAGTCATGGTAGGGCATCCAAACCGGACCCTGACGGCTGACCTTCTGAACCTGAACAGAACGAAGGCACCTATAATAATAGGTCTGTTGACTGGACACTCCGACCTAAGAAAACACTCAAACACCATGGGAGTACGCAGGGAAACCATGGAGTGTAGGCTATGTGATGAAGAGGAAGAAACAGCCTCTCATATTATCTTCCACTGTGACACCCTAAATAGTAGGCGACACAGAACCTTTGGAGAGATCAGCCCGGAAACAGGCATGAATCCGAAGAACCTTATCAACAGGCTACTGAACTTTATCGAAGGCACAAACCTGTTTGAATGAGGAACCACTGACGACAGAGTGATACAATAGACCGCAGCTGGTCGCAGTGTCAAGGGAAGCTAAGTGCCAACCCTGTCTCTGTCTCGTCAGCTTTCAAACAATCACCAACCAACCAAGTCGTATGTCTAACAAATATGTTTTTTGTATGTTCGAGTGAAAGCTTCTATTTATTTATTTTTATTCAATATTCTGAATTTTGTACCGAAATTCCCAATCCCAGATACCGATTTCCATAATTGACAAAACTGCCCCACTCCTCATCCTGGCACAACAAATTTGAATACTTAAATTTTACCTAAGAATCATAGCACGCTTTTCTGAAATTTCCCAAATTCGTAAGACCAACAACCCCCAATAAAGGATACAATGAAATCATAAATCACAGAACTTGTGGTCCACCTAGGGCGCTTTTTTGAATGCCCCACAATTTGAAGCTGTTAGAATGAGCTATCATGCGAACCTTGAACAATGTCAATCGAATAATTGGAAAATTGTATGTATATATATTTGAACAATTTATTATCGACAGACAGGCAAGTGGAGTTGAACAAAATTTCGTTGAAATGCTTTTTTTCTGAACTTAATGCTGCTGAATGGGTTTCCTTTTACAATTGCAGTTTTCGTCGTATAGAATCGCGGGCAGCTCGCGCTTGTTGAAATACAACACTTTTGAACAGGTCAATTATAACTGTCATTTCTTTGTGATAGTTTACTTGTAGAAGCTTACTTGTCATGTTCCACATGGTTTTAACGGTAGCTTCTTCAAACACTGTCCCATCTTTTCTCCTCATATTCACAGCACAATCCTTTAAAATCGACGTCAATTCTTCCACTGTCCAATTTCCTTCTAATTGATACTTTCCATACATGTTTTCCATATAAATTTTTTCTGTGAACAGTATTTCTTGGTATATTTGATTCATTGATCTTCTCGTCAGTACTACAACCAAATCGTGACATTTTGAAATTATAAAAAATGTGAAACGTTAAAATCGAAATAAATGAAAATGTATCCATAGCAACGCAATTGAGTGAAAACAGCTCATGGAATCTGTTTTCAATAGTAATATCCCTAGGACATTGATAATAGACGAGATAATTTTATGAAAATCGAAAGCTCGTTCCTTGATAACAGCCCGAAGCCGAATGCTGAGGGCTGTTACCAAGCAACGAGCTTGAGAAATTTGTCATAAAATTATGAGGCTTTGTTACTGTCCGAGGGATATTCGGTGGAAACATTTTTGACAAAAAAATTTATAACTACACAATGAAACATTTATTTACTCATTAAAAGTACAGTTAGTGAAGTACAATTATTAAAATTTAACTTAACATTAGATTCGTTGCTGTTCTCTACTATAGAAGATCTATTACCACGTATAATATTTATGATCTTGTTGTGGTGTTTTTGATCGAGATTCAAGTATGGTTTTATAGAATTTTGATTGCTATGACCAGTAATTTTCAGCAATTGTTGTTCTTCTACACAACTTTTTGCCGATTCGCTAACAGCAGTTGATCTAATCGAGTGATTTGTTATTTTTTTGTCCTTTACATTCAAGCCAATTGCCTCAGCAGCAGATTCAGTCCATCCATTTATTGTATTTCTTCCAAGAGGTACATTATCGTACCATTTGTCAGTTTCATTTTTCCAGTGTCAATTTGGTTTTAAGAATAGTCGTGGTGAAATAATATGCCGCTTCGTTTTGATATCATTTTATGAAAAGACGTACAGGGCAGCTTTGTCTTCCACTATTGGAAACCAACCATTCACTACTTGTACAGCTTTTAGAACCACTTTGGCACGTTTTACTGAACACCGGATTGTTTTCAATGCGATTTGTTGGAGAGTCATCGTTATTTTTCTCGATTTGAAAAAAATCCACCAGACAAGCAACTGCCTCTCCTCCTCGCTACGCTATTTCTATAGCAGCAATATGGTAAAATTTACGCGTAAGACCTTCAGGAGTATTTTCATCCCATAGCAATATCATTTTGTTAACTTCAAACGAATTCAACGAAACTGAACTGTACTTACGTTTACATGGATCTGCTTGTAGTTTCTTCCTGATTGTATCGCGGGCATCTCGGGCTGGTTTAAATACTATTTTGTTAAACGGGTCAATCATAATATCATAGTCATTATAGTACCTTTCTTGCAAAAATTTGCAAGAAACGTTCTACATTGTCTTCACAGTTGCTTCTTTGAATTCGGTCCCGTCTTTCTTTCTCATATTGACCGCCCAATCTTTTAGTATCAACGCCAATTCTTCTAAGCTTCTATGTTCATTTGATTCATATTCTCGTCCGCAGCAAAATTCCATAAATATTCCCCAAATATATTTGTGACTGTAGGTTGTATTTGCGCATTTATACTTTGAACATTCGCATAGCCAAAACGTGACATTTTGAAATTTATTTGGAATGAAGTTGTCAAACTCAATCGTGTTGTCATAGTGATTGATAATTGCACTGAATGCAATTATCAGTGTAATGTTGACATGATTGGGTGAAATTGTTTCATATGACACAAAATGACAAAATTTGAATGGTTGTTAGAACTGTCAATTTTTTTTAAGTATAATGTCGTTCTGATTGGTTGTGTCCAATCAGATGACCTTAAATTAACTAATTTCATTGGATTCCTACTTGAGCAAAAAAATTGCAATTTAAATAATTGAAGAGTGTTTTTGATTGTTGAATCTCTTTTGGAACCAAACAGCTAAACATGCAATATTTCATCATTGCCATCTCTCAATTTCTCTCAACAAGACACCTTATATTCATATGCCATTCTCCCGTTGATTTGAATGGAAGTTTTTCAAATCATTACTGACACGTTATCAACAGCACCCATTATCAATATTCCACTAATCAACTTACCAGTAGGTAATTTTGTTTTTCAGAAATGGAAAGTTTTTTCATGAGGCCAAATTAATTACTATGTTTTCATTAACTTTATTCGAATTCGAGTTCCATAATATTATGATGTTCTCAACCTATTCATTTTTTTATGACATTATTTAGGAGTAACCCTCATTTTCATTGGAAGTGATGAAACATTCTTCTGTGTTTCATTTCAGTTATGAATTCTTATCATTTTCTTTTCTTACCGATTTCATTGTGAAGACGAAATTTCCAATGAAACTCGCGAGTAGAAGGAGATGAAGAATTGAAAGCAAAACGATTGAAGGTTTTCATTGATTATTTCATTATGTCATAAAAAACTGAATGAACATGTTTTCTACATTGAATCAATGATGAAATGAAAATAATAAGATTTCTCCTGACAATATTGATGGGGAAATGAAAACGGTAAACATCAATATTAAGATTATTAAGAACGTTCTATTTGATTTTATTTTGCTGGATATATTAACCTTCTGCAATCTGAAAATGAGTTACTGCGTATATAGTCCATCCAATATCAATTGCAGAAGCTGTTTCTATAGGGAGCAAATAAAAACTCACTTCGCTAACACGAGCGTATATGCCAAGAAACTGAACGAAAAATCATCTGTACTACTCGTAAACATTTTCCGTCGGATGCACGGTGGATCAAAAGAGCCGATAGTCCACGTGGACGAGAGTGAGCGCTGTCAGTTTATACAACCGATTCGTCTGGACCAATCAAGTTGGATATAATGCTGGCAGCTGTGTCTCTACGAAGGGGAGTTATAAATCACGCGTTATATTTGTGTTTCAATAGCTCTGAAAGATTAAAAACCAGTAGCGTCTATGGTCTTGGCACAGTTTATAGCTAAAGAAGCAGTTAGCTCACTTGGCCAAATGCATGTTCCAAGGTAACATCCACTCCAGGGAAAGAATTCAGGTTGCGCAGAAGACTGTACGCGATTATCGCTCTTCGAAGTAAACGAAAAATGTCAGTATTAGTAACACAGTAACACGCGGTATGCGCGAGGGATAAAAATCAGAGTTGCGCAGTGTACAAACGGGAACATAAAGATCAAAGTGCCGACGCCAAGTGAGCTAACTGCTTCTTCAGCTATAAACTGTGGTCTTGGTGTGTGCCGATCGAAAAACGTTTTAGGATATAATAATAACCTACATCAAACAATGAATGAAATTATTTTTCTTTCTTAATGTATTTGTATAAATAAAAGCTTGTCTTTAATTTTTTTTCATTTTTCATTATTTATGGAGTATTTGTAAAATCTTGAAATATCTAAATAAAATTAGTTATCTCCGCCACTGCTGCTCACACGATTTCGCCGCAAGACTTTTTCATGCTTCTGCAATTGATATTGAAAAAACTATACCGAAATATTTGCAATAATTCTGATAATTTTCACAATGATTTTTTAAAACGTGGAGAGATATAATCGTCAAACTGTTAACTGTATATTGAGTTGTATATTCCAGTTTATTATCTTGTTTACCCAGAAAGCAACAAAAATTACTGAGCTATTGGAAATCCTTTCAGGAGCTAGATTATTATATTTCTAGAACAAAAATTGAACACGAATACTTAGAATTTATATTCACGTATCTAATTGGAACAACTATTCATTGGAGAAAAAGTTACTCTCGAATCAGCATGATATTATTTCAATCAACGTACACAAAACCTTCACCTCCAAGACATTTATATCAGTATTTTCCTATTCCTACCAGTACCAATATGGGATTGAAAATTCCTTCACTATGGGAAATTCCAGAGAAAAAGTGCTGTAACGGACAGACAGACACGTGTTCCCTGTATCCACTTTTAATATACCAGTTTTCATTCCGCGAACTCGCATACTTTACATTCCCGTCTTGAAAAATAATAAAAAAAAAATATTTTTTTTCACCTCGACTTATAACAAGCAGAGGGCCAAAATGTCCTGAAGATGTCCGAATTATATCTATTTCAGAAAATCTTTTTATTTTGAGGCCCTTACAATTCCAAAGTCATAATTGATATTGTAATAACTATAGTTACGACAAACAAATCACTTATTATTGAAATATACCCTCACATTCCCAAAGGGGTTGAGGTTATTGTTAAGGTAAAATTTTATCCATGGTTCACCAGCAAAGTCTGAGGTCCACGAACTCTCAATGAGACTTTTTAGGTTAATATTCATATATTTTCTAGGAAAGGTTTGAGAAATGTACTTAGAGTGTACAATAGAATGAATCAATCACAATTCACTGGTGGAACACCGATTGCGACACTGCTACTAGTTCCTCAACGTATAAAACTGTACTGTACTTATTTTAAAACCAACGAACTCTCCTCCGTTTTGGCTTTTCTCAAAAAGTCGCTAGATTCCTGTTAATTCAAGACATCAGAAGATAAGGGCCAGACACCATGCAGTGATGAAGTGTATTCGTTTGTGTAACAATATATTGGCCCAATGTAAAATCGCAATTCATCCAATATGCTGCGCTTCATGGAATAATTAAATTATAAGCCATACTAGCCTCCCAACGCATCATGTAACATGCATTTGGAGCCAGATAGTGTATCGCCACTCCAGGTGATGGCATGGGAATGTGAATGTGAAATCAAAATCATCGAAAATATCGATCCTTTTCTCATTAAAAAAGAGGTTTTGTCTCATGAACGCAGGTTTATCGGCACCGGTCCAATTTATGCAAACACCTTTATCATGAAGGGCCTGGGCAATTTGCATTCCACCTCGAAAGTGATTATAATAAAGATCTGGGTGCTTTGTTCTATTTTTATGGTTATTATGTAAATGACTTTCGATCGCCACTTACTACGCAATTACTTTCCATTGCGTGATAGGAATCTCCATGGCATTTTTTTCAGACAATGTATTGTTAAAGTAAAACACGATGGAAAATTATTCAGTATGAAGGCAATATGAAAAGATTTATTAAATCGGTGCTCAATTCGAAAAAATTAATTTAAATTTTTTCAACCACGAGAATTTCAATTGTGTACTCTTTGTTCTGAAAGAAGCCCACTGAAATTATGCCGAACATTTGATATTCATTTATACTGTAGCCTTAGTTCTAATCTGGGTAAAACAGATTACATGTGCACGGTGCTCTTCATCGGAGAATATTTATACAGTGCTTCTCAAAAGTCCTCTCCCCCCCCCCTCTTATTTTTGGAACGATTATACATAAACAAGTGAAATTTGGTAACTGAATATTAAAGGTTGTAAACTTCCCTACTAGTGATGATAGATGACGAAATCGTCAAAGATGACGTCACAAGGCCATTGTGACCAATAACTTTAAATGGAACCCTACGGCAAGCGACACCTCTTTAAAAAGGTATCGAAAAAACCTATTCAATGATACTAATTTTGTTTGTGTTTATGGCAGTTTTTATGGCTCATTAGTAAACATTAAAATTTAAATTCCATTCACTATGATATCAATTACAGATTTAAGAATCAGTATCTACTTAAATAAATTGCTCGAAGTGACCTCCATTTACTTCCTGACAGTGAAATATCCTATTTTTAAACTCTTCTCGTACTTTTGCAAATGTGTCTGCGGAAACAGCCTCACATTCTGCAACAATACGTTGTTTTAAAACGTCAATATTGTCAGGTTCAGTGGCGCAAACCTTCGATTTAAGGTACCCCCACAGAAAAAAATCCAAAGGTGTGAGGTCCGGTCATCGAGCTGGCCATTCCGTTTAACCTTGTCGTCCAATCCATCTACCACGATACTCTTCACCCAAATACCGTCTTACTGCACCGTAATCGTGTGGACGAGCACCATCCTGTTGGAATGTTATTTCCATATTGCCGAATTCATCTGGATTATCTCCCAAAATTTCAAGGATTAACGGTTCAATTGCGTTTTGCAACAGCTCCAGATAAACCTCACCAGTTAAATTAGTATTTGAAAAAAGGGGCCCAGCGATGTGGTTTCTCAGGATACCTGCCCAAACATTCACCTTCGGGGGAAATTGGCTATGTATTTCACGAAGCAGGTGAGAATTTGCATCACTCCAATATCTCACATTCTGTGTATTTACATTTAGATAGAAAGTACTTTCGTCACTAATACAAATTGTTTTGACATAGTCTGGCTGTTGGTTAATTTTAGTTTCCATATTTTCACAGAATTCTAGTCTTCGGTTTGGGTCGTCGTCTGAGAGTTGATGAACCATTTTTAGTTTGTATGGATGAAATTTGTTTTTTTTCCAACACCCTGTGTACTGTACTTCGACTGACTTCACAGGTAGATGCAACGTGAGTTGTTGAAGAAGTAGGATTAACTATTACTTCTGCCAGTATATCAATTTTTTTCTCATCAGAAATTTGTGGTCTGCCAGATCGTTTCGCATCATTAATACTACCCGTTGTTCCAAACTTACGAAGAAGCTCCCTTAAATAAGTCCTCGAAACGGGGCGATCGGGAAACCCCTCATAAAAAATGCGTTCTGCTGCATGAATATTTTGTCCAGTTTCACCAAGAATTAGGATCGCTGCTACATTATCACCTGAAGCACGTACCATTTCGCTTCTTGAAGCACTTAAACGTTCGGCTCACAACAGTTTAACAAATTATTAAAATGTACGAAAATATTAGGAGTACCAAAAGCTGCTAAAACAGTTGAACGTTCGATCAACAATACACAAATTAATAAATGTACAAAAACTTGGACAATTACAAAAACGTCGAATTAGGGAGACTTACAGACACGTCAGCTTATTTGACAACTATCCAGAGAATTTGGAATTTTAGTATTAACTGATTTAAATCATCACAGCTTTGCGTTTTCCAAAAGCGAGTTACCAAAACTGCCATAAACACAAACAAAATTAGTATAATTGAATAGGTTTTTTCGATACCTTTTAAAAGAGGTGTCGCTTGCCGTAGGGTTCCATTTGAAATTATTGGTCACAATGGCCTTGTGACGTCATCTTTGACGATTTCGTCATCTATCATCACAACCTTTTATATTCAGTTTCCAAATTTCACTTTTTTATGTATAATCGTTCCAAAAATAAGAGGGGGGGAGGGGGACTTTTGAGAAGCACTGTAGGTCGTTGAGTTGAGGAAATATTTGAGCAGTGACTGAAGTACTTTAATCCAGAGATATGATAAATTGTTGAGCGCCACGTGGTTATATTGAAATATTGAGCTCACCTCATTTTACCAAGAAAATAAGAGTATTTCAAAGCTGATGTAAGTATTGGTAATATGAGATATTGTGATATTGTGTAGAGACACACAGATTAAAATTTAGTACCCTTCCTTACAATGTTTTGTAACTATCATCAAATAAATATGTACATAAACTTATAACTATGTATCGAATTTGTGGATGAAATGTGGTTATACAGTGAACAGTGAGACCTCTATATTCGGAGCTCTCTTCGTTGCGTAGTACTTCCTATCGGATTACAGCGGATTATATACTATCTTCTTCTCAGAATGAAATCAAGAAGATCAAGGAAATAGCAATAATTAAGGGATATACACCAGACATCATTGATAATCACTTGAGAAAGAAGCGTTTCACACGTTTAGTGAATGAAACCACGACTCTAACCAAAACAACGAAAAGCAAAAAATTCGTGAGAATCTCTCTCCATCCAATCCTCACGAGAGGTCTCAACAATATATTCCGGGATGTAAATCTCCAAGCAGTTTATAGTAATAGAAATAAACGTTAATAGGAAACCCGAAGGACAAAACTGACATATTAGATAAGTCGGGAGTTTATGAAATTAGTTGCCAAAATTGTGACAAAGTCTATTGTGGGTAGACAAAACGTTCAATTTCCAAAAGGTTCCACGAACATTTGGCCCATGCTACTTACCGAAGGGAGAATAAGTCAAGTGTGGCTGACCATATGATAGAATCTTGTCACGAAATTGATATTTATAATTCGAAAATGATCAACGACACCAGAAAATAAGACTGCCTGGAGAGTAAAGTTATCCACAAAAACAATAATAAAAATTTACTTAATAAGGATAATGGGCCTATGTATTCTCACAACGAGGCACATAACACCAACGATAACTCATTTTATGGTAGGCATTTTGAAAATTACAGTACGCGAACAATAAACACTTCACAATATTAGCGGCAGCAACACTTGCTTGCTGCCTACTGCAAAAGAGAGGATCAACGAGCTCAACAGTATTGTGACGTCACGCTCTCTCTCCAAGGTCATGGAGGCGTTTTGAAATTCGGCGTTTTTAAAACGTGGTAGCGTTCTCAAAAGTTTTTTGAGAAACCTAGGAATTTGTTCCTAATAATAAAGTCGTATGGGTAGATTCCAAATATGCAATAAAAAAATGCATGTCCCAACCTGTTTGTTATCGGTTGTGGTGCTATTTTATGGCCCAGGTTCAGGAGACGAAAAGGAACCATCAAAGGAATATTACTTTATGCTAGGTTCTTGTCATCGGAAACTTTTCTCTTGGGACCAGATGATTTGTATCTGATTTGTATGCCTTTTTCAACCGACGAAAAAAAGAGATTCTCTAGTCGACGCGTAAATTTTTTATGTATGGCCACGCATAACTTTTTACAGAGTGGTCCAATTTTGATCACTTTTTTCAACGGATAGGGTATACCTCGGAATTGGTCTTACTTGGATTTGAAAAAAACATTCCACTCCTAAGGGTAGGAAAATGGGGGATGATTGTTGCTTCATCCACTGAATGTTTACTTATTAAGCGATTCTACCACGCCTTACTTTGTACTGGGTTATCCGATTCAGATGATTCTGTTTTTACTGTGAAGGGTATTCTAGAAAGGAATTACACCCCTGAGGGTAGAAAAATAGGGGATGATTTATTGATTTTACATCTGTGAACCGATTCTTTCGAAACTTGGCACACATATGTAGTTCTGATGATACTACAACATAATGGAGGCCCGGAATTGATCTGATGATGGAGACGGAAGACACTCGAGGGATCCCAGCAACTACCTCGTATTTGTGGTAATATGTACATATAATTACATGTTCTGACTAACTGACTCACTGAATGACGGATATACGATCAAAGCCCAGATCAAACCGCTGGAGCTCAGAGCTAAAATTTTGACAGCATATTTTTTTGATATTTCATTCCAAAAGGGGTGAAAATGTGGGTGAGGAGGGGGGTGAAAGTGAAAGTACAGTTTGTTTTGAAATTAGAGTCATGGAAATTAGTATTTTGGCTCTTCTTCACAAATAAAGATGAATTTGTCTCAAGGTTTTTGAAAATTCAATGTTTAATCCTTTCGCTGCGCAAGGCTCAAGAACCGTGACTCGCGCAGTGCGCGTTATTTTCGTCGCTTGCGTGAATACTCGTCTGGAGCACTCAGGTCATACGTTTTGGGTCGTAAAATCAAGTCTAGCAAACATTTTTGTCGAAAATATATAATATTTTCAATTCAGAACTATTTATTTTAACGATAAAATTGGGAAAAATACACTAGCGAGTATATGGGGCTCGATCAGTCAAAACCTATTTAATTTTACAATGCGAGATTTATCAATCGGAGCAGTTAACCTGTTGGCGAATATAATCGTCTTGAGCAGCGAAAGGGTTGAGGGGTAAAAGGGGGGTTGAAAGTCTGTATAGTTAGTTTTGAAGTTCGGATTATGGAAATTGGTATTTGAGGTCTCTGTTAGAAATAAAAAATACATTTTGGTTTTTTGGAAAATCAACCCCAAATTTTAAGAAGAAATATGTCCACTGTTTTCAGAAATTCAACCCCTAAAGGGGTGAAATACAGGGTAAAAATGTGTATGGGGATTTCGTTAGTTTTTGAGTTAGGGTCATAAAAATTGGTATTTGAGGTGTTTGTAAAGGATAAAGAAATATATGTTCCAGTGTTTTTATAAATGCAACCCCTAGAGGGTTAACAGAAGGGGGGGGGGAAAGTTTGTGTGAAGCTTCCGTTAGTTTTGCAGTGAGGGGCATGAAAATTGGTATTTGTGGTCTTTGTGATAAATACAAAAATACATGTTTCACTATTTTTTGAAATTCCGTCCCTAAAGGGTGAGTGAATTTGTAATAGTGGTCACAAAAAAACAAAGTTCAACGCGGACGAAGTCGCTGGTACCAGATAGTTATTTCGAAAGTGATCGAAATCAAGTAGGTAGCAATTAGTAGATTTCAGCCACAAAAAAATAAAAAAATTGAAACTTTTGAAAACAAAAAATTAAACCGACGGAAAAAAATAGAAAAGCAAAAAATAAATTGAACCTTTTTAGTCTTGATAACTAAGCTCCTGAACCAATGTAACTAATTTTGAGTCGACGCCAAACAAACAATCAACTAAGATCATTAAATTACTTTAAAGAAATGATCAAAACAAAACGACAAAAATGCAACGTGAACACTTGTCAATTTCCGATGAAGGAACGCGCCGCCGCCGCGCACCCCGCTGCCATCATTTTACGCTTTACGTAAATAATTCTCTTGTTTGTTTTGCACCGACTCAAAATCAGTTACATCAGTTTAGGTGCTTAGCAATTGGAACTAAAGACGTTTATTTAATTTTTTGATTCTTAGTTTCTTTTTTCTCGATTTAATTTTTTGTTAAAAAGTTTTTATCTAAAAGGTAATTTCCATCCTCAACCACTGCTCTATTATTTGTCATAGTTGACTATCAAACTCAAACAATTCGGGTTTATTTTCCTTGAAGAATTTCATAAAACTAGTTTTATTATGGAAAAAACACTCCAACTACCCATTAAGGTCAAGGAATTTATGAAACCAAACAACACTTCGGGTTCAACTCTTCCAACATCCATATGTTTTTTCGAAATGATAGTTGAATTCATCTCATCTTCAAGTTCACATCAAGACTTTACAAATCTTTCTCAACTCCTGGTTCTTTATGCATTTCATCCAAGAGAGACCCATATTTTCGTACTGGCGATACTTAATTTCGTACTTACTCCAATAGTATGTGTCAATCATGTAGCAAAAGTTATTCTTTTCTGTCTGGTATGCCTCTCCTATTGTATGGGTAATACACGCAACAGCGCCGTGCTAACCAGTTACTTTTTCGAAACGATAAAATTGACCGAAATGGAGACATTGTCGCCGGTTATATCTCTCAATACAATCCACATGTTGAACCGGAAGAAACAAGAACTGTATATGGGGCCCGGTATGGCTTGTCAGGTTGACTATTGATATACAGGGTGTCTCTGGACTTCCTCTTTTTCTCTCGGGAATGTATAGATGGGGTCAAAATAGCACCAGTACTTCATATAACTTTTGTTCTTAAAAGCCTTCGTTACCAAGTTACGGACCGTCAAAGTTACAAAATGAAAAATGTTTTTGGTTGATAACTTTCAAAGTGAATATTCAAAATCCTCTAAATTTTGGTGATTGACTAAACAAATGAATTCCTTTGATGAGCTTTCATGCAGGAGTCAGTTGTTTTGCTACAAAGTCAGGAACGGACTACCCCCGATGGTCCACACCCCAAAACTTTGAAATGACTGGGATTTGTCAATATGTTTTGACAAAACAAGGTTATCTGGACAATTTCCCGAATAAAAGTACTGGTGTGGAAAATCGATCGGATCAACGATTTTTGATAAAAATCCATTTTTGTTCGACGACATCCGACCTGAGATGTCTACCATTATTCGAAAAGATGGATTTGTAATGTGAATAGAAATGATATGTACAATGTTCATAACGAATTTATATAATGCAAACACGTTTACCTCACAAAACTCATGGTGTACATAATCAATCGCAAGCCTCAAGAGCAAACAGAAATGCAAAATCCGCTACAAAAACTACTCGATATGACCCCCGTCTCCCTCAATACATTTTCTTAGTCGGCGCAAACACCCTCTCTGCACTTGAAATAGCATGCCAGGGTCGTTTCGTATGGCTTCACAATGTAATGTAATTCTATTCAACAAGGCATCTCTGGTATGAATAGGTGTAGCGAAAACGAGGCTTTCTAGATGCCCCCACAGAAAGAAATCCAATGGATTTAAATCCGGAGACCGCGGTGGCCATGAATCCATCTATTGGGGAAAATCTGGTTCAGATGGTCCCGCACAATCAAACTTAAGTGAGGGGAAGCGCCATCATACATAAACCACATATCTCTTCGGGTTTGCAATGGAACATGTTCCAAAAGTACATTCAAATCGTTCTGAATGAACTCCAAATAACATTCTCCATTCAATGGGTCATGTAGAACGAATGGTCCTATAAGATGGTTTCCTATGATACCAGCCCAAACATTCTCGTTGAATTTCCATTGTTGGTTGGTTTGCAATATCCCATGGGGATTTTCTTCGGCCCATATGTGGAGATTATGAGAGTTGAATACTCCATCTCTACTGAAACCTGCTTCATCAGTGAATAAAACTCGAGTATTGAAAGTCATATCCTCTCTTTGCTTATCCAGGAACCAATTGGCATATTCCAGTCGTGCTGGAAAATCTTCAGGTGTCATGACATGTACCTTCTGGATGTGATATGGGTGGAGCAGTTGTTCCCTAATCATTCTATGAATAGTGGACTTGGATGTATGGAACTGTTCTGATAGGTTTCTGATACTCATTGAAGGATCATCAGCGACAGCTTCCAAAATATTTTCCTCCAATGCAGCGGCACGCTCAGCCCTAGGAGCGCCCTCACCACCTCGTTTTGGCAAAACTGAACCTACAATAATATCGAAATAAAACAACAGGCTCCAATTAATTATCAATTAGACATACCTGTCTCTCTCAAGCTGCGATCGATACGCTCGAACGTTTCTCTTGCCGGTAACGTTCGATTGGAAAAATGCTCGGCATACAGACGACATGCTTCTGCAGCATTACCAAATGCTCGTTCATTCAATGCATGTATGTAAACTGTTCGGCTATATGAATATGAATGTAAACTGTTCGGCCATATCAAAACACTTCAAACTGTCCTATTAGAATACTGACAATACAATGACAACGCACCACTCAACGAAACAAAAAGTATTTTTGTCAACATCTGTGGAAGAAATGGAACATAAATTTATTCACCGGATATTTTTCAGCTATTCATGTGCAGCCGTTTTCGTAGTTTATTCGTTTGCTTTTCATCAGTGATGTCTTCCGATGTGCGTTTTTTCAGCTAAATTTATCTTGGGGTTGAATATTTTCTCCCATGAAATTATACTTATCAGTGAAACTCCTCAACATTTGAGCTGTGAATACGAATTTGTAACATCCAAATGTTGAGTTTCATGAGATTCAGATAACACAACACAAAACGTGCTTATTCCACGCGTACATACAAAATATGGACTGAATTCGATATTTCATAGTGGAGTAGCTTGTTAATTCAAAAACACCACGAATCTACATAACTTGATATATCATTTGAAAAAATATCTACATTGTGAATGAAACTTTCAACTAGGTACTGTACTTTTTGTTCACGACTTTATTTTAGCATATTTTGTAATATCCCTGTTATAAATGTTGTTGAATTAACGTTAGCATTAGTATTTCAACTGTGAACATTTTCCATTTCAAATAATGGTGGACGATCGGGTTTGATGTCGTCGAGTGAAACTGCATTTTTATCAAGAATCGTTGCTCCGATCGACTTGCCACACGAGTACTTTTATTCAGAAAATTGTCTACGTAACCTTATTTTGTTGAAAACTTTCGAAAATTTATCTGTCATTTCAAAGTTTTGGGGTGTGGACCATCGGGGGTAGTCCGTTCCTGACTTTGTAGCAAAACAACTGACTCCTGCATGAGAGCTCATCGATGGAATTAATTTGTTCAGTCAATCACCAAAATTTAGATGATTTTGAATATTCACTTTGAAAGTTATTAAAGGAAAACATTTTTCATTTTATAAGTTTGAGGGCCCGTAACTTGGTAACGAAGGCTTTTAGGAACAAAAGTTACATGAAGTACTGGTGATATTTTGACCCCAACTATACATTCCCGAAAGGTAAAGAGGAAGTCCAGGGACACCCTGTATAAAGTCTAGCAATGCCAATCGCAGTAAGAATCTGATTGTACATGCATGTACAACTGCATATCCCAACTCGCAGGTACTATACCAATAAGCACGAGATAGGAGGGGGCCTTGAGCTGGCAGTCTCGATATTATGGATACTGAACTCGTTAAAAGACCAGATCGGAAAAATTTAGGGTGAGTGTGCTCATCAGCTCTGGTAGCAGAAATGGGCTGAATGAAAGAAAAAGAACTGTATATTAATTATATATCCATTTCGAATTGTTCTGCTTTTCTATATAGAAATAATTTGACCCATCTTCCATTCGAAAATGGAAAAACAATTTCATGTGGAAGTTTGATAAATGATATAAAGTTCTATCTAACGTCTCTTATCTCGAGTTGGATTCCTTCCAACCACTTTATGCACTTTGAAATATGTGCATATAACGGAAGAATATGCTGGTGCATTAGTCAGAACGATGTCAGAATAATATCTGTATCCTGAACGGAAGAGTTTCAGAAAGAATTTCAAGTGTTCTTGTCGCCTTTAGATGCGTCTAGAGATGACGAATAAAACAAATTGACTGAGATGTTCTGGTAATTCTGAATAATTCATGTTTGCATGATGGAAAAAGCTATAAGTACAAGATGATATAGACTGAAACTGGTCGAATCATATTATATAATGATAGTGTATTGAAATCAAGAATAAATTTTGGTATCCTATTAATTTGCAAAATGTATTCGACTCTAAGCTACTATAATGTCCAAAATTTCCTAATTCATTTCCATATTCCTGTGTAACAACTTGCACTGTGTCCAAATCAGGAAAACTTTTTGGTACACTATCCAGTACCAGAAAGTATTTTCTCTAGCTACACTAATTTCCGAAATTCTTTGAATAATTTTCAATAAACTGCCAATCTTTCGAAATTTAGAAAAAAAAAGTAGAATGATACCTTTCCCACTCATTGAATGCTGATGTATCTAACCTCATTGTGTGACAACATCTTGCTTTCCTGGAATTTCGTGCAAAATTCAACTGACATTTTTAAGAAAAACTAGAAACTATGGTAAAAAAAAATTAAGTGGCAGGCACTTGTCATTCTATCTGGATATTTATGTTCCCTCATCTCACTTGGAGCCTTCTTTTTCCTTTTCCCATTGTTTCCAACAGACTATTTTGATTTTGACAAACAGTTGGTAACCTCCGATCTCAAAAACACCTAGATACCAATTTTGAACATAGTGAATCACCGAACACGTCCACCATATTGGAGTCGGCATCGTAGAAATTATATATATAATACTCACAAATTGTATTATCACGCATACCATACACCAAATATAGTACAGTAAGGCCAGGTTGTTCAATCAAGAATGACCAAGTGATTGGGCGTGAACCAAGATTACCAATTTTGTTTCAGTTGTTCAATACGGGTTTATGAGATAAACCTAGTTTAACAATGGCTTGAGTTAATCTCATGAATTCGGGGGTTTAAGGAGATTCTAACCTATTTGATTGTTTGACATCTCAATAAACATTGACTATTCTGAAAATTATTATTTCGTTGAAGATGCAAAGATGTTCAAAAATATAACAGACATGAGATTTTTTTGAAGTTTTTGATATTATTGCCCCAAGAAGAAAGAGACCCGTATTTAGACAACGTACCGTACCGTAAATAGACATTATTAATTTTAATATTTAAATATTGCCTTTTACAGCCTGTTTTTTTTATCAGATTGATTTTTCGTTATTATTTCTATTGTATATTATTATATTATACCTATATAATATGTATTATATACGTGCAACACTGTATTCCATTCAGGAGTAATTTGCAACCAAATTCAACTTGCATAAAATTTGTCTGTAACTAGCAATATGTTTTTTACTCATTTATGATGATTAAACATGAAATAATTTTCAATGGACAAATTGATTCTGCTTTTTTATCCGTTGGGTTACTTTGGCCTATGTATATGCTATAAAGAGAAAATCACGCAAATTATAAGCCATGGGTCAAAACCAGCCCTCAATATGCGGGTGACTTTGCACGCCATATTTTTTTATATATATCCACGTGCAAAATTTCAATCCCAATTTGACCTAGCTAATTTGAAAGAGTGGTCAAAGATCAATATTTTGGTATATAATAATACCAATTTATTTTTACAAATTAATCGTAGACATTCTTTGACTTTACGTAAGACAAAGTCACCCGAAATTACGGTACCTAGAAACCATTTGGAAGAATGGACAGAAAAATAATGTTTGAATAGATTTCGCTTGCCGAAAGAAAGCGTCCACACTAACAAAAATACAAAGAATCGCCCCTCAAATGACTACAAAGGCAAAATCGTAACAAAAAATAAACTTCCAAATAAAAATCAAATCTTGATATTTTATACCATAAACGTTTGTCATAAATAACTAAAATTGAATCATCACAAATGCAAAATGAAAAACTACATGATCTGTTCTCAGGAATCTCAAGCAAATGTTGATTTATTGTTGGTTGATGAGTTATGTTTCGAAGATAATGTTTGTTTATATATCTCAATCATATTGGTTTTCTCTAGATTCCACTCCTCCCTCTGTAGTTCCAAGAAAAGTTGGTGTTTTTCTTTCATGTGTATTAATATCAACTTGTGTTCTTCGAATGATCGTTTTTGTGAATCTACAATATCTGCTTTGGACAGAGCTCAAGTAGAAATGTTGTCTTTTATTGTAAAGGTGCTATTTCTTTTTTTTTGGGACCTCTGCAGATGGTATTCTATTCATTACTTATTATAGCCCACGCCTTAAATTTTTGCGAACTAGTAACTGCATCCGTTTTTAACATTCTACAATATCTTGGTATTTTTTACCAGTGAAATGAGAATGTTTTTCTCACCTTCATTGAAATTATGAGTAAGTTTTTTCTTAAGAGACGCCTTACAATTAATAGAATACACTTGGCTTTTTCGATCAATTTTTCTGTATACTTTTGACAAAACTATGAATTCTTAGGTTAAGTTTAATTCATTGTTGATGTTTTGGAACGGTCCGAATGATGGTACAAGCGAAAAAATGTATTGCCAACATATGAAAACAATGAATTAAGGAATCCAGGATTAGTTTTTCATTGAAAAATGCATATCGTTCTAATCCATAGTTAATTAATATCCCGAGTTCAGATAATCAATGGTTTGAACTCGCATTGAACAACCGGGCCTGAATGAGTACAATTTCAATTTAAAAATTTCAACCACGTTAGTTTGTAGTTTATGAAAAGAAAATCTAACAGTCCACGTTACTGCTTCATTGCAGTGTTTGACAAATTTCTACAGAATATTATTCCAGATGAAAAAATGAATATACGAAGGCATTTCGGAATGATATATTTCATGATTTATCGCTGTCAAAAAGGGTACCAGCGGCTGGTCAGGTTCACGAGAGTCATATCGATATCTGAACCAAGCAAAATCGGGCCCGTTTAATACTTGAATGGGTGACCACCTGCCAAGGAAGGTGTGCATTCAAAATGCCCCGAACAACTGCAGCGTATCTCATTTGTGGTATCCCTACTGCCACAAACGGTGTAGTGCGCAGTTGGCATCGTAGCCGATTACCACTTCCTTACCCTTTTCTTCGCTCCTGTCAAATCTTGGAACGCAGGTTTGTTGACAGTAGTATTTCTATAATTTTTCAATGAGTATGCATATGGGAGTACATATTACCCAACAGTCACTTTCTACTAAGTCATTTCAGTCCTAAGCAATTACAAGAGAAATATCAATGAGAAAATCGCATCGAATAAATGTTGCTAGCTCTCCGTCTATAAGTGAAATCCAGTAGCACACTTGATCACTGGCACAGTGATGAAAGTGTCCATCCTCTAATCACTTCATCTCATTCGGTGTGGATTCAAACCCCACTGTCAGCAATTTTATTTCATGGACCCAAGAGATGTTTTGGATCTCATTATAATAGGTGAAGCCCCCGCTGTGTTACTCATACAAGTTTAGGGCAACATTTTTGGGGATTGTTAGGCTAACCAAAATATCGGTTGAAAGCCGTTGTGATGAATTCATTGTATAGTTTGGTTGTGATACTGTGGGTATATTTTTTTAAGGATATCTCGACAAGTGCTGCCAACACCAACCTTACTCTAGTATAACGGGTGACAATGGCACTAAGGCCATGCCTATATCTCCTCCACTTATCAACCGATTTGAATGAAATTTTGTTGTTCATAGATATAAGACACAATATCGGATTGACAAACATATGGAAACAAAATGACCGACCTCCGGTTTCGCCAGAATAGCCTCCAACTTCGATTTTTCAAATGGAACACACTGTATGTTTGATGTTTTTCGGATTCTACGGCTCAAATTAGATACGACAAAGTTGCCAAATTTATATTTCACAATTAAAAAAAATATTATTTTTTCTAGCCCAAGCGGCCTTGATCAGGTTAAAATCTATACTAATTTACATCAGTTACTCATAGTGATAGTCATTTCAACGATAAGATCAATAACAAATCCTACAGCAAGAATTGAAATTTTCTAAACGCATGTTTAACGACAAAATCGTTTTTTTCAAATGGTACCTACCGAGGGCCATCTTGCCATTCGATAGAGAATTCAATTACCAATTCAACGATATACATAATGTACCAGTTTCTTTTTGTTTAAAATTAAAAACGATCAATTATTGAATTTGTACAATATTTTATACGATGCCTACAAATTCCAATGAGTTATCAGTTATCAGTTTAGGTTTGATGAAATGAAAAGTAGCCGTAGAATCATGGAAAACAGTAGGTGATTAATGTCATGTCAAAAGTTAAATACCAATTTTACTTGTCATCTCGTTTCGTTTGTAAAAAGTTTTTTTGAAATGGAAAATACTAATCGTTATTCTCGAAACGAACAAATCGATATGAAATTGATATACGGAGAATGTCAGAAGAACGCTTTCAATGCTAGTATGCTATACGCTGTTCGTTATTTATCAAGACGGCACCCATCGAGGACCTATTTCAGGCAATTGGAAATGATGCTAAGGAAAGAACCGGCTGATCAAAACCACATCCACTTCATCGTCAGTGAAGAAGCGGAAACTAATGTCTTAGCATATGTTCATTTTCCTACATCTGCCTCAGTGCGAGAATTGGGTATTGCAGGGAAAGTGCCAGAAAAGTATTGAAAGAACATAAATATCGCTCCTATAAATACAGTTTGTATCAGCATCTATATGAAAATGACCCAGAACGGAGACTAACTTATTGTAATTGGCTTTTGCGTCATCATGATTTGAATAATGGTTTTTTCTCGGAGACACTGTTTACAGATGAGTCTAGGTTTACGAATAATGGTATGTTGAATAGGAATAATACAAGGTATTGGGATCAAGAAAATCCTAGGTAGAGAAGGTAATTTTCAAGAGAGATTTGGATTCGAAGTCTGGGTAGGAATCATAGAGACAAGACTCATTGGACCAATTCTTTTCTATGGGCCTTTGAAGGGCCAAAGATATCTACAATTCTTAGAGAACGATATTCAAAATAATATCAACGATTTACCTGAGAACATCAGGAAAAATATGTTTTTCAGCAGGATGGTGCAGGACCACATAATGCTAATATTGTTCGACAATATCTTAGTGATACCTATGGGCAGAGATGGATTGGAACAAATGGTCCAATCAGATTGCCAGCCAGATCGCTCGATTTAACCCCTATTGATTTTTATTCATGGGGTCACATAAAATCCAAAGTATACCCGAGGAGACTAACTCTTTGGAGGACTTGAGAGATGGAGTTGAGCGCGCATTTCGGGAAATTCCTGCTCACGAACTGATAAATGTGATGATGTGTACAATAAATAGAACTAGTCTATGTGTTAGGGAAAATGGGCAACAGTTCGGACATATCATTGGTCATTAATAGATAAAATGACTTTTCGATTTTTTGTGAAACTCTTCAATTGAAAATAGGATAATGGTATTGTGAGTAATAATTTGTAAGTTGAATGTTTCATTGTTTCAGTCGTTAGATTTATTCAAACAGTTTGATTATATTCAAGTTATCTTTTCTGTAATGGGTTTATGATCATTACATATCGTCAAGTCGATTATTTTTGGTAATTCATTGTTATCATTCTGAAGTAAAGTTTGAATAGATGTCATTTTACCTACCAATTTTTTCAGATCGATTTCATTTTGTTCTCTCTTCTCTGCGTTTTGAACAAAGAGAAAGTGGTACATAATGTATATCGTTGAATTGGTTATTACATCCTCTATCGAATGGCAAGGTAAGTAGGTACCATTTGAAAAAAAAACGAGCTACTCGTTAAAAATGCCTTCAGAAAATTTCAATTCTTGCTGTAGGATTTGTTATTGATTATATCGATGAAATTACTATTACTAGGGGTTACTAATGTAAATTAGTATAGATTCCAACCTGATCAAGGCCTCCTAAGCTGAAAAAAATGTTTTTTTTTCAATTGTAAAAGGAAAATTTGAGCCGTAGAATCCGAAAAACATCAAAAATACAGGGTGTTTGAAAAATTGAAGTTGGTGGCTGTTCTGTTGAAACCGAAAGTCGGCCATTTTGTTTTTATATGTCTGTTTATCTGAAATTGTGTCTCATATCTTTGTACAAAATTTCATTCAAATCAGTTGATATGTGAAGGAGATAAAGGCATGGCCCTTGTCCCATTGTCACCCGGTATGTACTAGTAAACTTTTTTGTTTATGCGGTGGCATCTTCCTCGTCTTATTGTATTTTATTTTGAGATTACATGTCAAGTTCCGCAAGCATTTGTAATCTTATTTGATCATCCATGTATTCGGATATTTTCACTGTATTCTGTCACGATTTTAATTTCTTCTCCATCTGTATAGTTTGTGTGCCTTCATATATTCTACGGGTTGGTGGGGCTTCGCCAATGAATCCATTAGATCTAAAATAGGTATAGATATATTCGACCCTTTCTGATAGAAAATATGAAGCAACCCTTAGTCCGCACATAATGATATTCATTACCTATTATGTTTTCCCCATAAAAATAAATTCTCCCAGAATGTTATGCATTGGGAGAACAAATCATGAAGATTTTATCCTTACATCCCATTCTCCCACACTTCCTCCGGTAAAACCACATTTACAACACTCAGGTAGCACCGTTAGGTGTGAGCTATATCTCCTTCCAATTAGTTCCCGAATTATTTATCGCCGTGATAAAGTAGCGGGGTTACTTCTGTTACACCCGTTACTCACTGCATGACCGAATAATTAAAACAATTGCCTTGTTGAGATCATGGAAAGAAAACGTAAGGGTGCGAGGCGGAGATAATGGAAAATTCGAGGAAATTGTGGATTGCGTAACGACAATGCGAATTGGACGAAGGGATGCGAGGAAGTTAATAGAAACTGAATTTTTGTTTTGCCGTGAATGATAAAACGGATCCTATTGGTCTCACTTCGATATTTGCCTGTCTTACAACCTTCAAAAATCGAATTCGTTCTCAAACGAATTTGTATTGAAGATGACATGTAATTATTTGAAAAAAAGTTTATTTATGTTTCAAATATGATAGAAATCACGACTCGGAAGGTGATTCAGTGAAACATAAGACCATGTCCAACTTCAGTAAAGATGTTTAAGACTAGTTTGAGTCTTTCGAAATATATCGGATATAATTATATATCCGGTACCGTCTATATCCTAATTTTCATCCCGAATTCTGCACCATATCTCAGAGAGTTTTTTTCTCAATCAGGATACGTACTAAGATAATCTTCTAGAGAATCAGAGAATAAAATGAAGAGAAATTCATCAACCAGCTCTCAGGTAACACGAATAGTGTGCAATGAACTCAAGCTAATGCTCTTATCAAGAGCAATAACTCGTGGTTTCGCTAATTTAATTTTTTACATAATTTGCATAGTCATAATGTTTGTATATGAATTCTCAGACTTCAGCAAATAAAATTATAAAGATAATAGCAAAATAACGATTTCCATATTCGTGTGCCACAGCCACTAGTCAACGTGAATAATGATACCGTTAGACGTTACCATTAGAGGTCTTTTTCATACTTGTAAAAAAGTATATATTTCTCACTATATTTCTATTGAAAAGGAGTGATATAATGATGTTATTGGTACGCCATTCGATCTGATATAGTCCAATTCATACAACAGAAGTAAGCAGTATATATAAATTAATCATGTTCAGGTTCTTTCGCAATTATTCTCTAAAGGTCTGTTTTGGGTCCCTCTATGTTCCCGAATGATTATGTGGCTCATGCAGATGAGACAAATCTCTTAAACAGCACTCCTGATCTAATTTGCCGCAATAAACAACGATAAATACGTGAAAGTCAACTATTTTACCTCAGTTTGAATACGATTTTTGGCATCGACTCTCTGTAGTTCTCAAAATGCAAAAACTTCATGTAAAGCAAACCATTAGAAAACTCGCAAAGCGAGCCAATAGAGAAAAGAAACTCATTTCATAACTTTCTAAAAGAGCCACATTGTTCCTCGAGCCTGTGGATGAAAATGAAATAATCATGTTGATCTCGAAACTCGACACAATTGATTTGTGTTTCAATAAAAACTTTTCAACAAAAAATTTAACCGACCAAAAAAGAAACTGGAAACCAGAAAATTAAATGAACCTTTTCAGTCTCAATAACTAAGCTCCTAAGATAATGAGAGTACCTAATTTTGAGTCGGCGTCAAATAAACAAACAAACAAGCAAATTAATTACGTAAAGCGTAAAATGATGACAGCGGGGTGCGCAGCGGCAGCGCGTTCCTTCGCCAGAAATTGCCGAGCGTTCTCGATGCCAATATCAGCGAGACAGCTACCCGAACGGGCACACACGTGAGGGCACACGTTGTTACGAGTGGTTCGGCGGAGAGGGCATTTTTGGTATGTTATTGTTTATTGCTGGAGATTTCACGTTGCATTTTTATGTTATTTTGTTTTGATCATTGCTTTAAAGTTATTTAATGATCTTCGTTGATTGTCTGGCACCGACTCAAAATGGGTTAATTAGTAATCAAGAATAAAGAGGTTCATTCTATTTTTTCATTTTCTTTTTTCTTCGGTTTAATTTTGTGTTGAAAAGTTTCCGTTTTTTAATTTTTTGTGGCTAACATCTACTAATTGCTACCTACTGAATTTAAATAACTTTCAAAATACTCACTCAACCACCTTACTTCAATAATTAACTGTCATATACTATAACTAGCTGGTACCAGCGACTCCGTCCGCGTTGAACTTTGTATTTTTGTGACGACTATTACAAATTCACTCACCCGTTTAGGGACGGATTTTCTAAAAATAAAGAAACATATATTTCTTCATTTGTAACAAAGACCTCGAATAGCAATTTGTATGCCCCTTACTTCAAAAGTAACGGAACCCTCACACAAACTTTCACTCCCCTAGGGGTTGTATTCATAGAAATACTGGAACATGTATTTCTTTATTCCTTACAAAGACCTCAAATACCAATTTGTATGACCCCAACTTGAAAACTAACGGAATTCCTATACAAACTTCCAATCCCAATTTAACCCCTATTTCACCCCTTTGGGGGGTTGAATTTCTAAAAACACCAAAATAAGTAATGTTTTATTTGTGACGAAGACCCCTTCTGATTTCCATGAGCCTTACTTTAAAACTAACTATACAGACTTTCAACCCCCATTTTACCCCTTTAGGGTTGAATTTTCAAAAACCCTGAAACATATTGATCTTAATTTGTGAAGAAGAGCCCAAATACTGATTTCCATGACTCTAATTTCAAAACCATACTTTCACTATCTCTCTCACCCATCTTTTCACCCATTTAGGGATGGAATATCAAAAAAATATGCTGTAAAATTCTTAGGTCCAGCGGTTTGATCTGGGCGTTGATCGTATATGAGTCAGTTAGCCAGGACATGTAATTATATATGTACATTTCACCCTAAACACGAGGTAGCTGCTGTGAATCGTTGAGGAAATCCCTGGACTGTCTTCCGTGTCCATTATCAGATCAATTATGTATGCTAAGTTCCAACAGAATCGGTTCACAGGTATAAAATCAATAAATCATCCTCTATTTTTCAAATTCATATGGAACCAGCTTCCAAGCATACCCTATACAATAAAGAAAGAATCATCTAAATGGGATAACCCAGTACAAAGTTCCTACTCTTAGGAGTGATTTTTTTTTCCAAATCCAAATGGGATCAAATTCAAGGTATACCCTATTCATTAAAAAAAGAATTATCAAAATCGGACCAGGATGTAAAAAGTTAATCGTGGTCATACATAAAGAAATATATATACGCGTCGACTAGAGAACCTCCTCCTTTTTTTTTTTCGTGCGTTGAAAAATAAATCAGCCACCTATTGTGTGTCTGTTACAGATTTCTGTAATGCAAAAAAACCATTCTTGTATATTGTATTGTATATTATTAGTGAATATTGTATAAACTCTGTATTTATTGCATTCTTACTTCAGCCTCAATAAACATCAAATGAATTCATTGGATGTTAGACCTCATAATTATTGTTTCGTATTTGAACTTTTTCAAATTCAAATTAAAACGGGTGTTCCTTGTCGTGGTTTTTAGTCCATCTAGAATTACCATTATTTTGGATGTATTCTATTGTCAATTCTTCTTGTATTTGTCTCTGGCAAATTCAATTAATTTCACGATGATATATTCGTAACATAGTGAAATATCCGTATTCTATTCTCCTGTTCTAAGAATGTAACTACTTGGACTATGGTATAAATGGTTTGTAGTATTGTTACATTTTAATATCTTTTCCGCATGCAATAACTTTTTCATCAGTCAGTAAAGTACCCACTTCCTGGAAGCTTTCTCTTTGAGAAAGTAACACTTTTCCAGCCTAGTCCAGGAAGTACGTTGTTGTCATTGTACTTAATAACCAAATATTAGTATGAGAATCTAGGTAGATATACTTCATTACCAAGCAACCAAGCAACGAAATAACGACTCACCAATTTGACATTGAAATAGTTGAACTTTTGCTTTTTTCAAAATGAGCATATTTTTGTCGCGATTATTGCAATAAATAATGGAAAGCAGGTGTGGAAGCCAGTTCGAAAATGTGCCTGACGAAATTTTCAATGCAGCAGCTGCTGCTACAGTACAGTTATTACCTGAGAAACCAAATCAACAAATTTATTAGAGAAGCAGACAATGACCTAACTAATGCTAAAGGTAACTTCAACTGAAAATATCACGATTGTAAGAGTAATATCAACTAAGTTTGTTTTTACTTTCAGATGGCAAAAATGATCAGGTTAGGCGGTGCGTGTAGATCATATAAATGACAAGTCATGAAAAAGGAAATTGTGGCATAATGGACAGATTATTGACTTAAAGAAAAAAGCTTCCTCAAGTGGGAGTCGAACCCACGACCTTTTGTTTTCCAGACATATACTCTAACCGCTGAGCTATCGAGGACATAGGAATCGACACACACTCGCGAATACTTTCCCTCAACAATTTAATGTGCATGTTGGAATGAATCGAAAATCGAACGTAGTTATCAATGGCCGTCGAGACCCGATACCTATTCACTCCAACATCATCGTCGACTTGATGATTTCAGTAGAAGATCTAGGAAGATGATCTCCAACCACTGATGAGATTTAGCCAAATATATAATGTGAAAGTGGGAAATTATTGTCCGAGAGAAATCATGAAAAAGGAAATTGTGGCATAATGGACGGATTAATAAATTAAAGAAAAAAAGCACCCTCAAGTGGGAATCGAACCGAAGATCTTATATTTTCCAGACATATACTCTAACCGCTGAGCTAGCGACGACAAAGGACACACACACTCGCGAATACTTTCCCTCCACAATTTAATGTGCATGTTGGAATGAATCGAAAATCGAACGTACTTATCAATGGCCGTCGAGATCCGATACCTATTCACTCTAACATCATCGTCGACTTGACGATTTCAGTAGAAGATCTAGGAAGATGATCTCCAACCACTGATGAGATTTAGCCAAATTTATAATGTGAAAGTGGGAAATTATTGTCCGAGACAAATCATGAAAAAAGAAATTGTGGCATAATGGACAGATTATTAAATTGAAGAAAAACCCATCCTCAAGTGGGAGTCGAACATAAGGTCGTGGGTTCGACTCCCATTTGAGGATGCTTTTTTTCTTTAATTTAATAATCTGTCCATTATGCCACAAATTCCTTTTTCATGATTTCTCTCGGACAATAATTTCCCACTTTCACATTATATATTCGGCTAAATCTTATCAGTGGTTGGAGATCATCTTCCTAGATCTTCTACTAAAATCGTCAAGTCGACGATGATGTTGAAGTGAATAGGTATCGGGCTCGACGGCCATGATAATATCTGATTTCGAATCATTCAACATACAATAAATTGTGGAGAAATATTCGCAGTGTGTCATCTATGTCCTCGCTAGCTCAGCGGTTAGAGTATATGTCTGGAAAACATAAGGTCGTGGGTTCGACTCCCACTTGGGGATGCTTTTTTTCTTTAATTTAATAATATGTCCATTATGCCACAATTTTCTTTTTTATGATTTCTCTCGGACAATAATTTCCCACTTTCATAAATGACAAGGAAGACATATTGCTCGTAAATATGATGGTTTGCAAAAGACACATTGAGAGAACATTTGTTGTAATTGGGCAAGAAAATTTGGTATTGTATAGGTTGTATTTATCTCTATGGCCTACCCATACTCCACACAACAGATTATTTGTAAATTACAAAAAAAGGAAAATGTTCGATTCAGCCTGTTGGTGTTCACAGTTTTGGAAATCTGGAACTAAAGATTACAGGAAATCTTCTCAATCGTAAAAATTACACAGGCCAGTGCCTCCGTCGAACTTTAGCGACGATATTTGCTAATAATGGTGGAAATATTACAAACGTAACGATACACGGTGGCTGGAAGTCGCTGAAGGCTATATGGACAATTCACTTCACGAACAAAATCAAAATTGCCAAGACTATTCAAAAATTATCACATGAAAACAATCAACATGAATCTGATACTTTACCTCCATGTTCTGATTTCAACAACAGGCATTCAAATATTCCAAGCATTTCAAACAAATTCAATGCTTTTGATATTAGCGATCGTGCAAATTTCAATATACATATCAATATTAACAAGAATGAGAATGTTCCTAATTTTTTTCTACAAATAAATATTATGAAGGAATGTGGTTAATTGATAGTTGTCCATTCGATAGCTCTGGTCCAGATGAGATAAATGAACGTATTTCGAATGAAAGAGTTTGAATCAAATGAATCGGTTTCGAGACTGGCAATTCCTCAAAGGTAGATTTTCCATGGGCACTTGTGTGGTGCTTAGGTTTCGAAGCACTCGTTTTTTTTTGGGGCAATGAAACACGAATATACGATCAAATAATGTGCGTGGTTAATAGTGGACTGGTCTTCATACGTTGCGACACTTAATAGCTCAAGGTTGCACAGTAGGTGAAGACGTATTGAAGGTAATTTCCGCGAAAACTTTAATTTGGGAACATTCCAATGATCTTCGCAACACGCCCGCAAAGTGTATTTTTGGTCTCGAAGACTTCAAGGACTCGTCTATGGAATCTTGTGTACTAGTCCAAATGAACCGTATTTTCCAGACTTGTTACCTGAAGTACTATTATGTTTTTTCACGATTTCCTTTTTTGGAACAATAAAGTACAAACATGAGGAGAATCTCCATGAAGCTTCACCTGCTAAACGGCTTTAAGCCAATGAATCTAAACATAGCTCTATTTTGTGCCTTTTACGGACCTATTTCATAAAATTGTCACTTCCTGAAACCTGTAATCACCGCAATGTGCCAAGTCCCGTTGAACTCCACGATTAGTTTTTCGAATAAAATCCTTTGTGAAGTTTGCAAATGAAATGGATGAATTCTACTGCATTGAGTGGAAAATTCTGTTTGTGACACTTTTTTCTGAAATTCATTGAGAGTTAATCAATCATATGAAACGGTCTCTGCAAATCAACCCATTGAAAAATATTCTTTGATGAATTTGGGAAAGAGTTTTATGATGATTGAGGCATTTATTGAATGATAAATGAACGGTCAATCAAAATTGATGTTGAGTTTTCCTCGATAACTATTTTTGACTTCTCTGTAAATGATTATGGGATACTTTCAGTAAATTGTTTACTTTTCTTTCCTTCTGAAAGTCTGTAGGAGTATTGTCGAATTCTTGATCCCTGTCGCAATGTTAATTCTTTTAGAAAAATATTGTTCGAAAGTATTGTTTAACAAACGCTTTACGTGGTTATTTTCGTTACGAGATAGCGTACATCTTTCAATGAGTTTGTGCAAGTCTTCTAGAGAGTGTGAGCTGTATAGTTTTGGTTCGCCACTGTTTTCTGTGTTCCAGAGTTCCCAAAACAATTATGCTTCCTTGCTGTATAGTCTGCCGGTCAGGTCGTCAATTCATTGGGGTACTGTTTCACTAGCGCATGACCAATCTTAAGCCCCGTAATATTTTTTGTTTGCCCCCTTTTCAAAGTTAACAAGTCTGTTGTTCTTTTTGGACACGTTCTGTTGATCATTTTTAATCATGTATGTTTTCTGTTCTGATATTTTTTGTGTTTTTCCTAGATCCAATCTTCTACAGACTCTCGTACTATACGTATTGGTACCCCTAGGATCAGTTCGATTGTCCTGATGTACCGGAATACCATCCTGCCATATATATCCATACCAGTTGGGACGTCACTTCCTAACTATTCAACGCATCGAGTTCTACCTGGCTGTTTGAAAAAATATGGATCTGTTTTTCTTTTAGGACTCTTCTTTCATCACTTTTTTCGCACATTGGCAAAAATCTCCGCCTGAATCACAGAGGTATGGTGACCCAGTGAGTAGCTGTAGCCAGCCCTTTTTTTTCATCAAAATCCTCCTGCCCTCACACCATTCTTCGTTTCACACCCGCCTGTATACCACATATTTCGTTGTAGAATGGTGTTAAGTTCTGCGTTTTTCAATTCAATTATGCCTGGTGTAGATATCAGAATGATTTTTCAGAAGATAATTGTTTAGGATTGTGATATAATTCCATATCCAGCTCGTCCCTGGTCAAAATACTTAATGCTCATGTATCCTGTTCTACCATTTATATTGTCCAGTATATCATTGTGTAGTCTTGCTTCACCTTGTACCATCAAGTGGAGAGGAGCATTGCTAGCGGTGGCTCCAAGACTGTAATGGGCGTTGTTTCCATTGTTCCTCTTATACCTTCACGAGCAAGTCTTTGTATCTTAATCTCAATAGGCCTAGGCTTTCTAGTTTCCATCTTCAAGTGAATGTGACTATGGTGGCCTTTCAAGGGTTGACATTCAGTTCATCCAAGACCTTCCATTTTATTACCGTGTTTTAAGGGCCTCTTGCATGCGACTAACCGTGTTACCCAAGTGCTTCATGTCCTTTCTCTTCCAGAAACTCCAGTAGTCCCCAATCAGATTCCCTGAGGGCATCCTCTGGTCGCTTCTATAGTCTCCTCCATTGTAGTGATGTAAATCATTTTGTTTCTCAGCAGTGAGCCTGTCCAGGCCTCACATGGTTTCTCAATGCCACAATGCATTGTTGATTTTTTCTAAGTTTGCAAATTGAATGTTCCACGTGGAGTTCCTCATGATAGAATGACAGTTGTTATTGAACGCGGACTGTGTATTGGGAAAACTGTGTTTTTAGGGAAAGATTTTTGGAGAAGTTATTGGTAATTTCTTTGTTCTAGAGAAGTTTTCAGGAATATGTAATAAAAATGAATGTCTATTTGTATTGGTAAGCTCAAAACTTGAGAATGGCTGGACCGATTTTTTTTTCGGGAAAATAGGATAACGAACGGAAAAACGGTATAATGGGATAATAGGGGAACGGAATAACGGGATAACGGGAACACGGGATAACGATAGAAAGCTATTGGTCTCTGTAATTATCGAACACTATTATCTATGGTTAAATTTCAACATGCCATTTTTTATTATGTTCAGGGTTTCAGCTCTTGAGCAGAGTTCAACCTCTTGAAGTGCTTTCCACGATAAATTGATTTTTCGACCAAAATGGATAATTGTGTATTGATTTTGATCTGATTCAAATTCTTACGGGGAAATGAATATAACTAAAAACTTCACCACTCAACTCCAGTGGTTGAAGGAAATGAAAGATAACTAAGAATAACTTTCTGTTACACGACCTCTTTCAAAGTCCTCCAAACGTATAAGGAAAAATTGCGAAACCATATGTGGTTTTGCCTAGAAATTCTAACTACTTAATCTCACATTTGGATTTTGCCATCGTTCACTTCCAGAAATACGTATTTTCCTGTAATGGAATATTCAATTCCATATTTTCATTCGCAAGTTCAACTCAACTTGAGTCAACAAGAGTTAATATATTTTCCTGAAACATGTACTTACGGCAAATGTAAAAACTCGATTGATCAACCTAACAAGCACGTTAGAAGTGTTATCAAACAAAAACACCGATGAAATATTCGAGCTAAGCTTTACAAATATTGGGGAAATTCCAATTACGTGTTATATATATCGGGAATGTATTTATTATTTCTCCATTCAAGTTACAATATCAACATAAATTACAAAATATTTTCTGATCCCGAATATATTCCATATTCGAACATTTTATACGTCTACAATGTTGATGAAAGAGTTTGAAATGGATTTTTCATTGGGGAATATATGAAGAGGAAAGAATATTCATATATCAGGGCTGCGGGAACATTTTCAAATAACGAATTGTAATAATACACAATCGAATAAATAACTCAACAGCTTCATAATGATGAGCCTCAAACAAAAGGTTATGGAATTCTACAGGGTGTTTCTCAATAACATGCCAATAATTAAGGAGGTTATTTTTGGGTTCATTTTAAGAAAAAACTCCATATGAACATATGTCCCAAAGGTCTCAACTTTTGAACTACGGGGTGCTAAAGTTTCAAGAAAAAAATAGTATTTTATAATAACTTTGGTATGAGCCTATTTATTTTTGTGAAACGTAGTATTCATCTTTCATGTATCAGAAGTTATTTTCTTCTGTACAACATTATTTTTTATTCTTGCCAGTGGCGTTCGTGCGGGATTTGCACTGAATGATTTTAAAGAGAAAAGTGATACGCCACTGCTTTTTCTTCAAGAAAACATTATTATTGAAATCCTCATTCCTTTCTGAGCAAATCTGTTTTTTTCCGTTCGAGGTACGGTTTTTGCATAAAAAAATTAAATTCATGTGATGCCCCATAATTACAGAAAAACGTTGATTCTCAAGAAATAACACGATATGCCGTAATATGAACGTTATAGCCAGCAAAACCAGTTCATTAGTAGAGATAATAAAATCAGAAATCCTCCACACGTCCAAGCTAATCAACAAATAAGCCCATTAATAATATTTCGTCATTTGAAGATAAGAAATCACCCTTTTATTTATATAGCTATTAATATATCATCACCTCCTAGTTACGCGTATGTGAAAAACAAAGTTCTTAATAAAAAAGAGTATAAATTCAGAGTTTTTTTGACAGCCCGCCTAATCGCAATGATTTATTTTTTGTGATTCTTTCTATTGTATATTGGTATATATTCAATACTGCAACACTATTCCATTCAGGAGTCATTAACAACCAAATTCAACTTGCATAAAATTTGTTTGCAACTAGCAATATGTTTTTTTACTCATTTATAATGATTAAAAATGAAAAAAAAAAACACATTTCTTTTGCTTATTTTATCCGTAGGGTTACTTTGGCCTATGTACATGCTATAAAGAGAAAATCACGCAAAATATAAGCCATGGGTCAAATCCAGCCCTCAATATGCGGGTACCTTTGCACACCATGTTTTTTTATATATCCACATACAAAGTCTTAATCACAATTTGACATAGCTAATTTGAAAGAGTGGTCAAAGATCAATATTTTGGTATATAATAATACCAATTTATTTTTACAAATTCATCGTAGACATTCTTTGAATTCAAGTAAGCCAAAGTCACCTGAAATTACGGTACCTAGAAACTATTTCGAAGAATGGAAAGAAAAATAATTTCTGAATAGATTTCGCTTGCCGAAAGAAATCGTCCGCAACTAACAAAAATACAAAGAATCACCCCTCAAATGACTACAAAGGCAAAATCGTAACAAAAAATAAACTTCCAATTAAAATCAAATCATGATTTTTCATACCAAAAACGTTTGTCATAAAAAACTAAAATGAAATCATCACAAATGCAAAATGAAAAACTACATGATCTGTTCTCAGGAATCTCAAGCAAATGTTGATTTATTGTTGGTTGATGAGTTATGTTTCAAAGATAATGTTTGTTCATATATCTCAATCATATGGGTTTTCTGTAGATTTTAATCCTCCCTCTGTAGTTCCAAGAAAAGTTGGTGTTTTTCTTTCATGTGTATCAATTTCAACTTGGGTTCTTCGAATGATCGTTTTTGTAAATCTACAAGATCTGCTTTGGACAGAGCCCAAGTAAAAATTTTGTCTTTTATTGTTAAGGTGCTATTTTTTTTTTCTTGGACCTCCGCAGATGGTATTGTATTTATTTCTTATAGCCCACGCCTTCAATTTTTGCGAATAAGTAATTGCGTCCGTTTTTTATGTTCTACAAAATCTTGGTTTTTTTTAGAATGTTTTCCTCACCTTCATTGAAATTATGGTCATTTTTTTCTTAAGAGATGCCTTACAATTCATAGAATACACTTGGCTTTTTTCGCTAAATTTTTCTGTACTCTACTTTTGACAAAACTATGAATTCTTTGGTTAAGTTTGATTCAATGTTGATGTTTCTGAACGGCCCGAATGATGGTACAAGCAAAAAATGTGTTGCCAACATATGAAAAAAATTCATTAAGGAATCCAGGATTCGTTTTCAATTGAAAAATGCATAACGTGGTTAATTAATAAGCCTTGAGCTGTCGGATACAGCAATAATTGATTAACGGCATTTTTAGTATGCTACCGTTTGACGGCAGTTTAGCAAATCCGCTAAAAAGCCGTCCGACGCGTCACTTCAATGACGTGATATCTAATAACGGCATTTCAGTAGGCTACCGTTTAACGGCAGTTTAAGTACAGCGATAAAATTTCAGTATCAAATAATGTATTTTCATACACTTTTTGAAGAAACCATTGGCAAAAGCTCATCCGTCATGGAAAGTTGCGAGGGAGTAGTGCCTGAACCCGTTGGATATGGTAGGGATATAATAAAAAGTCATGGAGAATTTTCCAAACGAGAATATGTGAGATATTCGAATTGTTCCCAATTTTTCGTTTACTTAATCCGGGATCTTCCTCAAACCATTCGAGGAAAAATAACTGAAAGTGATATATTTTTGGCTCTGGTGGGAAGGCGTTGAAACTGTACGTAAGTCTACACGTAGAAAAATGCGTTTCCCGACGTAAATAGTAAATAGTTTTCAATGAATGTACACTATACACCTATATTTCCAGAAAAGTTCGTAAAGCATCATAATAAATCAAAACTCTCAACAAATTACATTATAAATCACTAGTGCATGATTCAGCTCTATATCAAAGTTAAGCCAGAATTTATATTCTCACTGAAAATGTACACCCCTCTTGTTATCCACACTTCGTCACTGTTTTTCCTTGTTTCCATAATTTATTTGCATTCAACTCACAACATTCTGTCTTGAAATGTTCCATGTATTATTTATATCAGTGAACGCGAAAATCTGGCAA
The DNA here is from genome assembly GCA_018342105.1 of Gonioctena quinquepunctata. Lineage (NCBI taxonomy): Eukaryota > Metazoa > Arthropoda > Insecta > Coleoptera > Chrysomelidae > Gonioctena > Gonioctena quinquepunctata. The sequence goes on from JAFIRS010001637.1 coordinate 301,228, forward strand.
ATTGAAAACACGGAAGTTGCTCTCGAGGTATGGAACATATACATATTTCATTCGGTGATTCACTAGCTCTGGTCAAAATGAATTTGATAATTGCTGTTATTCTCATGGGCTGCAGCCTTCTTGACGCTCTGTTCGTTTGAAAAACACTTAACACATTCGTTCCAGAGCAATGTATGCCACTATGAGAGGAAGTAAGTGAACACCTGGATCTGTTGGTCCAGGATTCTTGAAGGAAGAATATTTGAAAAATGACAAATTTCTATACGAATGCACCGGAAGAAATAATAATAGCTATTTGTATAGGGAGGAAAGTACCACTTTTCTTCCCGCAGGATGTAGTTTACTGCCCCACGCGAAGCATTTTGCTCCCGTGTAATACATATGATTTTTCCTCCTACCAACTTATTAATTTTTTTTTTTTTGAAAATTTATTTTTGGCACAAATAACGAATTTATCAATATATGCGATATAATTAAGTACACAAGTCTTGTTTATTGGAAGAATTTATCAATATATGAAAAATAAACTCGTAAATTTCCTGGAGAAACATCAAGTCCTATCACCATGTCAATATGGTTTCAGAGAAAATATGTCAACCTGAAACGCCGTTTTTCACCTAGTGAATAAAATACTGAATAATGCCAATGAACAGAAAGAATGCATTGCAGTGTTTTTAGACTTAGCCAAAGCTTTCGACACTGTCAATCACGATATTTTGTTACGGAGGTTAGAAAATGTGGGAGCGAGAGGCAAGTATTTAGAACTCTCAGATGATTATTCACAAGGCCGAACACAGAGGGTCAAAATAAATGACACCTATAGCCAGACCCAACCTGTTGCCATAGGTGTCCCAACTTTGTTCCTAATATATCAACAATATTTATAACTTGAAAAACTTTGAAGATGATATTGTTTCATTTGCTGACGATACGGCATTGATTTTCTGTGGAAACTCATGGGACACTACTTATGCAAAAGCGCAAAACGGATTGAACATTATATTCTCCTGGCTGAATTCCAGTCTCCTGAGCCTTAACATCGATAAAACAAAATTCTTGACCTGCTCATCAACAACAAGAGACCAACCACTAAAGAATAATGTTTTCATACATACCCTCAATTGCCAGAATCCTATAATTTGTTCTTGCCCAAGTATAAAAAAAATAGATTCAATAAAATACCTGGATATTATGCTTGACCAACATATACGCTGGGACAAACATGTAGATTTCGTCGTTAAGAGACTCAGGAAACGAATTTCCAAATTCCATCAACTCAGAAACAAACTGAATAAAAATCTACTACTAATGACATACGATGCACTAGCTGAGTCTGTCATTAGGTACTGTATTACTGTTTGGGGAGGGTTGAATGAAACACACTTAATAATCTCCAAGTGATACAAAATACCTTGCTAGTAGTAGATATACTATGGGGGTTCTGGCTAAAAATCCCATGCTTTTCCTTATGAAGGTTCATTTGGGTTCTTTTGGTCCCGCGGCCATGATTTCCAGGAATATCAGGAGGAATGGGTTACTTATCTGACGTATATATCTTACGTAGCTGTCGTATATATCTCACTACTGAATCTCCTCATTTCTATTCTGCATTCATTTTTCTATTCTGTACATATAACAAGTATTTTCCAGAATTTAGATCTCATACCTAGGATACCTGCTCACCAGGACAGTCATACACGCACACATACACACATCAGTGTGACCAGACATGACCAATCTCAAATATATGTGACCAAACACGACAATCCGTGACCACTCGTAACCCTCCTTGTCCAGTCGGCTCGCATAAACATCCGTGACCACTCATGACCATCCATGAACTTCCGTGACCGTTCGCGATCAGCCCCGTGAGCAGGGGTCGGAGATTATTAATTTTTTAATCATTTCAAGTATTTTCAGTCATTCATGAAATCCGTCATCTTATTGAATTCTGACAAAAATTAATAATCTCCGACCCCTGCTCACGGGGATGATCGCAAACGGTCACGGAAGTTCATGGATGTCATAGTCACGATGTTTATGGACCGTGACAGGAAAGTGTCACACGTTGTCACATTTAGATGTCATTCTGTCACACTGATTGTATGTATGCGTTATGACTGTCCTGGTAAGTATCTAGTATGAGATCTAAATCTGGAAAATACTGTATATACAGAATAGAAAAATGAATGCAGAATAGAAATGAAATCAGAGTGAGATATATACGACAGCTACGTAAATACGTCAGATAAGTAACCATTCCTCTGATATCGAATCATGCGACCAAAAGTACCAAATGAACCTCATAAACATAGCAGAACCATAGATATCTACCTTACTGAAATAGTACTGAAAAAGATGGAACTGAGAGCTTATATAGTAAGGCTAGTATATCCAATATCAGAAAATTATATACCTACCACTGTATAATATGGACGATGAACTCACCTCTCACATATCTTAAACACTTTCACGATACCCGAGCTGAATCCGAGAGAGCAATTAGTGTACCTTTTTGTAAAAATGCCTATACCCAAAGGTTTGTTACTTACTTTGGCCCAAAGCTTCTCAATCATATTCCCACTGACCTTAGAAATTTTAAAAATATCAAAAAACGCAAGAAAACTATCAGATCATTCGTTGATCACAACTTTGAATGGCTGGAAGAAATTATGAACCAATCTATTGAATCTTGCCTGAATGACTTATAACTTAATTTATATCTGTGTCCCTAACGCGGGATTGTTTAATTTAGTCCTCCTGTGAGTCGATAATTGATTTCTACTTGAAGTTTTATTTCTTGTTTTCTTCATTGGAAGTAAAAAATTAATCTTAGTTACATTAATGGCTGTGTCCGGATCTTTGAAAATACTCAACACAAGCTTCGCTTAGGCGTTACCCAAGAGCTGAACACCACCATATATTCACTTCAATTTTCCTTTTCTTTTTCCTTATCTCTTACTTTTACTGTAATTACTATTCAAGAAAAGCCATATAAAATAATATGTATCCGAAATCTGAACTGAAAAAGGATTGATTGACTGAATTGAATGCTTTATCATTTCAAGAAGTACTTATGTTGATACTGAATGTGCAGTTTTGAGCAGAATATTTATGAACACCATTGGAAGAAATCAGTTTGAATAGGAGCTTAAGTATTTTAAGTATTTTCGCTTGGCACATTGTAATGATGGTAAGTTCTAGAAGTGCTGGTCAAGTTCAGGTTCTACATTATTTCCCATAATTTTATCAGATTTTTTTTGCGTAAGATTGTTCTACTTAACCTTCTGCGATATTGGTTGATTTCCAACCGCCGTGCTGTTTTAGAGCTAAAATATTTCCACCAGCGTTTACTAATAGAATTGCTGAAGTTCTTCTGAAACTGTGCCCTGTGTAATGTTCGGCATTTGGAAGCTTAAGTTATTCTGCAATTGTTTTGTGGTACCTTGGATATATTATTCTTGCCAAGCACTTGATTCATACATTTGCCTGCTTTAAAGCATACGAACAATCGTTTATGTTCAGTTTTAGGACGTAGACAGATATATTTTTTAACGATTTGAAAAAAATTTGGGCCATTGCCTGTTGTAGCATATAATACGAAAGTTTGTTGTTTATTCGTTTTTGAAGTGGGAATACTCATTACTGAAAGATTGTCTTTACCTTCAATATCATCCATAGTCATTTCAATATGCTCATCACATCGATAAGCTTCAGAAATTCCAATAACAAAGAGTACCTATGAATATTTTACGTCAAAAATTGAATTATTTGCATGAGATTTTTCATATACATTATCGGGGGCTTCCATTTAGAATCTATTTGTTTCTTTTCTTGTGAAAGTTTTAGCTTTATTTGGTTTGTATCCGGAATTTTGACATTTTAAAAATACAATCAACTTTTGATATTTAGTATCGACATTGTCCTTTATTTGTATAATTTTGCATAGCATTGAATATTTGGACCAAAGTGTTGAAACTTCTAATGATTTTCCTTGGAGTGAAAAATATGCCAGTAAAACATTTTCTGGATAATTATTTATCTTGTTGTCTTCAGCCCATTCCTTATATTGTGTATATGGTTTTTCATGGCTGTCTTTAGATTTCTATGGTAGTAAGGTTATTGACGCTATGTTGGCTTGTTCCTGAATATTAGGTGGCGTATTTGGAAATTCAAAATCACTTGAATCGCTCTCTATTTCATAAAAAATTCAATTATGTTTAATAAACGTAGCGACTTTGCACTCTAAAAGTCAATCGCAGTGTTCACTGTCAGTGAGCCACAGCATACTATGATAGTTTTATTCCTAAGTCAAAAACGTATCTAAGAATCCTGAATTTAAAATCGACGTGTTTACTGTCAGTGAGCCACAGAAAACTATGATTTTTCTTATTCTTAACTCAAAAAACGTATCTAAGAATCATGAAGTTGAAATTTTTATTCAAAAACTTAACGTTGAAGTAACATTCATGTTTAATTTTTAACAGAATACAGGATATACAAGATGTTCTAGGAATTACGGAAACATTTCTGATATAATAGATTCACAAGTTTCATCATTTACAACATACTTAAAATGAGGAGGAGAAAAAGTACTTTTCCTACTTTTCCTCCCTAGGGAAGGAAGTATGAATTTCCTCCCTGATGTGAGGGAGGAAAGTGTGTATTTTCTGTATGGGTAGGAGGAAAACATATTTTCATATCTTCACTGCGTTCAAGTGAACGCTCGATTTTTATGGTTTTCCTAGAAAGTTTTTACGAAACATTAAATTCATACCCGTGTATGGCCTCCTTCAACCACAACGATCTTCTGAATTATCCAAACCTTCGGAATCGCAAGTATCGATTTCCCCTCGGAATTTCTTCAACGAAGTCGAAGGAGAGAATTGTCGGGTGTAAGTTCAATTTCAAGCGAAGTTGCTTCCTCTCTACGTGCCTAGACCAGACAATCTACAAGTTGATTTCCCGTCGACAGCCATTGTATAATAAGTATACGTGATTTTATCTAGGAGTGTAAATTATCTCGGGAAGTACGGGATTTCATTAGTATTGAGAATCGCAGATGCCCTGTCGGAGGCGTAAGCCCGGGTGAGCGACAGGCCCGTAATGGAAATTTTTTAGTTGTTTGAAAGGAAGGAATGCCTCTGATAAAACAATTGTTTTGTAAGCAGGAGTTTCCTTTTTCAATCGACTTGCAGTGATATATAGAGGAATTTATATTAATGGGCGTATGCCTAGAATTGTTAGAATATGTGTTCAATAACTTTGAGATCATAACTTATACTCATATCACACAGACAAATTGTAAATGTTTATACAACTGACCATTGTAATGAATAAATGGATTTTCTATAAAAAAAGTCATTGAAACAATTCTCCCCACACATATCGCCCGATTTCCGAATCTACATTGGGACCAAATACAAACATAATATTGATCCAATACTAATAATAATTATAATAATATACAGGATGTCCCAGGACTTCCTCACTTTCTCTCGGTAATGTATAGGCGGGGTCAAAATATCGCCAGTACTTTATATCTAGCCAAAAAGAGCAACCATTAAAAGATTCATTTTCTAAAAAAAAATTCGCCCGCGCTACAACCCGAACAACCGATCGTAGGTCGTGACGATTTGGAGAAACAGCAAGGTATTGGATCTGGAGGCTTATGACAATGAAGAAAATATGGATTTTTTTCTGCTGAAGCGAGCATTGGTTAGGAAAACTTGAATTAAGTAATGTCCGAATTGATAACTTTGACCTTTCATTCAAATTTTGTAGTTCCAATAATAAACATGGCGGTGTTGTCATTTTTTGATCACTGAACCATACTCATCCATTCCATTTGATCTCGAGATCTCAGCAGCTCAGTTTAAAAATTATAAAATAATCAATATTTATCTATTTCAATTAAATAATGCATGAGAAATCCTTTTAGCAAACAACAACTCTTCAATAATGCTTGGTGAGGATTTCAATGTAATTTTTTTCCAGCTATTGGATAAAAGATCATCTAGGTTTATCAATCTTTTTATGGATTGTCTTTAACAAATACATCCCCAACAAAAAATGGTAATTGTCTCGATAACTTTCCTCAAACTTCTTCTGACCTAACCATACCTGACTATCCTTGTTCTGACCATAAGAGCATACTACTGAGAGTCGTCACAGATTCTCCGAAGAAATCGAATAGAATAGTTTATAGACCTATTCATGACATGGGCCTCTTTAACTTGAATAATATCATACAAAACATTGATTGGAGTTTCAGTGAGGATAATATAACATTGTCAAAGCGTTTTGAAATGTTCATTGAATCAATTATGGATAAAATTAACAAACGCTTTCCAGAAAAAACAGAAATATTCTCTCAAGGGCGCAAAAAAATCGATTGAACTTTGCGGGATTTCTATAAATCACATCCAAACGATTCGCTCAAAACCGAAATAAACACCCAAACAAGAATTTACCGCACAAGTTAGAATCTGCAAAAAAAAGAATACAATGACAAATATATCATTGAATCAAAAAACCAACAAAATGTGGAATATCATGAAAGATAGACGGAATTCGTCTTATGTACGAGGTTCGTCTAATATTTCTCCGAACGACTCTAACAGAAATCGCAGGAAACTCAATGAATGAACTCCCAGTATCTGATTTCAATTATTGGGATTTCCTACCCCATTCTGACACTCTACCCCCACCTGATGAATTTATTTTTACAGAGATAACTTACATTGAATTGAATGATATTATCGAGGGCATGAAGAAATCTGAAAGTGTAGATGTGTTCTTTTTGAACCATAAAATCTTTCAAGCTATCAGATATATAATTTCAATACCTCTCACCAAACTCATTACAAATGTATATCAGACAGCATTTTTCCAGATACTCTGAAAATCGCGAGAGTGGTATAGTTATCATTTGTGGAAGCATAAAAAAGTAACCAATTTTATGTATTGATAGGCAATCGGATCATCATAATTTCATTTTCCCATGGTCGTAAAAAATTCATATTTTCCAACAAAACACATCACAACTATAGAATATTTTAAAATCTATTTCGATCCCAGACCATAGACGTTACTGGCTTTTTTGTATTCAGACCTCCTGAAACACGTATACATATGACTGGTGATTTATTAGTCTCAACGTATAGACACACCTACAAGCATTATCATTGGCTTACGGTCCGTTTTAATCGGCTGCTGGTGTTTCAGTATTTTCAGGAATTCCGTCCCTAAAGGGGTGAGTCAATTTTAATAGTCGTCAGAAAAAAAACAAAGTTCTACGCGGACGAAGTCGCTGGTACCAGCTAGTTATAGTATACAGTGCTTCTCAAAAGTCCCCTCCCCCCCTCTTATTTTTGGAACGATTATACATAAACAAGTGAAATTTGGAAACTGAATATTAAAGGTTGTAAACTTCCCTACTAGTGATGATAGATGACGGAATCGTCAAAGATGACGTCACAAGGCCATTGTGACCAATAATTTTAAATGAAACCCTACGGCAGGCGACACCTCTTTTAAAAAGTATCGAAAAAACCTATTCAATGATACTAATTTTGTTTGTGTTTATGGCAGTTTTGATGGCTCATTAGTAAACATTAAAATTTAAATTCCATTCAGTATGATATCAATTACAGATTTAAGAATCAGTATCTACTTGAAGAAATTGCTGGAAGTGACCTCCATTTACTTCCTGACAGTGAAATATCCTATTTTTGAACTCTTCTCGTACTTTTGCAAATGTGTCTGCGGAAACAGCCTCACATTCTGCAACAATACGTCGTTTTGAAACGTCAATATTGTCAGGTTCAGTTGCGTTAACCTTCGATTTAAGGTACCCCCACAGAAAAAAATCCAAAGGTGCCAGGTCCGGTGATCGAGCTGGCCATTCCGTTGAACCTCGTCGTCCAATCCATCTACCACGATACTCCTCATCCAAATACCGTCTTACTGCACCGTAATAGTGTGGAGGAGCACCATCCTGTTGGAATGTTATTTCCAAATTGCCGAATTCATCTGGATTATCTCCCAAAATTTCAAGGCTCAACGGTTCTGTTGCGTTCTGCAACAGCTCCAGAAAAACCTCACCAGTTAAATTAGTATTTCAAAAAGAGGCCCAACGATGTGGTTTCCCAGGATACCTGCCCAATCATTCACTTTCTGGGGAAATTGGGTATGTGTTTCACGAAACAGGTGAGGTTTCGTCCTCCAATACCTCACATTCTGTGTATTTACATTTCCATTCAGATAGAAAGTACTTTCGTCACTAAAACAAATTGTTTTGATATAGTCTGGCTGTTGGTTAATTTTAGTTTCCATATTTTCACAAAATTCTAGTCTTCGGTCTGGGTCGTCGTCTGAGAGTTGATGAACCATTTTTAATTTGTACGGATGGAATTTGTTTTTTTTCAACACCCTGTGTACTGTACTTCGACTGACTTCACAGGTTGCATCTACCTGTGAAGTGAGTTGTTGAAGAAGTAGAATTAACTATTACTTCTGCCAGTATATCAATTTTTTCTCATCAGAAATTTGTGGTCTGCCAGATCGATTCGCATCATTAATACTACCCGTTGTTTCAAACTTACGAAGAAGCTCCCTCAAATAAGTCCTCGAAACGAGGCGATCGGGAAACCTCTCATTAAAAATGCGTTCTGCTGCATGAATATTTTGTCCAGTTTCACCAAGAATTAGGATCGCTGCTACTTTATCACCTAAAGCACGTACTATTTCGCTTCTTGAAGCACTTAAACGTTCGGCTAACAACAGTTTAACAAATTATTTAAATGTTCAAAAATATTAAAAGTACCAAAAGCTGCTAAAACAGTTAAACGTTCGATCAACAATACACAAATTATTAAATGTACAAAAACTTGGACAATTACAAAAACGTCGAATTAGGGAGACTAACAAAAACGTCAGCTTATTTGACAACTATGCAGAGGCGGAGCTTGAATTTGGAATTTTAGTATTAACTGATTTAATTCATCACAGCTTTGCGTTTTTTAAAAGCGGGTTGCCAAAACTGCCATAAACACAAACAAAATTAGTATCATTGAATAGGTTTTTTTCGATACCTTTTAAAAGAGGTGTCGCTTGCCGTAGGGTTCCATTTGAAATTATTTGTCACAATGGCCTTGTGACGTCATTTTTGACGATTTCGTCATCTATCATCACTAGAAGGGAAGTTTAGTAGGGTTAGTAGTAGGGAAGTTTACAACCATATTCAGTTTCCAAATTTCACTTGTTTATGTATAATCGTTCCAAAAATGAGAGGGGGGGAGGAGACTTTTGAGAAGCACTGTATAACAGTGTATAACAGTAACAGTAAAGTGAAGTGGGTAGGTAAGTAAGTATTTTAAAAGTAATTCGAATTAAGTAGGTAGCAGTTAGTAGATTTAAGCTACACAAAATGAAAAAATTGAAACTTTTTAACAAAAAATAGAACCAATGAAAAAAGAAACTGAAAAGCAAAAAATTAATCACGTAAAGCGTAAAATGATGGCAGCGGGTTGCGCGGCGGCGGCGTGTCCGTCCACCGGAAATTGGCAAGCGTTCTCGAAGTTGATATCAGTGAGACAGCAACCCGAACGGGCACACACGTGAGGGCACATGTCGTTGCGAGTTGTCGTGCGGAGAGCGCATTTTTGGAAAGTTATTGTTTATCGCTGGAGATTTCACGTTGCATTTTTATGTGAATTTTTTATCATTTCTTCTTCGTTATTTGTTTGTTTGGAGCTTAGTTATAGAGACTAGAAAGGTTCATTTTATTTTTTGCTTTTATGTTTCCCTTTTCGTCGGTTTTTTTCAAGTTTTTATATTTTTTGCTTTTTAGTTTCTTCTTTCGTCGGTTTTATTTTTTGTTAAGAAGTTTTTATTCAAATTTTCAATGAGAAATATTCCAATGCTCTACTGATAGAATTAGATGAAAACTTTTCCTCTTTATACTAACCTGATAGTTACCTCGACACTCAGCTCTTTTTCGATGCCAATGCTTCAATAACTTTCATCATTTTCAGGACATGTCCCGAGTAAAAATAAATTGACAATAACACTCTTCTCTATATCCACCTTCGACCGCATCAAATCCACAATGTGCGGTCATAAAATACATAACACTTTGATGCCGAGATATAATTCCTAAGCTTGCGAACACAAGTCATAGCTCATCCCCCTGGGAATTTCAGCCAGATATTTCTTTGCAATTCTTTCGACAGCAAATCAGCAAATAGAAGTTATTCATATGGGAAAACTGAGCTCATATCTATCCTGGAGCACAGAGAGATACTGCAAATTAAAAATTCATGAAAAACCATACACGAACGGAGAAAGCAATAGAACATATCTGGTCGGTTTCCATGGAAACGCTGGAAAAAAAGAAGGAATATATCCGTACAGGAAAGGCATTGAATTAAATATAGAAATGAATTTTCGCCCTCGGGTGTTCCTTGGAGGTTTCAACATTCCTTCGGAAAAGTACTTAAAATAGAATTATTGCCCTAATGGTATTTACATCACTTTTTTAGGCGAGTTCGAAGCATATTTTTTCAAGAAGCATTACATGTGATCAAATCCATTATTTACAGGGTACGTGCAAGCTCATTTTTTTCCAAGCTATCAACTTGTTTTCTTATAGAACGATACGTCCGACATTGAGGCACATTGTTAAAATATTTGTATTTATATACAGGATGTCCCAAAATAAGATACACAACAAAATTCTGATTTTTTTAAACCCCTCTTTTTTGTTACATTTTTGGATTCGCCCCTAAATTATCGATATAACGCTCCAGGGTTCCTTGGACTAATCTGCAATAGTTTTTGACTTATGTCCAAATAGCATCGTGCATAGACCCTCAGAAAAATTCATAACTTCAGAACCATTTAAGATAACCCAACCAAGTTTTTTCCAGGCGATTCTTAGGCTTCAGTGTATCATTTCAGATGCAAGCGAACTGGGAGTCGATTTCCATGGCCTACTACAATTTTTTGAAATGGAATTTACAAATGGAAATAACTCGACTTTTTCAAATGCAATACCCTATATTTTATAACAACATTTCATGGCATTTTTTCAAGAGCTTTTCGTCGATATAGGGTTTGTGTGGTTAACATTGTGAACTTTTCGAAATTTGTTGAAAATGAGAAATGTTGATGATTTTTCCGAAAGAAGAAGGAATCTGAAAAGAATATGTTCCAACAAAATGAAACAATGTAAAAATTTTGAGGAAAGGCTACTTATAAATGCTCAAAGTCACCTTCCGTGATCCTGTTTTTCATATCATCTGCAGTTGTTGGGAGATCTCTGGAAACCCTTTCGTTTACGTGTCCCGAAAGAAAGAAATCTATAGGAGTAACGTCTAGGGATCGCGCAGATACGATTGATCTAAAAATTATTGCACTATCCTATTGTTACGCACTGCATCGCCATCGTGTTGCAAGCACATGGTCCTTCTGATGCTCAAATCCACTTCTGTGTAAGAAGAAAATGTAAGTACCATTCAGCACATCATCAAAAAAGTAGGGTCCAATAATGTGATTTCCAATCATTCCTCCCCAAATATTAATATATTCATATGTATACGTGATCAAGACTCCTCAACCAGTGAGGATTTTCGATTATGTTTGTTGACCGACCCGTTGTTCTCAAACGTTGTTACATCAGAAAACAGAATACCTTTCTCAATATATTTTGATCACTATAAAAATTGTTGCCGTTAGGAAAATACATGATTGTGGAAGAAATAAAATTAGACTTACCCTAAAGAGTGAAATTCGTTTTTTTTAAATATTGTTGGTGAATTGTTTGAAACAATTTTTCTCCCGGTAAAGAAAAGGGAGGAACACTTAACATATTTTTTGTAAAAATTAGGACGTGGTACGAAACAAACAGTTGTGAGGCTTTGTATAAATTGAAATGACCAGCAAACTTATCAGATGTCAGCTCGTGGTATGTGTTTTTGTGTGTTGGATTTGGTGTGAAACATTATTCTTCATTAGATTTGTACGTGGGTGTTTTTTGATTTACAGGTGGTGTTCAAAAGATTATAGCAGGTTGTGATACAGTTTGTTGATCAAATTTGTATCTTTTTTGTCATTAATTGAAATTGTATTTTTCTAATATCTATGGCCTTGTATATTTCACGTTTACGTTTGTGTAATCCTATTTATAAAATTTTTATTTCATCAAAATTAAACTTGTGTTTCATGTTTGGCCAGGAGAGTTTGCTTTTTTTTGGCACACTTATGGGAGTGGATCTTTGATGCCAAGTATTGGCTTGTTTGTTCTGTGCAATCTTTACATGGAATTTCGTATATTACGTGTGACTTTTTTTTGAGTGAGTTTTTAGTTTGCTGAAATTGTTGTAGAGTAGGTTGTGGTCCTTGAAGGCGATTGAAATGTTATATTTTGATAGGAGATGTTTTAGTTGTTCTGGTAAACCTTGTATTTAAAGAACGGTTAGGAGTTTTTTTTGGGGATCGTTTTTATTATTTTGGGTAGAAAAGCTGTTATGAAAAACATCGATTCTATTTTTGAAAATTGAGTTCATTAATTTGAGAGGGAAGTTGTTTTTCAAAAGTGCATTTTTGGCTTTGACGATAACTTTTTTCTGTATTCTGGGTCTGATAATTTGATGGCTCTTTTGGCCAACCCAATTATTACGGATTTTTTTGGGATAAAGGATGATTGGAATTGAAGTTGGTGTATCGAGAGGACCACGTTTCTTTGGTGTACCATTCAGTCCGTATTGAGTTATTTTTTGTATGTAGAGTTATATCGAGAAAATTGATCTTATTTTCAGATTCTACTTCTACTGTGAATTGCATTTTTGTCGTGGTAATTTTCGAAATACGTTGTAATATATTCAATTCGGTCTTCTGGGATTGCAGTTATGCAATCATCCACATATTTGAAAAAAAAACTGGAAAATTGAAATCAAGGTTTTTTATGACTTTCTCTTCCAGGTCTTCCAAAACAAGCTGTGCTATAACACTGGAAATGCTTGCACCCATTGCGCACCCTTCTATTTGTTTGTAGATTTTTTCAATGAATAAAAAGTATGTGGGGTTTAAAGTGAGTTCAATGGATTCTAAAAATTCGTTTTGTGGGATATCAATATAATTTTTTTTTTCAGGCCAGTTTTTCTTTATTTTATCTATTGCCACAGCCACAGAATGTTTGTATATACTGATATGATGTCGAGTGAGATGAGCTTGTAATTTTTAGAAATTTTTTAATTTTTTATTTTTTCTTTGAAATCTAGAGAATCTTTCAAATAATACGGATTTCTGTTTACTATTCTTTAGATATTTGGATAAGTTACTGTATGGTGACTAAATGCAAGAAACTATAGGTCGTCGTGGAACGTTTCTTTTGTGTAGTTTTGGTAGCCCATAAATTCTAGGTATAGCATTGTAAATTTAAATGTTTTCAGCAGTACTTGGTGAAATGTAATGATTTTTCTCCCATTCAGCTATAAGATCATAATTATTTTTCTGACATTTGTTTGTAGGGTCCAATTTGATTAGTTTGTAAATTGAGGAATCACTTAGTAGATGATTAATTTTTTTATTGTAGTCTTTAGCGTTCATTTTAACAGTTTTATCTGTCTTGTCTGGTTTTAAAATTGGATGTTTTGGGTTCACTTGAAGGAGTTGTTTCGTATTTTTATCTTTTTTTTTTCAATATGCTGTCAGATTTCTGGTAATTTTCTTTATTTTGAAATTAATGAGAATATTACATGACTTGGCTCCAATTTCATCTTGTAGGGCTGTAGATAAATTTGATATAGAGTTTTCTAGATTGCATATGATTTCTGGCATTGGAATGTCCTTGGAATTACATAATGGGGTTGCAAAATTTGGCCCGAGGCACAGAACGTCATTGGCATAGTCGGGAATTTGCACATCTGTCAAGTTTTCTACAAGCTGCAAGCTTGTTGATTTTGTTTATGTTTTTTGGTTTGAGTTTCTTAAAATAATTTTTGGGATACCGTTTGCTCAAAGGTTTCGAAAATGTTGGTAGGGAAACTTTGTTTTAATTTATTTTCAGATGAAATTAATTTCAGTTCCAAATTCTTTATGTTGTGTGTTGTGTCGGATATGAGCAAATTAAGGATATCTTTTTTGGAATTGAAGAGTAATTTTCGAATTTACGCTTTAGGTTTACAGAATTTAGAATGATGTGTTTTGTGTTGAAATGTAAAAGAAAGGGGGTAATCATAAATTAACAAAAAATATAGATACTTTCACAAAAAATACTATATTTATACACAAATATATAAATAAATACCCCTTATATAAGAAAAAACATAAAATGATTAACTATTAAATTTTATATAACAGTAAAAAATTAAAATTATTATAGGTAAAGATATTAATGTGTGAGGTTCTCACTCTTACATCTAAGGAGGAATACTCTTATGTTCTTCTGGTTTGCCATTTTCTTCAACAGTTTTTCATGGTACTTCATCTGCAGGATACACCAACTTCAATTCCAATCATCCTTCATTCCTATGGACCGCACTGTATAATATTATTCAATTAATTATCATTCATTTGATGAGAAGCCTCAAGTTACCTGTTTTCAATTTCCAGAAGTAATTTATTCACACGTATTCCTTTTTCTCTCTATTATAATTTTTGGGAGAGACCGTTGCCAGATATTGTTAAATGAAACAAATCATCATCAACCTGGACTATCCGTTTACTCCCTTCACATTTCAGTCGTTTCCTTTATTATTCCGCATTCAGTGCAGCCAGACAAATGACGCCCAGTCGAAAATTCGCGTGAAAAAACACCATTCTCATTAAAACGAACAATTTTATGTTGGACTGGTCATGTTTCAAATGTTGCGCCGAGTTCTGAATTATCGCCGAAATCCTGGGGTTACATTTATTCTGGAATTCGGATAGAATTTGTTTCTCAGCGCTTAAACACGCTCGCAAAGATTTCCGCAAATTTACGGTCACTCCTGATGATACCTCATTTCTTTGTTCAAAAGTTAATATTAGTATTGCTTGAAAGTCGTTTTTGAATTATAGTATTACTTTCTTCTTAACAAAAAATGCATTATTTTACTGAAATCTATAAAAGGCAGATGAAATAATTATTTTTCCGATACTTACGTCAAGAATGTGTATTTTTGATGAATTTCAGATGTCAAAAGTAGGCTATTTTTGAACAGAGTGCAAAATATTTATTTATACAAGAATATAAAAGAGTTTTTTCATTGGTGCCCCATTTTACCCGTTTAAAGCACGCCTTAGCGTTGACAGTTTTTCAAAATCTATCAGAATGAAGAAAAATTAAGTATACAGGATCAGTCAAAAAGTCATGGCGAAACAAAGTTGCTTTTTCTATTATTCTATATTTCAATTCTTCCCAAGATACTGAATAAAATTGATATAGCACATCATATCCTAAATTTAACGGTTTTCGAAATATCGAATTTTGAAAATAACTTTTTACTACTCTCAAATTTATTAAATAAAAAGTCCGAAATGATATTTATTATGAAAATTACATAAGGTGGAGTATTATGGGTATGATTAACGTTTGTTTGAAGTTGAAAAGGGGAACATTCTCAATTGAATATTGAATATCTTTGCAAAGTGAGATTGCTTCTTGAAAATGTGTTTCCCATTTCTTCCGGTCTTCCTGATGATCGTGGAAGCGTGAAATAGATTTTCGTCGACAAAAATGTATTGAAGACCTAGTGAATGCGATGTCTCTCCTGCGTTAATGTTACGAATGATTTCTGGTGAGTACTCTCTTTTGGAAAACATTCTTCTTTGCCTCATTCATCTTCATGAGTTCTTAATTGAGACTGGAATAGAAAATCAAATAACTATCTGAATGAAAATGCAAATTTTCAATTTCAGATTTTTTCTTTTGAGTTAGGGCTTTTTCAGAATATCTATTAGATGTAGTTCAATGTCCAGCGTGACTTTAGCCAGGGAAGTAGTTGTTTTCTGTTAGACATTCACAAAAAATAACTTCATTTTAATCGTGGATTTTTCGATTCACAGAAAAATCTTTCTATCAATATTCAATTGAGAATGTTTCCCTTTTCAACATGAATACCCCACAAGAGGTTATCTTGACGATGGAAGATAGTGACTAAAGCTTATCTTTCAGTCGCAGATGATTCCACATCTGATTTTATGAACATCCTGTTTATATTTTCAACAAATCAATCTATCATACCCCATGACAGGTTTTAATGTCAGAAAACACTAATTTCAAAGTGTCTCTCCAAAAGAAATGATTCTAACTTTTTCCATCTTTGCAAAGTGAGATTGCTTCTTGAAAATGTGTTTCCCATTTCTTCCGGTCTTCCTGATGATCGTGGAAGCGTGAAATAGATTTTCGTCGACAAAAATGTATTGAAGACCTAGTGAATGCGATGTCTCTCCTGCGTTAATGTTACGAATGATTTCTGGTGAGTACTCTCTTTTGGAAAACATTCTTCTTTGCCTCATTCATCTTCATGAGTTCTTAATTGAGACTGGAATAGAAAATCAAATAACTATCTGAATGAAAATGCAAATTTTCAATTTCAGATTTTTTCTTTTGAGTTAGGGCTTTTTCAGAATATCTATTAGATGTAGTTCAATGTCCAGCGTGACTTTAGCCAGGGAAGTAGTTGTTTTCTGTTAGACATTCACAAAAAATAACTTCATTTTAATCGTGGATTTTTCGATTCACAGAAAAATCTTTCTATCAATATTCAATTGAGAATGTTTCCCTTTTCAACATGAATAGCCCACAAGAGGTTATCTTGACGATGGAAGATAGTGACTAAAGTTTATCTTTCAGTCGCAGATGATTCCACATCTGATTTTATGAACATCCTGTTTATATTTTCAACAAATCAATCTATCATACCCCATGACAGGTTTTAATGTCAGAAAACACTAATTTCAAAGTGTCTCTCCAAAAGAAATGATTCTAACTTTTTCCATCTTTGCAAAGTGAGATTGCTGCTTGAAAATGTGTTGTCCATTTCTTCCGGTCTTCCTGATGATCGTGGAAGCGTGAAATAGATTTTCGTCGACAAAAATGTATTGAAGACCTAGTGAATGCGATGTCTCTCCTGCGTTAATGTTACGAATGATTTCTGGTGAATACTCTCTTTTGGAAAACATTCATTCTTCTTTGCCTCATTCATCTTCATGAGTTCTTAATTAAAACTGGAATAGAAAATCAAATAACTATCTGAATGAAAATGCAAATTTTCAATTTCAGATTTGTTCTTTTGAGTTAGGGCTTTTTCAGAATATCTATTAGATGTAGTTCAATGTCCAGCGTGGCTTCAGCCGGGGAAGTAGTTGTTTTCTGTTGGACATTCACAAAAAATAACTTCATTTCAATCGTAGATTTTTCGATTCACAGAAAAATCTTTCTATCAATATTCAAATGAGAATGTTTCCCTTTTCAACATGAATAGCCCACAAGAGGTTATCTTGACGATGGAAGATAGTGACTAAAGTTTATCTTTCAGTCGCAGATGATTCCACATCTGATTTTATGAACATCCTGTTTATATTCTCAACAAATCAGTTTGTTTGAAGGTTGTAGACGATGTGGTAACTTGATTACTCGCGTTTCGGACGTCCATCGTCTCAATGGCTTTGAAAGGTTTTCACGACGTTTCGAATGCTTGTATCTGCAATCGTCTCCAGGTGAATACTGACAAGTTAAGGTGCTACTTACCAATTTATGACTGCCGGTGCAATGATTAAATTTTAAATAAATAAATAATAGTTTAAAAAAACTGAAAAACGCGCTTTTATAGAAAACCAAACTAAAAAGATAGAAAATAAGAAAAACATTTATTTTATTTAAAAAAAATCGTGGGGTGCATGGTATCAATAATTATATAGTACATTACACACCTAGGGCAGTTAAGTAAGAAATGTCTCAGATCACAGGTAATTGTTGGCCGAGGCGATACCATGCACCCCATGCTTTTTTTAAATAAAATAAATTTTTTTCGTATTTTTTTTTTTCAGTTTGGTTTTCTATGAATGCGTGTTTTTTAGTTTTTTTTAAACTATTATTTGTTTCCTACTTTTTAGTTTGGTTTATTTATAAAGGCGTGTTTTTTATGTTTTTTTTGAACTATTATTTTTATTATTTTTTGCAAATTAAAAAATGGAATAATCTTATCAAATTAGTGTATTGTCATCGGTCCTCGATAAATCTACAAAGTTTGAATAAAATCTGACCTTTTAAAGTGGGTCAAAATCGCATCCAAAGGAGTCGGTTACAAACAAACATACAAGTGCCCGATCAATCAGGGTGGATGAGAATGCATGAAACGAAAAAATATATTTTTTAATGAATGTCCTGGACATTCAAAATCTTATAAAAACAATAGTTATGTATTTTGTAGACTACATTTTTCATGTAACCCCACAAAAAAAAGTCAAGTGGGGTCATATCGGGAGACCTAGCTGGCCATTCAATTGCCCCCCTGAGTCCAATCCATTTATCAGGAAACGTTTCATCTAGATATGCCTGTACCACACGTCCAAAATGTGGAGAAGACCCATCTTGTTGAAACCATATTT